>CM067588.1:0-505000 GCA_034336665.1 Luscinia megarhynchos
GAGGCACACGGAAACAGTTCTGCAGCCCACCCGGTTGGCGGCCGTGGCAGCACCAAATCAGGCCCTTCTGCCGCCCACCCACGGGTGAGCGACGTCTTGACACAGAGGCAACTAAACCCTTCCTGCGCCCACCCACGGGTGGAGCGGCCCGATGGCGGCACTCAGAACCGACGCGCAGGCTTTTCCATACGCCAACCCAATGTCTTGGGCGGCGTGGCTGCAGCCAGAACAGCGCGGGCCGCTTCTGCAGCCTACATCCGCGGGTAGGCCGGCGTGGCGGCACACTCAGAGGCAGACATAAACCCAACTGCCGCCCCCACCCCGGTGACCAGCCAGCAGCACTCCAGAGGCAACAACCAGTCTACCGCGCCCACACGGGTGGCCCTACCGTCCGGCACACCCAGGGAAAAGCGCCCACCTACCACCGCCCACCACGGGTGGAGCGACCGTAACACCAAACAACGCAAACAGTTCACCCACGCCCACCCGAGAGTGGAGCACAGCCCGCATCAACACCCAGAACTACATAAATATTTCTGGCCGCGCCCACCCGGGTGGGCGGCGTGGCGGCACACCCGAAGGCACGTAAACAGTTCGCCTGCGCCCACTGCGGGTGGGCCGGCGGTCTTTATTAAACCCGGTAAGCGCGGAAGCGCTACCGCGGGTGGACCCGGTCGTGGCACACCCAGAGGCGACCGCCAAACCCTTCACCACGCCCTGCGGGTGGCCCGGCCGTGGCGGTAAACAGAGAAACGGCTGCAGGCCCTTCTTCGCCCACCCACGGGTGGGCGGCGTGTGACACACCCAGAGGCAACGCCGCTGGCCTTCTGCCGCCCACTTGCGGGTGGGCGGCCCGTCGCCCGGCACACCCAGAACGGCGCTAAAACCCTTCTACGCATGCAGCACAAATTGGGCGACGTGGCGGCACACCCAGAGGCACGCAAACGGTTCTGCCGCCCACCCACGGGTAGGCTGGCGTTGGCGGCACACCCAGAGGCACACGCAAACCCTTCTGCATGCCCACCCGCGGGTAGGCGGCCGTGGCGGCACGCAGAGAGCAGCCGCAGGCCTCTCCAGCCCACCCGCGGTGGGCGGCCCGTGGCGGCGAAGCACACCAGAAGGGCAGCCGCAGACCCTTCTGCGCCCACCCACAGGTGGAGCGGCGATGTGGCACACCCAGAGGCAAGCGCCAGGCCCTTCTGCACGACCACTTACGGGTGGGCCGACCCGTTCGCGGCAAGAGCAAATACGGAGCCCTTCACCCCCACCCGCAATTGGCCGGCCGTCAACACAACCAGAACAACCAAAGCCTTCTACACGCCCACCGTTGGGCCGCCGTCAACAACACACCCAGAGGCAACCGCAAACCCTTCTGCTGCGGGTAGGCCCGCCGTGGCGCACTCAGAAGGAGCGAAAACCCTTCTGCGCCCACTTACCCGGGTGGGGCGAATGGCGACACACCAGGAGCAACCGCGGGTACCTTCTGCGCCCACCCGCGGGTGGAGCGGCCGTCAGCCACGCAGAAGGGCACACACAGGTCCTTCTGCGCCCCACCCGTATTGACCGACTGACGCATTGGCGGCACACCCAGAGGAGCAACCGCGGGCTTCTGCCGCCCATAGCGAATGGAGCGTCCGGTGGAGCACACCCATGGGCAACCGCGGAACCTTCTGCGCCCACCCGCGGGTGGAATACGGCCGTTAACTGCACGCAGGGCAACCGCGGAGCCTCCCTGCAGCCCACCCACAAATTGGGCGGCCGTGTGACACACCCAGAGGTAGCCGCGGAGCCCTTCTGCCGCGCCCACCCGCGGTGGGGCGGGCGTGGCGGCACACCAGTGGCAACCGCGGGGCCTTCCATGCGCCCGCCGCGGGTGGACCGGCCCGTGTGGCACCCAGAAGACAACCATGAGCCTTTATGCATGCGCCACCCGCGGTTGGGCTGGCCGTCTTCACCGCACCCAGAGAGCAATCGCGAATTACCTTCTGCCGCGCCTGCCCATGGTTGGGTTGACGTGTGACACACCCTGAAGGCTGCGAACAGTTCTGCCGCCCGCACGGTTGGCGGCCCATTAGCCGAGCACACCAGAACCTCAGGCCCTTCTGCGCCCACTTGCGGGTGAATGACGTCTTGACACACCCAGAGCAACCCAAACCCTTCTGCATTACGGGTGGGCTAACGGCCGTCTTCGGCACACTCAGGAGCCAAGCGCCCGGGCTTTCCGCCCGTAATGGCAATGTTGGGCGGCCGTGGCTGCAGCCCCAGAGGGCAAAGCGCAGGCCCTTCTGCAGCCCATCCGGGTAGGCTGGCCGTGGCGGCACATCCAGAGACAGCGCCAGAACCCTTCTGCGCCCGCCGCGGTGGACCGGTAGGCGAGCACGCCCAGAGCGAAGCCGCGCCAGGCCCTTCTGCAGCCACGCACGGGTGGGCCTACCGTCAGCGGCACACCCAGGGGCAAGCGCGGGCCATCTGCACGCCCTTGCCCGGATTGCGGGCCCGGCCGTGGCGGCACCCAGAGCCACCGCGCCAAACAGTTCTGCTGCGTACCCACGGGTGGAGCGGTACGTGGCGGCACGCAGAGGCACCGCATAAAATATTTCTGCATGCCACCGCGAGATTGGGTGGCGACCGTTCGTAAACCAGAATGACGCGGGCCCTTCTACCGTAACCGCGGGTGGGCGACGTGTGACACGCCCACGAAGACGGCACCGCAAACCCGCTTCTGCGTTTACCACAGATTAGCGCCGGCCGTGGCAGCAAACCAGGGGGCAACCCGCCAGGCCTTCCGCCGTATACGGTTGAGCGGCCGTGGCGGCGCAGAGGCACATGTAAACAGTTCTGCTTGCAGCCCACTTACGGTTGGGCCGTCTTGCGTAAACCAGGGCGGCGCGGACGCTGCCGCGAACCCAACCGAGATTGGACGGTCGTGTGGCACACCAGAACGGCCGCAAACCCTTCTGCGCCCACCCACGGGTGGGCGGCCGTGGCGGTGAACAGAGGCAACTGCAGGCCCTTTTGTCGCCCACCCGGTTGGGCCGACGTCTTGTGACACCCAGAACTACGCAGGCCCTTCTGCAGCCCACCCGGGTGGGCCGGCCGTCAGCGGCACGCAGAAATAACTACAAACCCTTCTGCCGTAGCCCACTTGCAGATTGGGCCGACCGCGCACGATCACGCGATAAACAGCTCTCCCGCCCACCACGGTGGGCGGCCGTGCGACAGCACCAGAACAACCACATAAACCCTTCTGCACGCCCACCCACTGATGGGCGGCCGTGGCGGCACACCCAGAGCAACCGCTGACACTCTGCCCCAAACGATTAGGCCGCCATGGCGGCACACCAGAACACCGCCAAACCCTTCTGCGCCCACACAGATGGGCCGACCGTCAACACCAAGAGACAAAGCGCGGCCCTTCTACAGACCACTGCGGATTGGGCCGACGTCGACACCCAGAGACAATCCCAGGCCCTCTCCGCAAACACACACAAATTTGAAGACCGTGTAAACACCAGAACAGCAAACCCTTCTGCCGCCCACCGCAGGCCGACCAGCGTCACACAAGACAACCGCCAAACCCTTCTGCGCCCCCAGAGGCCCGGCCAGTGGCGACACACAGAAACCAAAACCCTTCTGCGCCCACACACAGGTGGGCTGCGACCACACCAGAACAACCGCAAACCTTCTGCACCCACCCGAAATTGGTAAGCCGACGCCAACCAAGAAAACACAGGCCCTTCCGCACCAACCCAATTGGCCGGCGTCTTCGACACACCCAGACGCAACCAAGCTCTGCACCCACCAGCGAATGGGCCTACCATGGAGACACACCGCAAACAAACCGCAGGCCTTCCCGCGCCCACCACGGGTGGGCCGGCCGATATGCACACCCAGAGCAACCGCAGGACCCTTCTGCAGCCCACCCACAAGTAGGCGGCCGTGGCGGCACCCAGAAGGCAACGCAGCCCTTCTGCGCCCACCCACGGGTGGGCGGCCCGTCTTGACACCGTGAGCGCGGCAACAGTTCTGCCGCCCACCCACGGGTGGCGGCCGTGGCGGCACAACCAGGAGAAACAGGCCCTTCTACTGCGCCCCACCACGGGTGGAGCCGGCCCGTCACGGCACACCCAGAGGCAACCGCAAACACTTCTGCCGCGCCCACCCGCGGGTGGGCCGACGTGCTTGGCACTTTACCCAGCAGCCGCCAGGCACTTTCCGCCGCGCCACGCGTGTTGGGCGGCCGCGTGGCTGCAGCAGAAGCCACCGCGCCGCGTTCTGCAGGCCCACCCGCGGGTGGAGCCGGCCGTCGCCGGCACACCCAGGGAGCTAGCGTAAACAGTTCTGCCTTGCAGCCCACTGCGGATAGACCCGGTAGTCGGCACCAGAGAGAGCAAACCGCAGGCCCTTCTGCCGCGCCCACCCGCGGGTGGAGCGCCGGCCCGTCTTGACACACCGTGAGGCACCTGAAACAGTTCTGCTTACGCCCACCCGCACGGTTGGCGGCCCGTGGCGGCACAGCCGGGAGAAACCTCGGAGCCCTTCTGCCTTGCGCCCACCGCGGGTGGGCGGCCCGTCGCGGCACACCCAGAGCAACAAACCCTTCTGCAGCCCACCCACGGGTGGGCCGACGTCGGCGACACAACCAGGGGCAACCGCGGGCGCGCTCATGCGCCAACCCAATGTTGGGCGGCCGTGGCTGCAGCCCCAGAGGCAAGCGCAGGCCCTTCTGCGCGCCCACCCACGGGTAGGCGGCCGTGGCGGCACACTCAGAGGCTAACGCAAACCCTTCTGCCGCCCACCCGCGGGTGGGACCCGGCCAGGCGGCACGCAGAGGCAACCGCAGGCCCTTCTGCGCCCACACGGGTGGGCCTGCCGTCAGCGGCACACCCAGGGGCAAAGCGCGGGCCCTACTGCACGCCCACCGCGGGTGGGCGACGTGGCGGCACCCAGAACCCACCGCATAAAACAGTTCTGCCGCCCACCCGCGGGTGGGCCGGCCGTCTTGACACCCAGAGGCACGCGCAAAATATTTCTGCATGCCCACCCTGCGGGTGGGCCGGCCGTCGCAGTAAACCCAGAACAAGCGCAGGCCCTTCTACCGCCCAACCGCGGGTGGGCGGCGTGTGAGCACACCCACAGGCAACCGCAAGCCCTTCTGCACGTTTACCCGCAGGGTGCGCCCGGCCCGTGGCTGCAAACCAGGGGCAACCGCGGGCCCTTCCGCCACGCCCACCCGCGGGTGAGCCGGCCGTGGCGAGCACACCCAGAGGCACATGTAAACAGTTCTGCACGCCCACCCGCGGGTGGGCACGGCCGTCGCGTAAACCCAGAGGCAGCGCAGGCCCTTCTGCAGGTTCAACCACGGGTGGACGGTGGTGGCGGCACACCCAGAGGCGACCGCCAAACCCTTCTGCCGCCCACCCACGGGTGGGCGGCCCGTGGCGGTAAACAGAGAGGCAACTGCAGGCCCTTCATGTACGCCCACCCACGGGTGGGCGACGTCGCGGCACACCCAGAGGCAACGCTGGCAGCCCTTCTGCCGCGCCCACCCACGGGTGGGCGGCCGTCGGCGACACCCAGAGACAACTACAAACCCTTCTGCAGCCCACCCACAAGTGGGCCGGCCGTGTGACACACCAGAGGCCTACGCAAACAGTTCTGCACGCCCACCCACGGGTAGGCTGGCCGTGGCGGCACACCAGAGCACCACGCCAAACCCTTCTGCATGCCCACCCGCGGGTGGGCGGGCGTGGCGAGCACACCCAGAGGCAACCGCGGGCCCTCTCCACGCCCACCCACGGGTAGGCGGCCGTGGCGGCACGCAGAGAGCAACCGCAGACCCTTCTGCACGCCCACCCACGGGTGGGCGGCGTCAGCGGCACCCAGAGGCAAGCGCCAGGCCCTTCTGCCCACGACCACCCGCAGGGTGGGCCGGCGTTCGCGGCACACCCAGAGGCAAATGCAGGCCCTTCTGCCGCCCACCCGCAGTTGGGCCGGCCGTCGGCGAGCACCCAGAGCAATGCAGGCCCTTCTGCACGCCCACCCGCGGGTAGGCGACCGTGGCGTCACACCCAGAGGCAACCGCTAAACCCTTCTGCTGCGTAACCTGCGGGTAGGCCGGCGTGGCGGCACACCCAGAGGAAACCGAAACCCTTCTGCCAGCCCACCCGCGGGATTGGGCCGGGCGTCAGCGGCTTACCAGAACAGCCGCGGGCCTTCTGCAGCCCACCCACGGGTGGGGCGGCCGTGGCGGCACACCCAGAGGCACACACAGGTCCTTCTGCAGCCCACCCATGTGTGGGCGGCCCGTCAGCGGCACACCCAGAGGCAACCGCGAAGGCGCTTCTGCCGCCCACCAGCGAGATGGGCCGGCCGTTTGCTGCACACCCAGGGCAACCGCCCAGGGGCCCTCCTGCTGCGCCCACCCACAAGTGGGCCGGCCGTCGGCTGGCACACCCAGAGGTAACCGCCAGGCCCTTCTGCCGCGCCCACCCGCGGGTGGGCGGCGTGGCGGCACCCAGAAGCAGCAAACCCTTCTGCCACGCCCACCCGCGGGTGGGCGGCCGTAGCGGCACAACCAGGAACAACCGCAGGCGCGCCATACAGCCCAATGATGGGCGGCCGTGGCTGCAGCCCGGAGGCAGCACGAGCCCTGACGCGCCCAACCACGGGTAGGGCCGACGTGGCGGCACACTCAGAGGCTAACGCAAACCCTTCTGCCGCCCACCCGCGGGTTGGACCGGTCAGGCGGCACACGAGGCAACGCCAGGCCCTTCTACTGCGCCCACACCGCGGGTGGGCCTACCGTGTGGTACCCAGGGGGCAAGCGGAGCCCTACACGCCCACCCACGGGTGGGCCGGCCGACGGCACACCCAGAACCACCGCGAAACAGTTCTGCCGCCCACCCGCGGGTGGAGCGACGTCAGCGGCACGCAGAGAACTGCATAAAAATTTCTGCATATCCACCCGCGGGTGGGCGGCGTTCGCGTGAAGCCAGAGGCAAGCGCAGGCCCTTCTACGCTAACCACGGGTGGGCCCAAGCGTGGCGGCACACCCAGAGGCAACCGCATAAAGCCCTTCTGCGCGTTTACCGCGGGTCGCCCGACGTGGCTGGAAACCAGGGGCAACCGCCAGGCCTTCTGCACGCCCACCCGCGGGGTGAGCCCGGCCGTGGCGGCACGCAGAGGCACATGCAAACAGTTCTGCCGCCCACCCGCGGGTGGGCGGCCGCGTCCCGTAAACCAGAGGCAAAGCGCCAGGCCCTTCTGCAGGCCCAACCGCGGGTGGACGGTCGTGGCGGCACATCCAGAGGCAACCGCAAACCCTTCTGCAGCCCACCCGCGGGTGGGCGACCGTCGGCGGCACACTCAGAGGCAATTGCAGGCCCTTCTGCGCACCCACCCACGGGTAGGCCCGGGCCGTGGCGGCACACCCTGAAAACTGCAAACCCTTCTGCCGCCCACCCGCGGGTGGGCGGCCGTCGGCGGCACACCCAGAGCACTGCGCAAACAGTTCTGCCGCCCACCCGCGGGTGGGCTGGCGTCGGCAAGCACACCCAGAGGCACCGCATAAACCCTTCTGCATGCCCACCCACGGGTAGGCGGCCGTGGCGGCACACCCAGAGGCAACCGCGGGGCCCCTCTACCGCCCACCCACGGGTAGGCCCGGCGTGGCGGCACACCCAGAACGACCGCGGGCCTTCTGCAGCCCACCACGGGAGGGCGGCGTGGCGGCACGCAGAAGGCAAAGCGCAGGGCTCTTCTGCAGCCCACCACGGGTGGAGCCGACGTCGGCGGCACTGCAGAGGCAATTACAGGCCCTTCTGCCGCGCCCACCCGCGGTTGGGCCGGCCGTGGCGGCACGCAGAGGCAATTGCAGGCCCTTCTGCCGCCCACCCAAAGGGGTGGGCGGCCGTCACTGGCACACCCAGAGGCAACCGCTTAAACCCTTCTGCCGCCCACTCCGCGGGTGGGCGGCGTGTGACACCCGAGACACTCGCAAACAATTCTGCCGCCCACTTACGGGTGGGTTGGTCGCTTAATGTCGACCCAGAGGAAAGCCATGAGCCTTTCTGCAGCCCACCCGCGGGATTGGGCGGCCCGTAGCTGCGCACCCAGAGGCAACCGCGGAGGCCTCCTACCACGCCCACCCACGGGTGGAGCCCGACCGTCGCTGGCTCGCAGAGGCACACACAGGCCCTTCTGCACGCCCACCCACGGGTGGGACGGCCGTCGGCGGCACGCAGAGGACAAACCAAACCTTTCTGCACGCCCACCCGCGGGTGGAGCCGACACGTCGCTGCACACCCAGAGGCAACCTCAGGCCCTACCGCCCACCCACCGGATGGGCGGACGTTCGTGACACCCAGGTACGCGCTGAAACTTGCGCCGCCCAACCACGGGTGGGCGGCGTTCGCGGCACGCGTAGTGGAAACCAGAGACACTTCTGCAAGCCAACCCACGGGTGGGCCGGCCGTTCGCGGCACATTCAGAGGGCTCCGCTTTTACCGCGTCTGCACGCCCACCCGCGAAAGGGGCCGGCCGATTTGTTAGCGCCGCGCGGGGTCAAACACAGACACTTCCAGCCCGCCCTACACGGGTGGGCCGGCCGTTCTGCGGCACACCCAGGGGCAACTACAGACACTTCTGCTAAGCCCACACGGGTGGGGCCGGCCGTTGAGAACGCACACCAGGGGCAACCCAGACACTTCTGCCGCGGCGACCCACGGGTGGGCCGGCCATTCGCGACACCCAGAGGCAACCGCGAACACTTCTGCCGCGCCCACCCACGGGTGGGCCGAGCCATGCTGCACACCCAGAAGCAAGCCCAGACACTTCTGCCGCCCACGCAGCGTGGGCGGCCGTTGCTGCACCCAGAGGCACGCGCAGACACTTCTGCGCGCCCCACCCACGGGTGGCCGGCCGTTGCTCCACACCAGAGGCACCCGCGGAACACTTCTGCTCGCCTACGCACGATTGGGCCGACCGTCTGACGACACCAAGAGCCAAGCCCAGACATTTCTGCACGCCCACCCACGAGTGAGACGGCCGTTGCGGCACACGAAAAGTCAACTACAGACACTTCTGCACGGCCACCCACGGGTGAACCGGCCGTTCCGGCACACACACAGGCACCCGCAGACACTTCTGCACGCCCACCCACGGGAGGGCCGGCCATTGCTGCACACCCAGAGGCACCCGCAGACACTTCTTCACGCCCGCTCAGAGGTGGCCCGGACATTGCAGCACACCCAGAAGCACATGCAGACACTTATTCACGCCCACCCAAGGGTGGGCCGGCAATTGCTGCACATCCAGCGGCACACGCAGACAGTTTTGCACGCCCACCCACCGGTGGGCCGGCCATTGCGACACAACCAGAAGCACTCGCAGACACTTCTGCACGCCACCCACGGGTGAGCCGGCCGTTGCGGCACACCCAGGGTCAATTACAGACACTTCTGCTCGCCCACCCACGGGTGGGCCGGCCGTTGCGGCACACCCAGAATCACCCGCAGACACTTCTGCACGCCCACCAACGGGTGGGCCGTCCGTTGTGGCACACCCGGGGGCAATTACAAACACTTTTTCACGCCCACTCACGGGTGGGCCGGCCATTGCTACATTCCTAGATGCACACGCAGACACTTCTGCACGGCCACCCACAAGTGGGCCGGCCGTTGCAGCACACCCATGGGCAAATACAGACACTTCTGCACGCCCACCTAGGGGTGGGACGGCCGTTGCGGCACACGAAGGGGCAACTACAGGCACTTCTGCACGGCCACCCACGGGTGAACCGGCCGTTCCGGCACACACACAGGCACCCCCAGACACTTCTGCACGCCCACCCACGTGTGGTCCGGCCATTGCTCCACACCCAGAGGCACCCGCAGACACTTCTGCACGCCCACCCACGGGAGGGCCGGCCGTTGCGGCTCACCCAAAAGCAACTCCAGACACTTCTGCACGGCGACCCACGGGTGGCCGGCCATTGCAGCACACCCAGAGGCAACCCGCAGACACTTCTGTACGCCCATCCACGGGTGGTCCGGCCGTTGCTGCAAACCCACAGGCAACACCAGACACTTCTGCACGCCCACCCACGGGTGATCCGGCCGTTGCTGCACACCCAGAGGAATTTGCAGACACTTCTGCACGCCCACCCACGGGTGGGCCGGCCGTTGCTGCACACCCCGAGGCACCCGCAGACACTTCTGCACGCCCACCCACGGGTGGGCCGGCCGTTGCGGCACAAGCTGGTGCAACCCCAGACACTTCTGCACGCCCACCCACGGGTGGGCGGGCCATTGCTGCACTTTCAGACGCACCCGCAGACACGTCTGCACGCGCACCCACGGGTTGGCCGGCCATTGCTGCACACCCAGAGGCACCCGCAGACTCTTCTTCACGCCCACTTACGGGTGGGCCGGCCATTGCTGCACACCCAGGGGCAATTACAGACACTTCTGCACGCCCACCAACGGGTGGGCCGGCCGTTGCTGCACAACCAGAGGCACCCGTAGACACTTCTGAACGCCCACACACGGGTGGTCCGGCCGTTGCTGCACACCCACAGGCAACACCAGACACTTCTGCACGCCCACCCACGGGTGATCCGGCCGTTGCTGGACACCCAGAGGAATTTGCAGACACTTCTGCACGCCCAACCACGGGTGGGCCGGCCGTTGCCGCACACCCAGAGGCACCCGCAGACACTTCTGCACGCCCACCCATGGGTGGGCCGGCCGCTGCTGCACACCCAGGGGCAAACCCAGACACTTCTGCACGCCATTGCTACATTCCTAGATGCACTTGCAGACACTTCTGCACGCCCACCCACGGGTTGGCCGGCCATTGCTGCATACCCAGAGGCACACGCAGACACTTCTGAACATCCACCCACGGGTGGGCCGGCCATTGCGGCACACCCAGAGGCACCCGCAGACTCTTCTTGACGCCCACCTACGGGTGGGCCGGCCATTGCTGCACACCCAGAGGCACACGCAGACACTTCTGCACGCCCACCCACGGGTGGGCCGGCCGTTGCGGCACACTCAGTGAAAACCCAAGACACTTCGGCCCGCCAACCCACGGGTGGGCCGGCCGTTGTGGCACACACAGGGGAAACCACAGGCACTTCTGCACGCCCTCCCACGGGTGGGCCGGCCATTGCTGCACACCCAGGGGCAAACCCAGACACTTCTGCACGCCCACCCACGCGTGGGCCGGCCGTTGCTGCACACCCAGAGGCACAAGCAGACACTTCTGCACGCCCACCCACGGGTGGGCCGGCCGTTGCGGCACACCCAGGGCCAAGTTTAGACACTTCTGCACGCCCACACACGGGTGCGCCGGCCGTTGCTCCACACCCAGAGGCACACGCAGACGCTTCTGCACGCCCACCCACGGGTGAGCCGGCTGTTGCGGCTCACCCAGGGCCAAGCCCAGACACTTCTGCACGCCCACCCACGGGTGGGCCGGCCGTTGCGGCACACCCAGGGCCAATCCCAGACACTTCTGCTCGGCCACCCTCGGGTGGGCCGGCCGTTGCGGCACACGCAGGGGCAGTTACAGACACTTCTGCACGCCCACCCACGGGTGGGCCGGCCGTTGCGGTACACCCAGAGGCACCCGCAGACACTTCTGCACGCCCACCCACGGGTGGTCCGGCCATTGCTGCACACCCAGAGGCACCCGCAGACACTTCTGCACGCCCACCCACGGGAGGGCCGGCCGTTGCGGCTCACCCAAAAGCAACCCCAGACACTTCTGCACGCCCACCCACGGGTGGGCCGGCCATTGCTGCACACCCAGAGGCACCCGCAGACACTTCTGCACGCCCACCCACGGGTGGGCCGGCCGTTGTGGCACAAGCTGGTGCAACCCCAGACACTTTAGCACGCCCACCCACGGGTGGGCCGGCCATTGCTGCACACCCAGGGGCAACTCCAGACACTTCTGCACGGCCACCTACGGGTGAACCGGCCGTTGCGGCACACACAGGGGCAACCCCAGACACTTCCGCACGCCCACCCACGGGTGTGCCGGCCATTGCTGCACACCCAGAGGCACATGCAGACACTTCTTCACGACCACCCACGGGTTGGACGACCATTGCTGCACAACCAGAAGCACTCGCAGACACTTCTGCACGCCCACCCACGGGTGGGCCGGCCGTTGCTACATTCCTAGATGCACCCGCACACACTTCTGCACGCCCACCCACGGGTGGTTCGGCCGTTGCGGCACACCCAGGGGCAAAACCAGACACTTCTGCACGTCCACCCACGGGTGGGCCGGCCGTTGCTGCACACACAGAGGCAACACCCGATACTTCTGCACGCCCACCCACGGGTGGGCCGGCCATTGCTGCACACCCATTGGCACCCGCAGACACTTCTGCACGCCCACCCATCGGTGTGCCAACCATTGCGAAACACGCAGAAGCACCCGCAGGCACTTCTGCACGCCCACCCACGAGTGGGCCGGTCTTTGCGGCACACCCAGGTTCAACTACAGACACTTCTGCACGCCCACCCACGGGAGGGCCTGCCGCAGCAGCACACTCAGGTTCAACTACAGACACTTCTGCACGCCCTCCCACGGGTGGGCCGGACGTTGCGGCACACTCAGGGGCCAACCCAGACACTTCGGCACGCCCACCCACGGGTGGGCCGGCCGTTGCTGCACAACCAGAGTCACCCGCAGACACTTCTGCACATCCACCCACGAGTGGGCCGGCCATTGCGGCACACCCAGGGGAAGCCCAAAACACTTCTCCACGCCCACCCACGGGTGGGACGGCCGTTGCGGCACACGCAGGGGCAAAACCAGACACTTCTGCACGCCCACCCACGGGTGGGCCGGCCGTTGCTGCACAGCCAGAGGCACACGCAGACACTTCTGCACGCCCACCCACGGTTGGTCCGGCCGTTGCGGCACACTCAGGGGCACTTACAGACACTTCTGCACGCCCACCCACGGGTGCGCCGGCCATTGCTGCACATTCAGAGGCACCCGCAGACACGTCTGCTCGCCCACCCACGGAGGGCCGGCCGTTGCTGCGCACGCAAGGTCAAACCCACACACTTCTGCACGCCCACCCACGGGTGGGCCGGCCGTTGCTCCACACCCAGAGGCACGCGCAGACACTTCTGCACGGCCACCCACGGCTGCGCCGGCCGTTGCGGCACACCCAGGGGCAATTACAGACACTTCTGCACGCCCACCGATGGGTGGGACGGCCGTTGCGGCACACCCAGGGGCAACCCCAGACACTTCTGCACGCCCACCCACGCGTGGGCCGGCCGTTGCTGCACACCCAGAGGCACAAGCAGACACTTCTGCACGCCCACCCACGGGTGGGCCGGCCGTTGCGGAACACCCAGGGGCAAACACAGACACTTCTGCACGCCCACCCACGGGTGGGCCGGCTGTTGCGGCTCACCCAGGGCCAAGCCCAGACACTTCTGCACGCCCACCCACGGGTGGGCCGGCCGTTGCGGCACACCCAGGGCCAATCCCAGACACTTCTGCTCGGCCACCCTCGGGTGGGCCGGCCGTTGCGGCACACGCAGGGGCAGTTACAGACACTTCTGCACGCCCACCCACGGGTGGGCCGGCCGTTGCCAACACCCAGAGGCACCCGCAGACACTTCTGCACGCCACCCACGGGTGGTCCGCCATTGCTGCACACCCAGAGGCACCCGCGAGACACTTCTGCACGCCCCACCCACGGGAGGGCCGGCCGCTAGCGCTCACCCAAAAGCAACCCCAGACACTTCTGCACGCCCTCACCCACGGGTGGGCCGCCATTTCAGCACACCCAGAGGCCACCCGCAGACACTTCTGTACGCCCATCCACGGGTGGTCCGACCGTTGCTGCACACCCACAGGCAACACCAGACACTTCTGCACGCCCACCCACGGGTGATCCGGCCGTTGCTGCACACCCAGAGGAATTTGCAGACACTTCTGCACGCCCACCCACGGGTGGGCCGGCCATTGCTGCACACCCAGAGGCACCCGCAGACACTTCTGCACGCCCACCCACGGGTGGGCCGGCCGTTGTGGCACAAGCTGGTGCAACCCCAGACACTTTAGCACGCCCACCCACGGGTGGGCCGGCCATTTCTGCACACCCAGGGGCAACTCCAGACACTTCTGCACGGCCACCTACGGGTCAACCGGCCGTTACGGCACACACAGGGGCAACCCCAGACACTTCTGCACGCCCACCCGCGGGTGTGCAGGCCATTGCTGCACACCCAGAGGCACATGCAGACACTTCTACACGACCACCCACGGGTTGGACGCACCATTGCTGCACAACCAGAAGCACTTTCGCAGACACTTCTGCATCGCCCACCCACGGGTGGGCCGGCCGCTAAGTGCACACCCTGGGTCAACTACAGACACTTCTGCACGCCCACCCACGGGTGGGCCGGCCGTTGCGGCACACCCAGAAGCACCCGCAGACACTTCTGCACGCCCAGCCACGGGTGCACCGGCCATTGCTACATTCCTAGAGACACCCGCACACACTTCTGCACGCCCACCCACGGGTGGTCCGGCCGCTATGCACACCCAGGGGCAAAACCAGACACTTCTGCAACGGCCACCCACGAATGATCCGGCCGTTGCTGCACACACAGAGGCAACACCGATACTTCTGCACGCCCACCCACGGGTGGGCCGGCCATTGCTGCACACCCAGAGGCACCCGCAGACACTTCTGCACGGCCACTCACGGGTGGGCCGGCCGTTGCGGCACACCCAGGGGCAACTACAGACACTTCTGCACGCCCACCCACGGGTGGGACGGCCGTTGCGGCACACCCAGGGGCAACCCCAGACACTTCTGCACGGCCACCCACGGGTGAACCGGCCGTTCGCGGCACACACTGGGGCAAACCCAGACATCTTCTGCACGCCCCACCCACGGGTGGGCCGGCCGTTATGGCACACACAGGGGAAACCACAGGCACCTCTGCACGCCTCTCCCGGAAGGGTGGGCCGGCCGCTATGCACACCCAGAAACAACCCCAGACACTTCTGCACCCCCACACACGGGTGGGACTGCCGTTGCTGCACACCCAGAGGAACCCGCGAAACACTTTCTGCACGCCTCACCCACGGGTGGGCCGGCCGCTATGAACACCCAGAAACAACTACAGACTCTTCTGCACGCCCACCCACGGGTGGGCCGGCCATTGCTGCACACCCAGAGGCACCCGCAGAAACTTGTGCACGCCCAACCACGGGTGGGCCGGCCGTTGCGGCACACTTAGTGGAAACCCAGACACTTCTGCAAGCCAACCCACGGGTGGGCCGGCCGTTGCGGCACACGCAGGGGCAACCCCAGACACTTCTGCACGCCCACACACGGGTGGGCCAACCATTGCTGCACATTCAGAGGCTCCCGCAGACACGCTCTGCATGCCCACCCACGGAGGGTCGGCCATTGCTGCGCGACGCAGGTTCAACCCCAGACACTTTCTGCACGGCCACCCACGGGTGGGCCGGCCGTTGCGCGGCACACCCAGGGGCTTACTACAGGCACTTCTGCACGCCACCCATCGCCGGTACAAACCCCGGGCCGCTGTCTGCACACCCAGCGGCAGCACGCAGACACTCTCTGCACACGCACTGCACCCCACCCACGGGTGGCCGCAGTTGCTCCACACCCAGAGGCACCCGCAGACACTTCTGCTCGCCCACCCACGGGTGGGCCGGCCATTGCGGCACACCCAGAGGCAACCGCAGACACTTCTGCACGCCCACCCACGGGTGCGACGGCTGTTGCGGCACACGCAGGGGCAACTGCAGACACTTCTGCACGCCCACCCACGGCTGCGCCGGCCATTGCGGCACACCCAGAGGCACCCGCGAGACACTTCTGCACGGCCACACACGGGTGGGCCGGCCGCTGCGCACACCCAAGGCCAAGCTAGACACTTCTGCACGCCCCACACACGGGTGGGCCGGCCGCTATGCACATCCAGGGGCACTTACAGACACTTCTGCACGCCCACCCACGGGTGCGCCGCCATTGCTGCACATTCAGATGCAACCGCGAGACACGCCTGCACGCCCCACCCACGGAGGGCCGGGCCATTGCCGCGACGCGAAGGTCAACCCCAGACACTTCTGCACGCCCACACACGGGTGGGCCGGCCGTTGCTCCACACCCAAAGGCACGCCGCGAGACACTTCTGCACGGCCACCCACGGGTGGGACGGCCGTTGCGGCACACCCAGGGGCAACCCCAGGCACTTCTGCACGGCCACCTACGGGTGAACCGGCCGTTGCGGCACACACAGGGGCCAACCCAGACACTTCTGCACGCCCACCCACGAATGGGCCGGCCATTGCTGCACACCCAGGGGCAATTACAGACACTTCTGCACGCCCACCAACGGGTGGTCCGGCCGTTGCTGCACACCCACAGGCAACACCAGACACTTCTGCACGCACACCCACGGGTGATCCGGCCGTTGCTGCACACCCAGAGGAATTTGCAGACACTTCTGCACGCCCACCCACGGGTGGGCCGGCCGCCAAGCCGGAAC
This sequence comes from Luscinia megarhynchos, assembly GCA_034336665.1. NCBI lineage: Eukaryota > Metazoa > Chordata > Aves > Passeriformes > Muscicapidae > Luscinia > Luscinia megarhynchos. Next base: position 16,575 of record CM067588.1, read on the forward strand.
ACCCAGAGGCACCCGCAGACACTTCTGCACGCCCACCCACGGGTGGTCCGCCATTGCTGCACACCCAGAGGCACCCGCAGACACTTCTGCACGCCCCACCCACGGGAGGGCCGGCCGCTGCGCTCTCACCCAAAAGCAACCCCAGACACTTCTGCACGCCCATCCACGGGTGGTCCGGACCGTTGCTGCACACCCACAGGCAACTCCAGACACTTCTGCACGCCCACCCACGGGTGATCCGCCGCTGCTGCACACCCAGAGGAATTTGCAGACACTTCTGCACGCCCACCCACGGGTGGGCCGGCCATTGCTGCACACCCAGAGGCACCCGCAGACACTTCTGCACGCCCACCCACGGGTGGGCCGGCCGCTAGGCACAAGCTGGTGCAACCCCAGACACTTTAGCACGCTTCACCCACGGGTGGGCCGCCATTGCTGCACACCCAGGGGCAACTCCAGACACTTCTGCACGGCCACCTACGGGTAAACCGGCCGTTACGGCACACACAGGGGCAACCCCAGACACTTCTGTACGCCCACCCACGGGTGTGCCGGCCATTGCTGCACACCCAGAGGCACATGCAGACACTTCTACACGACCACCCACGGGTTGGACGACCATTGCTGCACAACCAGAAGCACTTCGCGAGACACTTCTGCACGCCCACCCACGGGTGGGCCGCCGCGCACACCCTGGGTCAACTACAGACACTTCTGCACGCCCCACCCACGGGTGGGCCGGCCGCTGCGGCACACCCAGAAGCACCCGCAGACACTTCTGCACGCCCCCAGCCACGGGTGCACCGGCCATTGCTACATTCCTAGAGACACCCGCGACACACTTCTGCACGCTTCACCCACGGGTGGTCCGGCCGCTAGCGGCACACCCAGGGGCAAAACCAGACACTTCTGCACGGCCACCCACGAATGATCCGGCCGTTGCTGCACACATAGAGGCAACACCCGATACTTCTGCACGCCCACCCACGGGTGTGCCGGCCATTGCTGCACACCCAGAGGCACCCGCAGACACTTCTGCATCGCCACTCACGGGTGGGCCGGCCGCTGCGCACACCCAGGGGCAACTACAGACACTTTCTGCACGCCCACCCACGGGTGGGACGGCCGTTGCGGCACACCCAGGGGCAACCCCAGACACTTCTGCACGGCCACCTACGGGTGAACCGGCCGTTGCGGCACACACTGGGGCAAACCCAGACACTTCTGCACGCCCACCCACGGGTGGGCCGGCCGTTGTGGCACACACAGGGGAAACCACAGGCACCTCTGCACGCCCTCCGGAAGGGTGGGCCGGCCGCTATGCACACCCAGAAACAACCCCAGACACTTCTGCACCCCCACACACGGGTGGGACGGCCGTTGCTGCACACCCAGAGGAACCCGCAAACACTTCTGCACGCCCACCCACGGGTGGGCCGGCCGTTGCGGAACACCCAGAAACAACTACAGACTCTTCTGCACGCCCACCCACGGGTGGGCCGGCCATTGCTGCACACCCAGAGGCACCCGCAGAAACTTGTGCACGCCCAACCACGGGTGGGCCGGCCGTTTCGGCACACGCAGGGGCAACCCCAGACACTTCTGCACGCCCCACACGGGTGGGCCAACCATTGCTGCACATTCAGAGGCTCCCGCAGACACGTCTGCATGCCCACCCACGGGAGGGCCGGCCATTGCTAAGCGCACGCAGGTTCAACCCCAGACACTTCTGCACGGCCACCCACGGGTGGGCCGGCCGCTATGCACACCCAGGGGCGACTACAGGCACTTCTGCACGCCCACACACGGGTGGGACAGCCGTTGCTCCACACCCAGGGCAAACCCAGACACTTCTGCACGCCCACCCACGCGTAAGCCGGCCGTTGTTGCACACCCAGTGGCACACGCAGACACTTCTGCACGCCCACCCACGGGTGGCCGGCAGTTGCTCCACACCCAGAGGCACCCGCAGACACTTCTGCTCGCCCACCCACGGGTGGGCCGGCCATTGCGGCACACCCAGAGGCAACCGCAGACACTTCTGCACGCCCACCCACGGGTGCGACGGCTGTTGCGGCACACGCAGGGGCAACTGCAGACACTTCTGCACGCCCACCCACGGCTGCGCCGGCCATTGCGGCACACCCAGAGGCAACCGCAGACACTTCTGCACGGCCACACACGGGTGGGCCGGCCGCTATGCACACCCAAGGCCAAGCTTAGACACTTCTGCACGCCCACACACGGGTGGGCCGGCCGTTGCGCACATCCAGGGGCACTTACAGACACTTCTGCACGCCCACCCACGGGTGCGCCGGCCATTGCTGCACATTCAGATGCAACCGCAGACACGTCTGCACGCCCACCCACGGAGGGCCGGCCATTGCTGCGTACGCAAGGTCAACCCCAGACACTTCTGCACGCCCACACACGGGTGGGCCGGCCGTTGCTCCACACCCAAAGGCACGCGCAGACACTTCTGCACGGCCACCCACGGGTGGGACGGCCGTTGCGGCACACCCAGGGGCAACCCCAGGCACTTCTGCACGGCCACCTACGGGTGAACCGGCCGTTGCGGCACACACAGGGGCCAACCCAGACACTTCTGCACGCCCACCCACGAATGGGCCGGCCATTGCTGCACACCCAGGGGCAATTACAGACACTTCTGCACGCCCACCAACGGGTGGTCCGGCCGTTGCTGCACACCCACAGGCAACACCAGACACTTCTGCACGCACACCCACGGGTGATCCGGCCGTTGCTGCACACCCAGAGGAATTTGCAGACACTTCTGCACGCCCACCCACGGGTGGGCCGGCCGTTGCCGAACACCCAGAGGCACCCGCAGACACTTCTGCACGCCCACCCACGGGTGGTCCGGCCATTGCTGCACACCCAGAGGCACCCGCAGACACTTCTGCACGCCCACCCACGGGAGGGCCGGCCGTTGCGTCTCACCCAAAAGCAACCCCAGACACTTCTGCACGCCCACCCACGGGTGGGCCGGCCATTTCAGCACACCCAGAGGCCACCCGCAGACACTTCTGTACGCCCATCCACGGGTGGTCCGACCGTTGCTGCACACCCACAGGCAACACCAGACACTTCTGCACGCCCACCCACGGGTGATCCGGCCGTTGCTGCACACCCAGAGGAATTTGCAGACACTTCTGCACGCCCACCCACGGGTGGGCCGGCCATTGCTGCACACCCAGAGGCACCCGCAGACACTTCTGCACGCCCACCCACGGGTGGGCCGGCCGTTGTGGCACAAGCTGGTGCAACCCCAGACACTTTAGCACGCCCACCCACGGGTGGGCCGGCCATTGCTGCACACCCAGGGGCAACTCCAGACACTTCTGCACGGCCACCTACGGGTAAACCGGCCGTTACGGCACACACAGGGGCAACCCCAGACACTTCTGTACGCCCACCCACGGGTGTGCCGGCCATTGCTGCACACCCAGAGGCACATGCAGACACTTCTACACGACCACCCACGGGTTGGACGACCATTGCTGCACAACCAGAAGCACTCGCAGACACTTCTGCACGTCCACCCACGGGTGGGCCGGCCGTTGCGGCACACCCTGGGTCAACTACAGACACTTCTGCACGCCCACCCACGGGTGGGCCGGCCGTTGCGGCACACCCAGAAGCACCCGCAGACACTTCTGCACGCCCAGCCACGGGTGCACCGGCCATTGCTACATTCCTAGAGACACCCGCACACACTTCTGCACGCCCACCCACGGGTGGTCCGGCCGTTGCGGCACACCCAGGGGCAAAACCAGACACTTCTGCACGGCCACCCACGAATGATCCGGCCGTTGCTGCACACATAGAGGCAACACCCGATACTTCTGCACGCCCACCCACGGGTGTGCCGGCCATTGCTGCACACCCAGAGGCACCCGCAGACACTTCTGCACGGCCACTCACGGGTGGGCCGGCCGTTGCGGCACACCCAGGGGCAACTACAGACACTTCTGCACGCCCACCCACGGGTGGGACGGCCGTTGCGGCACACCCAGGGGCAACCCCAGACACTTCTGCACGGCCACCTACGGGTGAACCGGCCGTTGCGGCACACACTGGGGCAAACCCAGACACTTCTGCACGCCCACCCACGGGTGGGCCGGCCGTTGTGGCACACACAGGGGAAACCACAGGCACCTCTGCACGCCCTCCGAAGGGTGGGCCGGCCGTTGCGGCACACCCAGAAACAACCCCAGACACTTCTGCACCCCCACACACGGGTGGGACGGCCGTTGCTGCACACCCAGAGGAACCCGCAAACACTTCTGCACGCCCACCCACGGGTGGGCCGGCCGTTGCGGAACACCCAGAAACAACTACAGACTCTTCTGCACGCCCACCCACGGGTGGGCCGGCCATTGCTGCACACCCAGAGGCACCCGCAGAAACTTGTGCACGCCCAACCACGGGTGGGCCGGCCGTTTCGGCACACGCAGGGGCAACCCCAGACACTTCTGCACGCCCACACACGGGTGGGCCAACCATTGCTGCACATTCAGAGGCTCCCGCAGACACGTCTGCATGCCCACCCACGGGAGGGCCGGCCATTGCTGCGCACGCAGGTTCAACCCCAGACACTTCTGCACGGCCACCCACGGGTGGGCCGGCCGTTGCGGCACACCCAGGGGCGACTACAGGCACTTCTGCACGCCCACACACGGGTGGGACAGCCGTTGCTCCACACCCAGGGCAAACCCAGACACTTCTGCACGCCCACCCACGCGTAAGCCGGCCGTTGTTGCACACCCAGTGGCACACGCAGACACTTCTGCACGCCCACCCACGGGTGGCCGGCAGTTGCTCCACACCCAGAGGCACCCGCAGACACTTCTGCTCGCCCACCCACGGGTGGGCCGGCCATTGCGGCACACCCAGAGGCAACCGCAGACACTTCTGCACGCCCACCCACGGGTGCGACGGCTGTTGCGGCACACGCAGGGGCAACTGCAGACACTTCTGCACGCCCACCCACGGCTGCGCCGGCCATTGCGGCACACCCAGAGGCACCCGCAGACACTTCTGCACGGCCACACACGGGTGGGCCGGCCGTTGCGGCACACCCAAGGCCAAGCTTAGACACTTCTGCACGCCCACACACGGGTGGGCCGGCCGTTGCGGCACATCCAGGGGCACTTACAGACACTTCTGCACGCCCACCCACGGGTGCGCCGGCCATTGCTGCACATTCAGATGCAACCGCAGACACGTCTGCACGCCCACCCACGGAGGGCCGGCCATTGCTGCGTACGCAAGGTCAACCCCAGACACTTCTGCACGCCCACACACGGGTGGGCCGGCCGTTGCTCCACACCCAAAGGCACGCGCAGACACTTCTGCACGGCCACCCACGGGTGGGACGGCCGTTGCGGCACACCCAGGGGCAACCCCAGGCACTTCTGCACGGCCACCTACGGGTGAACCGGCCGTTGCGGCACACACAGGGGCCAACCCAGACACTTCTGCACGCCCACCCACGAATGGGCCGGCCATTGCTGCACACCCAGGGGCAATTACAGACACTTCTGCACGCCCACCAACGCGTGGTCCGGCCGTTGCTGCACACCCACAGGCAACACCAGACACTTCTGCACGCACACCCACGGGTGATCCGGCCGTTGCTGCACACCCAGAGGCAACTACAGACACTTCTGCACGCCCACCCATGGGTGGGCCGGCCGTTGCGGCACAAGCTGGTGCAACCCCAGACACTTTAGCACGCCCACCCACGGGTGGGCCGGCCATTGCTACATTCCTAGAGGCACCCGCAGACACTTCTGCACGCCCACCCACGGGTGGGCCGGCCATTGCTACATTCCTAGATGCACCCGCAGACACTTCTGCACGCCCACCCACGGGTTGGCCGGCCATTGCTGCACACCCAGAGGCACACGCAGACACTTCTGAACATCCACCCACGGGTGGGTCGGCCATTGCGGCACACCCAGAGGCACCCGCAGACTCTTCTTCACGCCGAAATACGGGTGGGCCGGACATTGCTGCACAAACAGAGGCACCCGCAGACACCTCTGCACGCCCACCTACGGGTGGGCCGGCCAATGCGGCACACGCAGGGGCAAACCCAGGCACTTCTGCAGGCCCACCCACGGGTGGGACGGCCGTTGCAGCACACCCAGGGGCAAACCCAGAGACTTCTGCACGCCCACCCACGGGTAAACCGGCCGTTGCGGCACACACAGGGGCAACCCCAGACACTTCTGCACGCCCACCCACGGGTGATCCGGCCATTGCTGCACACCCAGGGGCAATTACAGACACTTCTGCACGCCCACCCACGGGTGGGCCGGCCGTTGCTGCACACCCAGAGGCACCCGTAGACACTTCTGCACGCCCACCCACGGGTGGGCCGGCAGTTGCTCCACAACTAGAGGCACCCGCAGACACATCCGCACGCCCACCCAAGTGTGGGACGGCCGTTGCGGCACACCAAGAGCCAAGCCCAGACACTTCTGCACGCCCACCCACGGGTGGGACGGCCGTTTCGGCACACCCAGGGGCAAACCCAGACACTTCTGCACGCCCACCCACGGGTGGGCCGGTTATTGCTGCACACCCAGAGGCACCCGCAGACACTTCTGCACGCCCACCCACGGGAGGGCCGGCTGTTGCAGCAAACACTGGACAACTACAGACACTTCTGCACGCCCACCCACGTCTGGGCCGGCCGTTGCAGCACACCCAGAGGCAACCCCAGACACTTCTGCACGCCCACCCACGGGAGGGCCGCCGTTGCAGCAAACACTGGACAACTACAGACACTTCTGCACGCCCACCCACGGGTGGGCCGGCCGTTGCAGCACACCCAGAGGCAACCCAAGACACTTCTGCACGGCCACCCACGGGTGATCCAGCCGTTGCTGCACGCCCAGAAGAATTTGCAGACACTTCTGCACGCCCACCCACGGGTGGGCCGGTCATTGCTGCACACCCAGAGGCACCCGCAGACACTTTTGCACGCCCACGCACGGGTGGGACGGCCGTTGCAACACACTTAGGGGCAACCCCAGACATTTCTGCAGGCCCACCCACGGGTGGGCCGGCCATTGCTGCACATTCAGAGACACCCGCAGACACTTCTGCACGGCCACCCACGGGTGGGCCGGCCGTTGCGGCGCACCCAGGGGCAAATCCAGATACTTCTGCACGCCCACCCACGGGTGGGCCGGCCATTGCTGCACACCCAGGGGCAATTACAGACACTTCTGCACGCCCACACACGGGTGGGCCGGGCGTTGCTGCACACCCAAAGACACACGCAGACACTTCTGCACGCCCACCCACGGGTGGGCCGGCCGTTGCGGCACACCCAGAGGCACCCGCAGACACATCCGCACGCCCAACCAAGGGTGGGCCGGCCGTTGCGGCATACCAAGGACCAAGCCCAGACACTTCTGCACGGCCACCCACGGGTGGGCCGGCCATTACTGCACATTCAGAGACACCCGCAGACACGTCTGCACGCCCACCCACGGGAGGGCCGGCCATTGCTGCGCACGCAGGGTCAAACACAGACACTTCTGCACGCCCACCCACGGGTGGGCCGGCCGTTGCCGCACACCCAGGGGCACCCGCAGACACTACTGCACGCCCACCCACGGGTGGGCCGGCCATTGCGACACACCCAGGGGCAACTACGGACACTTCTGCACGCCCACCCACGGGTGATCCGGCCATGGCTGCACACCCAGAGGCACCCGCAGACACTTCTGCACGCCCACCCACGGGTGGGCCGGCCACTGCAGCACACCCAGGGGCAACTACAGACACTTCTGCACGCCCACCCACGGGTGGGCCGGAAATTGCTGCACACCCACAGGCACCCGCAGACACTTCTGAAAGCCCAACCACGGGTTGGCCGGCCACTGCTGCACACCCAGAGGCACCCGCAAACACTTCTGCACGCCCACCCACGGGTGGGCCGGCCGTTGCTGCACACCCAAAGGCAACACCAGACACTTCTGCACGCCCACTCACGAATGATCCGGCAATTGCTGCACGCCCAGGGGAATTTGCAGACACTTCTGCACGCCCACCCACGGGTGGGCCGGCCATTGCTGCACACCCAGAGGCACCCGCAGACACTTCTGTTCGCCCAGCCACCCATGGGTGGGCCGGCCGTTGCGGCACACCCAGAGGCAACTACAGACAATTCTGCACGCCCACCCACGGGTGGGACGGCCGTTGCGGCACACGCAGGGGCAACCCCAGACACTTCTGCACGGCCACCTACGGATGACCCGGCCGTTGCGGCACACCCAGGGGCAACTACAGACACTTCTGCACGGCCACCCACGGGTGCGCCGGCCATTCCTGCACACCCAGGGGCAAACCAAGACACTTCTGCACGCCCACCCACGGGAGGGCCGGCCGTTGCGGCACATTCAAAGGCAACTAGAGACACTTCTGCACGCCCACCCACGGGTGGGCCGGCCGTTGCTCCACACCCAGAGGCACACGCAGACACTTCTGCACGCCCACCCACGGGTGGGCTGGCAGTTGCGACACACACAGGGCCAAGCCCAGACACTTTTGCAGGCCCACCCTCGGGTGCGCCGGCCATTGCGGCACACCCAGAGGCACCCGCAGACACTTCTGAAAGCCCAACCACGGGTGGGCCGGCCATTGCTGCACACCCAGGAGCAAACCCAAACACTTTTGCACGCCCAGCCACGCGTGGGCCGGCCGTTGCTGCACACCCAGAGGCACAAGCAGACACTTCTGCACGCCCACCCACGGGTGGGCCGGCCGTTGCTGCACACCCAGAGGCACCCGCAGACACTTCTGCACGCCAACCCACGGGTGGGCCGGCCATTGAGGCACTCCCGTGGCCAAGCTTAGAAACTTCTGCACGCCCACCCACGGGTGGGCCGGCCGTTGCTCCACACCCAGAGGCACCCGCTGACACTTTAGCACGCCCACCCACGGGTGGGCCGGCCATTTCTGCACACCCAGAGGCACCCGCAGACACTTCTGCACGCCCACCCACCGGTAGGCGGCCATTGCGACCCACGCGGAAGCACCCGCAGACACTTCTGCACGCCCACCCACGGGTGGGCCGGCCGTTGCGGCACACCCAGAGGCAACCACAGACACTTCTGCACGCCCACCCACGGGTGGGCCGGTCGTTGCTGCACACCCAGAAGATCTTGCAGACACTTCTGCACGCCCACCCACGGGTGGGCCGGCCGTTGCGGCACACCCAGGGGCAACTACAGACACTTCTGCACGCCCACCCACGGGTGGGCCGGCCGTTGCGGCACACCCAGAGGCACCCGCAGACACTTCTGCACGCCCACCCACGGGTGGGCCGGCCGTTGCGGCACACCCAGGGGCAAACCCAAACATTTCTGCACGCCCACCCACAGGTGGGACGGCCGTTGCAGCACACACAGATGCAACGCCTTACACTTCTTCACGCCCACCTACGGGTAGGCCGGCCGTTGCGGCACACCCAGAGGCAACCGCAGACACTTCTGCACGGCCACCCACGGGTGGGCCGGCCGTTGCGGCACACCCATGGGCCCCCGCAGACACTTCTGCACGCCCACCCACGGGTGGGCCGGCCGTTGCGGCACATTCAGGGGCAACTAGAGACACTTCTGCACGCCCACCCACGGGTGGGCCGGCCGTTGCGGCACACCCAGAGGCACACGCAGACACTTCTGCACGCCCACCCACGGGTGGGCCGGCCACTGCCGCACACCCAGAGGCACCCGCAGACACTTCTGCACGCCCACCCAAGAGTGGACCGGCATTGCGGCACACTCAGTGGAAAACCCAGACACTTCTGCACGCCCACCCACGGGTGGGACGGCCTTTGCTGCACACCCAGAGGCACCTGCAGACACTTCTGCACGCCCACCCACGGGTGGTTCGGCCATTGCGGCTGACCCAAGGGCAACCCAGACACTTCTGCACGCCCCCCCACAGGTGGGATGGCCGTTGCGGCACAACCAGGGGAAAACCCAGACACTTCTGCACGCCCACCCACGGGTGGGCCGGCCGTTGCTGCACACTTTGAGGCACGCGCAGGCACTTCTGCACGCCCACACACGGGTTGGCCAGCCGTTGCGGCTGACCCAAGGGCAACCCAGACACTTCTGCACGCCCACCCACGGGTGGGCCGGTTATTGCTGCACACCCAGTGGAAACACGCAGAAACGTTTGCACGCCCACCCACGGGTGGGCCGGCAGTTGCAGCAAACCGAGGGGCAAACCCAGACACTTCTGCACGCCCACCCACGGGTGATCCGGCCGTGGTGGCACACCCAGAGGCACCATCAGACACTTCTGCACGCCCACCCACGTGTGGGCCGGCCGTTGCGGCACACCCAGTGGCAACTACAGACACTTCTGCACGCCCACACACGGGTGGGACGGCCGTTGCGGCACACCCAGAGGAAACCCCAGGCACTTCTGCACGCCCACCCATGGGTGGGCCGGCCGTTTCGGCACACCCAGAGGAACCCGCAGACACTTCTGCACGCCCACCCACGGGTGGGCCGGCTGTTGCGGCACACCCAGGTGCAGCTACAGAAACTTCTGCACGCCCACCCACGGGTGGGCTGGCCACTGCTGCACACCCAGAGGCACCCGCAGACACTTTTTCACGCCCACCCATCGGTGGGCCGGCCATTGCAACACACCCAGAAGCACCCGCAGACACTTCTGCACGCTCACCCACGGGTGCGTCGGCCGTTGCGGCACACTCAGAGGCACCCTCACACACTTCTGCACGCCCACCCACGGGTGGGCCGGCCGTTGCTCCACACCCAGTGGCACGCGCAGACACTTTTTCACGCCCACCCATCGGTGGGCCGGCCATTGCAACACACCCAGAAGCACCCGCAGACACTTCTGCACGCCCACCCACGGGTGGGCCGGCCATTGCGGCACACCAAGAGGCACAAGCAGACACTTCTGCACGCCCACCCACGGGTGGGCCGGCCGTTGCTGCACACCCAGAGGCATCCGCAGACACTTCTGCACGGCCACCCACGGGTGGGCCGGCCATTGCGGCACACCCGTGGCCAAGCTTAGACACTTCTGCACGCCCACACACAGGTGGGCCGGCCGTTGCTCCACACCCAGAGGCACCCGCAGACACTTCTGCACGCCCACTCACGGGTGGGCCGGCCATTGCTGCACACCCAGAGGCAGCTTGCCATGTTCAGAACATCTCACCCTAAAGAAGAATTTTAGAGAAAACGAGTTGCAAAAGGGATTTGATTTCTTTTTCACCTTGAAATGTTTAATTGTAGTTTTGTTAAGACTTGTGGGTTTTTTTTTTCTTTAATAAGAAGATGTCAGGAAGTTCTCTTCCGATTAGAGTTTAGGCTCTTGCCAAGCCTTGATTCTGACTGAAAGAGAAAAATGTCTAAACCCAGGTGTTTTCTGCATCAAAATAATATTCCAGTCGTTTAGATTGGCAATTTGACCTTATCGATATAGCAGCTGAAGCTGACTTTGAAGTGAATTTGGTGTTCATTTTCCGGAGATGACCGTCTAATTCTTCATTGAATCAAGGTTTGTCAGCTGTTTGCAGACCCTGAGGTGATAACACAGTTTTTTTAAGATTGATGATTATCTAATTTTGTAAATGTATGTCTGTTATTTAAAATATTGTTAATTGTTGTATTGTGTTTTACCTGCAGAAGATGTAAACTTTAAAAGGTTTGGTTTGTTTTTTAAATAGTATTGTGTTATTGTAAGTTTTTGTTAGATAATAGTTAAAGAAAAATTCTCCAGTTTTGATCAAAAATCTAGAGACAGAGAAAGTTGAAAAGCTTTCAAAGTAAGCATTTGGGGGAAGGGTTCTGCTTGTGTCTCCACAGAGAGAGGACAGAGATGAGAGCCAGTGAGACAGATGAGGCAATGTCCGGCCAAGACATGGGCAGATGCCAGCCCTGGAAGTGAAGGGGCAAGCTCACAGATTGAATCAGAAACAAAGATCATGAACTTCTCTCCGGACAGCTGACTTGGAAAACTGATAAACCTCTTTAGATGGGGGCCTTCAAAAAAAAGCAATTGAGTGCTTTGAAGAATTTAGTCAAGATGGTGATTTGCTCATTGTGGCATTCATGCAACAGAAGCTGCAAGAAGCTCATGACTGTCTGATCGCAGAAGTACGAAAGGCTGGTTTGGAAATTAGCATTTCAAGATTTGGGAAATTGCACCCTGGAATTTTTTTATGTTTGTTAATTTGAAGACCTCTGGTTCATGGAAATTGTTTCATGATCTCAGAGAGCTGAATGAGATTGTAAAGCCTCAGAAAATAGAAGTCAGCTCAAAAACCAAGAATTTGCAAGACCTACAACCACTTTTTTATTTTACTAATCCCCAAAAACAATTTTTACAGATTTAAAAATAATAGCTCAGACCATAATAGAGGGAAAGACAAGGCTGATGACAATGACAGGCAGAGACTTTTTTATAATGTATTTACCCTTGAGAAAGCAATGTTTTGATTTGGCACACCAAAATCACAGGATTTGGCAATTGCATTGTTAAATTATACAGATATTTGTACAATTCTTTACCCGAGTCATAGGTTGTTAAAAGCAAAATTGAGTTTCAAAGAAAAATCAAAAATGAGTGAGGAACCATTGGATGGGATCATAGTATTCACTGATGGTTCAAGGTAAACTCACAAATTAATAATTACATGGCAGAATTCAATCACAGGAAAATGGGAGTCAAATGTGGAAATAGTGCAGGGTTCACAACAAATTGTGGAATTGGCAGCAATGTCAGAGTTTTTGAATTGTTTTAGCAACCCCTCAATTTAATCACAGATTTAGCATATGTGACCAATGTAGTTAAAGGATTGGAAGAATCAATTTTGAAGGAAATAAGCAATGACATTCTGTATTCATATTTATCATGTATGGAAATATTGCTGAAAAGCAAGACACATAAATATTTTATTATACATATTAAAGCAGACTTATCACTCCCAAAAATTTTAGTAGAAGGAAACGTGCAAGCAGACAAATTGACTATGTCTTTTTTGCAAACCTTGCAAGATATTTTTGAGCAGGCAAAATTAAGCCATGCATTTTTTCATCAAAATACACAAGCATTGATTGAATCTTTTCACATTTCAAAAGCCAGGCAAAAGAAAGTATTTAGTCCTGTCCAGATTGTCAAATGGTACAGCCACCAGTTTTTATGAGAGCGGTCAACCCTAGGGGACTGCAAGGTCTTCAACTGTAGCAGACAGAGTTGACAAAATACAACTGAAAAACATTTATATTTTAGTTGACATCTTTTTTAGGAGCAATTTCAGAAGAACAAAAAGGAGGGAGGCAGAAGCTGCACCTCACATGTTGTTGAACAAAAGTTTTAGATATATTAAACTTCTTAAATAGTTTTTTTTCAGAGCGAACTCTATCAATTATAAGACATTTTACAAATGATACAAGGGCAAAGCTAAAAGAAAATAATTTGGTTTTGATCAGAAATTTAGAAACAGGTAAAACTGAAGGGCCTTTCAAACTAATCATATAGGGAAAAGGTTGTGCTTGTGTTTCCACAGATAGAGGATTGAAATGGGTTCCTGCAAAATACGTGAAACTGTATTGGGCCCAAACGCAAGTAGAAGCCAATCCTGGAAGTGAGGAAGGGAGCTCGCAGACAGAATCAAAGACAAAGGATGTGAACTTCTCTTCAAACAAAATATAAAAGACTTAAGAACTTCACTGTTAGAAGCATGTTTGTTTATATGCTGTTGTATCTTTTTGTCAAATATGTTAGGTAACAAAGTGGATTTACCAGTGATGCAGCCAAGGGAGAAGGTTTGGGAAAATTTAGCATAGACAGCGGGGTTGGACACAATTTGTTTCAGACATCCCAGGCCAAAAAAGCATTTTGAACATGTTTAGTGGGATTGCCAGTGAAAGAATGGCCCATTCCGGAGGGCATCCCTTCATGGGTGATGCGAGTTGTGACAACTCCTGTGGACGGATGGCATGTGTGGGTTCAGTTTCTCCCGGTGGCCTTTTTCGAATCAGAAGAATTAGAAATGTTTTGCTTCGACAAGAATGGACTTTTGTATTGTATTTAATGTTTCAGGAGTGACAAAGAACCAAACAATGGATGTTACTCTGAATCAAGATGTATATAGTAATTGTATTGTAGTCTCAAACAAACCATCCTTCCGAGTTGCAGCACAGTTACTGTGGAGAACATTCTTTATTTGTAGGGACAGAATTTGGGCTGGTATCCCTGCGAAGGTCAGAGGAAGTCCATGAAGCATTGGAAAATTTTTATTGTTAACCCCAGGTTTAAAAATTCTAAGAAAACCAAAGCACAGAAAAAAGAGAGCAATCAAGGAATATGATCTGAATTGTGATGATGAATTTTATACATGGAACAAGGCACAGAGAATTGCGGCAGCGCTATTCTCACCTCAAATGGCATCAGGGGTGGCCTTGGCTCAATTGAATCGTATGGGTTGTTGGTTGAGCAAAAATGCCAAAACTATTTCTCTCACACTGAGTGACATGTTAACTGATGTCAACAGTGTGAAAAAAGCCACTCTTCAAAACAGAGCAGCAATTGATTACTTACTGCTGGCTCATGGGCATGGATGTGAATTTGAAGAATTTGAAGGAATGTACTGCATGAATTTGTTTGATCATTTGAAATCAATTTATAAGAATATAAGACAGTTGTGGAATGGTAAGGCAAAGCTTGAACAAGTAACTAAATCATGGTAGGATGGTCTGTTTGGCCTTTTTGATCTTTTATCTTTGTAAAAAGAAATTTTGAAAGTGGGTTTTACATATTAGTTGGCATTGTTATTTTCTTTATTCTTTTTCTGGTTATTTTGCCTTGCATTTTTCACTGCCTTCGGAGAGCATTGGACACAACTGTAAAAGATATATTTTTGGTGCAAACAGAGGGGGAGATGTGGGGGTCCAGGGAGTCCCTCTGGACCTTCCAGGAGAGCGGAGACCCCCTGTCCAACCCCTGAGAGACCCCCCGAGTGAGGCCAGGGGGTCAGAGAGCTGGATTCAGCTCCTCAGGGACATTTGCTTTCCTGCAGAGGAGAAATGCGACCTTTGAGAGTAACTAGGGTCTGAATTATATATTTTAACATGTAGAAATGTGGTTTTAGGATTGTTTATATTATCAGTCACAAAAGCCAAGATGGAGAGTTTGGGGTGTGGTGTCTTTTCTTCTTCTTCTTCTTGCCCTCCGTGTTGGTGTGGGATGCTGGGAGTCGCGGATTGGTTGGGGACAAGGCTGGACATGGTGGTAAAACTTTGGGGTGTTGGAATATTATTGTGAACGTGGAATGCGTAGCGTAGAGTGTAGAGGATGGGTTCAGCCCTCGGTGGGCAGACTTTCGTCCTGGACACGGTGGTGGCCGGACTTCTGCTCGCGAGCAAAGAACACTTTATAGATAACAAATAATAAACAGACCTTGAGCCCGGACGACTGTCTCCTGCGGTTTCTCTTCGGTTGCTTCAAGAATTCCCTGCGCCCTGAACCACCCTCCTATGTCCATCTGAGTGGTCTCGGCCACAAAGAGACCCCCAGACAGTGAACACCACGGGTGGGCCGGCCGTTGCGGCACACCCAGGGGCCCCCGCAGACACTTCTGCACGCCCACCCACGGGAGGGCCGGCCGTTGCGGCACATTCAAAGGCAACTAGAGACACTTCTGCACGCCCACCCACGGGTGGGCCGGCCGTTGCTCCACACCCAGAGGCACACGCAGACACTTCTGCACGCCCACCCACTGGTGGGCCGGCCATTGATGCACACCCAGAAGCTCGCGCAGACACTTCTGCACGCCCACCCACGGGTGGGCCGGCCACTGCCGCACACCCAGAGGCACCCGCAGACACTTCTGCACGCCCACCCAAGAGTGGGCCGGCGTTGCGGCACACTCAGGGGAAAACCCAGACACTTCTGCACGCCCACCCACGGGTGGGCCGGCCATTGCGGCTGACCCAAGGGCAACCCAGACACTTCTGCACGCCCCCCCACAGGTGGGATGGCCGTTGCGGCACAACCAGGGGAAAACCCAGACACTTCTGCACGCCCACCCACGGGTGGGCCGGCCGTTGCGGCACACCCAGGGGCAACACCAGACACTTCTGCACGCCCACCCACGGGTGGGCCGGCCGTTGCTGCACACTTAGAGGCACGCGCAGGCACTTCTGAACGCCCACACACGGGTTGGCCAGCCGTTGCGGCTGACCCAAGGGCAACCCAGACACTTCTGCACGTTCACCCACGGGTGGGCCGGCCATTGCTGCACACCCAGTGGACACACAGAAACTTTTGCACCCCCACTGACGGGTGGGCCAGCAGTTGCAGCACACCCAGGGGCAAACCCACACACTTCTGCACGCCCACCCACGGGTGGGCCGGCCGTTGCGGCACACCCAGGGGCAACTACAGACGCTTCTGCACGCCCACACACGGGTGGGACGGCCGTTGCGGCACACCCAGAGGAAACCCCAGGCACTTCTGCACTCCCACCCAGGGGTGGGCTGGCCGTTGCGGCACACCCAGAGGAACCCGCAGACACTTCTGCACGCCCACCCACGGGTGGGCCGGCCGTTGCGGCACACCCAGGTGCAGCTACAGAAACTTCTGCACGCCCACCCACGGGTGGGCTGGCCATTGCTGCACACCCAGAGGCACCCGCAGACACTTCTGCACGCCCACCCACGGGTGCGTCGGCCATTGCGGCACACTATGAGGCACCCGCACACACTTCTGCACGCCCACCCACGGGTGGGCCGGCCGTTGCGGCACACACAGAGGCACGCGCAGACACTTTTTCACGCCCACCCATCGGTGGGCCGGCCATTGTAACACACCCAGAAACACCCGCAGACACTTCTGCACGCCCACCCACGGGTGGACCGGCCATTGCGGCACACCAAGAGGCACAAGCAGACACTTCTGCACGCCCACCCACGGGTGGGCCGGCCGTTGCTGCACACCCAGAGGCACCCGCAGACACTTCTGCACGCCCACCCACGGGTGGGCCGGCCATTGCGGCACACACGTGGCCAAGCTTAGACACTTCTGCACGCCCACCCACGGGTGGGCCGGCCGTTGCTCCACACCCAGAGGCACCCGCAGACACTTCTGCACGCCCACCCACGGGTGGGCCGGCCATTTCTGCACACCCAGAGGCACCCGCAGACACTTCTGCACGCTTACCCACGGGTGGGCCGGCCGTTGCGGCACACCCAGAGGCAACCACAGACACTTCTGCAAGCCCACCCATGGGTGGGCCGGTCGTTGCTGCACACCCAGAAGATCCCGCAGACACTTCTGCACGCCCACCCACGGGTGGGCCGACCGTTGCGGCACACACAGGGGCAACTACAGACACTTCTGCACGCCCACCCACGGGTGGGCCGGCCGTTGCGGCTCATCCAAAAGCAACTACAGACACTTCTGCACGCCCACCCACGGGTGGGCTAGTTGTTGCGGCACTCCCAGAGGCACCCGCAGACTTTTCTGCACGCCCACCCACTGGTGGGCCGGCCGTTGCGGCACACCCAGGGGCAAACCCAAACATTTCTGCACGCCCACCCACAGGTGGGACGGCCGTTGCAGCACACACAGATGCAACGCCTTACACTTCTTCACGCCCACCTACGGGTAGGCCGGCCGATGCGGCACACCCAGAGGCATGCGTAGACATTTCTGCACGGCCACCCACGGGTGGGCCGGCCGTTGCGGCACACCCAGGGGCCCCCGCAGACACTTCTGCACGCCCACCCACAGGTGGGCCGGCCGTTGCAAAACATTCAGGGGCAACTAGAGACACTTCAGCACGCCCACCCACGGGTGGGCCGGCCGTTGCGGCACACCCAGAGGCACACGCAGACACTTCTGCACGCCCACCCACGGGTGGGCCGACCATTGCTGCACACCCAGAAGCCCGCGCAGACACTTCTGCACGCCCACCCACGGGTGGGCCGGCCACTGCCGCACACCCAGAGGCACCCGCAGACACTTCTGCACGCCCACCCAAGAGTGGGCCGGCGTTGCGGCACACTCAGGGGAAAACCCAGACACTTCTGCACGCCCACCCACGGGAGGGCCGGCTATTGCGGCACACCCAGGGGCAACCCTAGACACTTCTGCATGCCCACCCACGGGTGGGCCGGCCATTGCGGCTGACCCAAGGGCAACCCAGACACTTCTGCACGACCCCCACAGGTGGGATGGCCGTTGCGGCACAACCAGGAGAAAACCCAGACACTTCTGCACGCCCACCCACGGGTGGGCCGGCCGTTGCGGCACACCCAGGGGCAACACCAGACACTTCTGCACGCCCACCCACGAGTGGGCCGGCCATTGCTGCACACCCAGTGGAAACACGCAGAAACTTTTGCACCCCCACCGACGGGTGGGCCGGCAGTTGCAGCAAACCCAGGGGCAAACCCAGACACTTCTGCACGCCCACCCACGGGTGCTCCAGCCGTGGTGGCACACCCAGAGGCACCAGCAGACACTTCTGCACGCCCACCCACGGGTGGGCCGGCCGTTGCGGCACACCCAGGGGCAACTACAGACACTTCTGCACGCCCACACACGGGTGGGCCGGCCGTTGTGGCACACCCAGAGAAACCCGCAGACACTTCTGCACGCCCACCCACGGGTGGGCCGGCTGTTGCGGCACACCCAGGTGCAGCTACAGAAACTTCTGCACGCCCACCCACGGGTGGGCTGGCCATTGCTGCACACCCAGAGACACCCGCAGACACTTCTGCACGCCCACCCACGGGTGCGTCGGCCGTTAGCGGCACACTCAGAGGCACCCGCACACACTTCTGCACGCCCAACCACGGGTGGGCCGGCCATTGCTGCACACCCAGAAGCACCCGCAGACACTTCTGCACGCCCACCCACGGGTGGGCCGGCCATTGCGGCACACCAAGAGGCACCCGCAGACACTTCTGCACGCCCACCCACGGGTGGGCCGGCCGTTGCGGCTCATCCAAAAGCTCCCGCAGACACTTCTGCACACCCACCCACGGGTGGGCCGGCCATTGCTGCACACCCAGAGGCACCCGCAGACACTTCTGCACGCCCACCCACGGGTGGGCCGGCCGTTGCGGCACACCCAGGGGCAACCCCAAACATTTCAGCACGCCCACCCACGGGTGGGCCGGCCATTGCTACACACCCAGAGGCACCTGCAGACACTTCTGCACGCACACCCACGGGTGGGCCGGCCGTTGCTGCACACCACAGAGGCAACTACAGACACTTCTGCACGCCCACCCACGGGTGGGCCGGCCATTGCCGCACACCCAGAGGCACCCGCAGACACTTCTGCACGCCCACCCACGGGAGGGCCGGCCGTTGCAGCAAACACTGGACAACTACAGACACTTCTGCACGCCCACCCACGGCTGCGCCAGCCGTTGCTGCACACCCAGAGGCACCCGCAGACACTTCTGCACGCCCATTCACGGGTGGGTTGGCCCTAGCGGCACATTCAGGGGCAACTACAGACACTTCTGCACGCCCACCCACGGGTGGGCCGGTCATTGCTGCACACCCAGAGGCACCCGCAGACACATTTGCACGCCCACCCACCAATGGGCCGGCCATTGCGACACACCCAGAAGCACCCGCAGACACTTCTGCACGCCCACCCACGGTTGGCCGTACATTGTGGCACACCCAGAGGCACCCGCAGACACTTCTGCATGCCCACCCACGGGTGGGCCGGCCATTGCGGCACACGCCGGGGCAAACCCAGACACTTCTGCACGCCCACCCACAGGTGGGACGGCCGTTGCGGCACACCCAGAAGAAACCCCAGGCAATTCTGCACGCCCTCCCACGGGTGGTCCGGCCGTGGCGGCACACCCAGAGGCACCTGCAGACACTTCTGCACGCACACCCACGGGTGGGACGGGTGTTGCGGCACACCCAGCGGCAACTACAGAAACTTCTGCAGGCCCACCCACGGGTTGGCCGCCTGTTGCGGCACACCCCGGAGCAACTACAGACACTTCTGCACGCCCACCCACGGGTGGGCCGGCCATTGCTGCAAACCCCGAGGCTCCCGCAGACACTTCTACACGCCCACCCACGGGTGGGCCGGCCGTGGCGGCACACCCAAAGGCAACACCAGGCACTTCTTCACGCCCACCTACGGGTGGGCCAGCCGTTGCTGCACACCCAGAGGCACCCGCAGACACTTCTGCACGCTTACCCACGGGTGGGACGGCCGTTGCGGCACACCCAGAGGCACCCGCAGACACTTCTGCACGCCCACCCACGGGTGGGCCGGCCATTGCTGCACACCCAGGGGCAACCCAAGACACTCCTGCACGCCCACCTACGGGTGGGCCGGCCATTGCTGCACACCCAGAGGCACCCGCAGACCCTTTCGCACGCCCACCCACGGGTGGGCCGGCCGTTGCGGCACATTCAGGGGCAACTACAGACACTTCTGCACGCCCACCCACGGGTGCGCGGGCCGATGCGGCACACCCAAGGGCTCCCGCAGACACTTCTGCACGCCCACCCACGAGTGGGCCGGCCATTGCTGCACACCCAGAGGCACCCGCAGACCCTTCTGCACGCCCACCAACGGTTGGCCGGCCATTGCGGCACACCCTGAGGCACCCGCAGACACTTCTGCACAACCACTCACGGGTGGGCCGGCAGTTGCAGCACACCCAGGGGCAGATACAGACACTTCTGCACGCCCACCCACGGGTGGGACGGCCGTTGCGGCACACCCAGGGGCAAACCCAGACAGTTCTGCACGCCTACCCATGGTGCGCCGCCGTTGCGGCACACCCAGAGGCACCCGCACACACTTCTGCACGCCCACCCACGGGTGGGCCGGACATTGCTGCACACCCAGAGGCACCGGCAGACACTTCTGCACGCCCACCCACGGGTGGGCCGGCCATTGCTGCACACCCACAGGCACCCGCAGACACTTCTGCACGCCTACCCACAGGTGGGACGGCCGTTGCGGTGCACCCAGAGGAAACCCCAGGCAATTCTTCACGTCCTCCCACGGGTGGGCCGGTCGTTGCGGCACACACACATGCAACATTAGACACTTCTTCACGCCCTCCTACGGCGGGGCCGACAGTTGCTGCACACCCAGATACACCCGCAAACACTTCTGCACTCCCTCCCACGGATGGGCCGGCCGTTGCGGCACACCCAGGGGCAACTAGAGACATTTCTGCACGCCCACCCACGGGTGGGCCGGCCGTTGCGGCTCATCCAAAAGCACCCGCAGACACTTCCACACGCCCACCCACGGGTGGGCCGGCCGTTGCTGCACACCCAGAGGCACTCGCAAACACTTCTGCACGCCCACCCACGGGTGGGCCGGCCATTGCTGCACACCCAGAGGCAACCGCAGACACTTCTGCACGCCCACCCACGAATGGGCCGGCCGTTGCGGCACACCCGGGGCAACACCAGACACTTCTGCACGCCCACCCACGGGTGGGCCGGCCGTTGCGGCACACGCAAGGGCAACCCCAGACACTTGTGGACGCCCACCCACGAGAGGGCCGGCTATTGCGGCACACCCAGAGGAAACCCCAGGCAATTCTTCACGTCCTCCCACGGGTGGGCCGGCCGTTGCGGCACACACACATGCAACACCAGACACTTCTTCACGCCCTCCTACGGCGGGGCCGGCAGTTGCTGCACACCCAGATACACCCGCAGGCACTTCTGCACTCCCACCCACGGGTGGGCCGGCCGTTGCTCCACACCCAGGGGAGACCCCAGGCACTTCTGCACGCCCTTCCTCAGGTGTGCCGGCCGTTGCAGCACACCCAGGAGCAACTACAGACACTTCTGCACGCCTACCCACGGGTGGGCCGTCCGTTGCGGCACACGCAGCTGCAACCGCAGACACTTCTGCACACCCACCCACGTGTGGGCCGTCAATTTCTGCACACCCAGAGGCACCCAAAGACACTTGTGCACGCCCACCCAGAAATGGGCCGACCATTGCTGCACACCCAGAGGCACACGCAGACACTTCTGCACGCCCACACACGGGTGGTCCGGCCATTGCTGCACACCCAGAGTCACCCTCAGACACTAACCCTAACCCTAACCCTAACTTCTGCACGCCCACCAACGGGTGCGCTGGCCAATGCGGCACACCCGGAGGCAAACGCAGACACTTATGCACGCCCACCCACGGGTGGGCCGGCTGTTGCGGCATACCCAGGGGCAACCCCAGACACTTCTACACTCCCACCCACGGGTGGGCCGGTTGTTCCTGACACCCAGAGGCACCCTCAGACACTAACCCTAACCCTAACCCTAACCCTTAACCCTAACCCCTAACCCTTAACCTTAACCCTAACCCTAACCCTTAACCCTAACCCTAATTATTAATCCTAACCCTAACCCTAACCTTAACCCTAACCTTAACCCTAACCCTAACCATAAACCTAACCTTAACCCTAACCCCAACCCTAAACTTAAATCCAACCCTAACCCTAATCCTAACTCTAACCCTAACCCTAACCTTAACCCTAAACCCTAACCCTAACCCTTAAACCTAACCCTAACCCTAACCTTAACTTTAACCCTACCCCTAACCCCTAACCCTAACCCTTAACCCTAACCCTTAACCCTAACCCTTAACCCTAACCCTTAACCCTTAACCCTAACCCTAACCCAAACCCCTAACCCTAACTTTTAACCCTAACCTTAACCCTAACCCTAACCTTAACCCTAACCCTAACCATATCCCTAACCCTAACCCTAACCCTAATTTCTGCGCGCCCACCCACGGGTGGGCCAGCCGTGGCGGCACAACCAGAGGCAAACCCAGACACTTCTGCACGCCCACCCACGGGTGGGCCGGTTTTTGCTGCACACCCAGAGGCACCCTCAGACACTAAACCTAACCCTAAACCTAACCCTAACCCCTAACCCTAACCCTTTAAACCTAACCCTGACCCTAACCCAAACCCTAACCTTAACCCTAACCCTAACCCTAACCCTTAACCCTAACCCTAACCCTAACTCTAACCCTAACCTTAATTTCTGCACGCCCACCCACGGGTGGGCCGGCCGTTGTGGCACACCCAGAGGCAAACTCAGACACTTCTGCACGCTCACCTACGGGTGAGCCGGCCGTTGCGGCATACCCAGGGGCAACCCCAGACACTTCTGCACGCCCACCCACGGGTGGGCCGTCCATTGCGGCAGACCCAGAGGCACACTCACACACTTCTGCATGCCAACCCACGGGTGGGCCGTCTATTGCTGCACACCCAGAGGCACAGGCAGACACTTCTGCATGCCCACCCACGGGTGGGCCGGTTGTTGCTGCACACCCAGAGGCACCCTCAGACACTAAACCTAACCCTAACCCTAACCCTTAAACCTAACCCTAACCCTAACCCTATCCCTAACCCTTAACTCTAACCCTAACCCTAACTCTCAAACCTAACCCTAATTCTAACCTTAACCCGAACCCTAACCTTAACCCTAACCCTAACCGTAATCCTAACCCTAAACTCTAACCCTAACTCCTAGCTCCTAACTCCTAGCTCCTAGCTCCTAACTCCTAAACCCTAACCCAAACCCTAAACCCTAACTCCTAACCCTACCCCTAACTCCTAACTATAAGCTCTTTAACCCTAACCCTAAACTCTAACTCCTATCCCTAACTTCTGCATGCCTACTCATCGGTGGGTCGCCAGCATGCATACCCAGGGGCAACACCGACACTTCTGCACGCCCACCCACGGGTTGGCCGGTTGTTGCTGCACACCCAGAGGCATCCTCAGACACTAACCCTAACCCTTACCCTAACCCTAACCCTTAACCCTAACCCTAACACTAACCCTAACCCTTAACCCTAACCCTAATTCTTAACCCTAACACTAACCCCTAACCCTAACCCCTAACCCCAACCCCTAAACCTAACGCTAACTCCTAACCCTAACCCTATCCCTAACCCTTAAACCTAACCCTAACCCTAACCCTTAACCCTAACCCTAACCCTTACCCTAACCCTAACCTTACCCCTAACTCCTATTTTCTGCATCGCCCACTCACGGGTGGGCCGTCGCTAGTGCACACCCAGAGGCAAACCCAGACACTTTCTGCACGCCTTCACCCACGGTGGGGCTGCCTATTGCTGCACACCCAGATGCACCCCAAGAGACACTTCTGCATGCCCATCCACGGGTGGGCAGGCTGCTATGGAACACCCAGTAGCATCCTCGACACTTCTGCATCTCACCCACGGTGGGCCGGTTGTTGCTGCACACCCAGAGGCACCCTCAGACACTAAACCTAACCCTAACCCTAACCCTTAAACCTAACCCTAAACCTAACCCTAACCCTAACCCGTAACCCTAACCTTAACCCAAACCCTAACTCTTAACCCTAACTCTTAACTCCTAACCCCTAACTCTGAACTCCCTAAGCCCTAAACCTAACCCTAACCCTAGCCCTAACCCTAAACCTAACTCCTAACCCTAACTTTAACTCCTAACCCCTAACCCTTTAACTCCTAACTCCTAACTCCCAAACCCTAACCCTAACTCCCTAACCTCCTTAACCCTTAACTCCTAACCCCTAACTCCTAACTCCTAACTCCTAAATCTAACCCCTCAACCCTAACCCCTAACCCCTAACCCCAACTCCTAACCCTAACACTAACTCCCTAACCCTAACCCCTAACCCCAACTCTTAACCCCTAACCCTAACGCCCTAACCCTAACCCCTAACCCTTAACTCCTAACTCCCTAACCCCTAACTCCCTAACCCCTTAACTCCTAACCCCTAACCCTAACTCCCAACCCTAACCATAACCCGTGAACTCCTAACCCCCTAACCCTTAACCACCTAACCCTAACCCCAACCCCTAACCCTAACCCTTCACCCTAACCCTAACCCCTAACCCTTCACTCCTAACCCCTCAGCCCTCGCTACTCTAACCCCCTAACCCTAACCCCTAACCCCCTAAACCCCTCTAACCCCCACCCCAACCCTAACCCTAACCCCTAACCCTTAACTCCTGACCCTAACCCACCCTAACCCTGACCCCTAACTCCCAACCCTAACCCTTAACCCTAACCCCCTAACCCTAACCCCTAACCCCCTAACCCTAACCCCAACCCCCACCATAACCCCTTAACCCTAACCTTAACTATAACCCTAACCCCAAACTCTAACCCCTAACCCTAACCCCCAAACCCCAACCCCTAACCCTAACCCCCTAAACTTTAACCCCTAAACCCCAACCCCTAATCCCTAACCCTAACTCCCTAACCCTAAGCTCCCTAACCCTTAACTCCTAACCCTTAACCCTAACTCCCAAACTCTAACCCTTAACTCCTAACTCCCTAACCCCTTAACCCTAACCCTAAGCTCCTAACCCTAAGCCCTAAACCTTAACCTTAACCCAAACTCAACTCCTTAACCCTAACTCAGAACCCCTAACCCTAACCCTCACCCTAACCCCTAACCCTAACCCAAAACCTAACTCCTAACTCCCCTAACCCTAACTCCCCTAACCCTAAACCCTAACCCCCAACCCTAACCCCCAACCCTCAGCCCCACCCTAACTCCTAACCCCCTAACCCTCACTCCCCTAACCCTAACCCCTTACCCTAACCTTTTAACCCTAACCCCTAACCCTAATGGCTCCCTGTAAGCCCTAACCCTTAACCCTAATGGTTTCCTAACCCTAAACCCCTAACCCAACCCTAACCCCAACCCCTAACCCTAACCCCCCCAACCCTAACTTCTAACCCTAACCCTTAACCCTAACCCCTAACCCCAACCCTACTCTAACCCTAACTCTTAACCCTAACCCTAACCCTAATCCTAAGGCCCTAACCCTAACCCCAAACCCTAACTTCCTAACCCTAACCCCCCTAACCCTAACCCCCAACCCTAACCCCTAACCCCCTAACCCTAACCCCAACCCCTACCCTAACCCCTAGCCCTTAACCCTAACCCTAACCCCTAACCCAACACCCTAACCCGACACCCTAACCCCTAACCCTTCACCCTAACCCCTAACCCCTCACTCCTTAACTCCTCACCCCTCACCCCCTAACCCGACCTCGTAAAACCCTAACACCCTTAAACCGTAATACCCTTAAACCCTAACACCGTGTGTGGGGGATGTGGGTTTTGTGCGGGTCTGCGCTGGAGGCGGGCGTGAGTGGGGGGCAGGAGGGGCGCGGGTTCTTGGCAGGTCAGTGAGGAGATCTCCCTTAACACAAGGGCACATCCTAAAACACACAAACAGCAATGGATGCTCAGAGTTGCACCAAAATTGAGACCTCAGCAAAACAGCTGGTTATGTACACAAGTCCCTGCTCACCTTGCCCCACTTCAACTCGGCTGCAGATATCCAGCTTGATTCCTAAGAAGAAAAGACAAAGAAAAGTACTGTAACACACTCATCATTTACTCTTCCCTGCAAAGGCAAACTGTGACTGACCTCTCGGGCGAGCTCCTCAGCCGGGATGAGCCATTTGCTTCAGATTGGATCCATCTGCATCTGAAAGGAAGGTAGGACAGAAGTCAAAGCCCTGCAGGGTAACTTAACACCTGCAGACATCTTGGCTCAATCTGCATATATCTTCTAGAGTCCAACTACACCCACATAACAAATTGCAAGTCACTAGGACTGGTCCTTTCGCAACCACCAGGACTATTCAGCAGGGTAGAGCAGCTCCGGGACAAATATGTGCAGGCACCCGTGACACAGGACATGACAAATGAGGGATGAGGCTAGGAGGCTAAAGAACCCTCAGTCAGAAAAAGGACTGAGAAGACAAAGGAATGCAAAATGAGATGACCTAAGAGAGTGATAGTGAGCTGACAGGGCTGGAAAAGTTGCTAGGGAAGCATTTATTCCAAGAACTGCAGAGACCGATGCCCGAGAATCTTCTCTCAGTCTTCACATTCTTCTGAGTCCTAATCAGCTGTAATGGATCCTTGTTGCCCACAGCAGTCAATACAGCTCAGAACAAGACCTTAAAAGACACATGACTGGATGCTACAAAAGAGACTGGATGCTTCAAAAAGAGATGAGATCAGACGGCTGTCCAAGCTCCTGAGTCAAAGCTTGGATGGCACCAGGCCAAGGAATGAAGATAGCACAAGATGCTATGAATGACACCAGGTTCTGGTACTGCACTCAAAGGGCTAAGGCAAGACACGTACAGACAACACCACAAAAGACACAGACAGCACCGCAGACAAGTGACGTGACACCCACCGAACTGCTCTACCCTGTGCGCCTCAGCATGGGGATCAAATTGACACTTTCCCTTATGGAGCCTAAGGGCTGCATCTTGGACATACCCACCTCTAAATTTGCCTTAAAAATCCCTCCTGACAAGTCCAGACCCAGCATCCCCCTCTGTGAGTCATGCCCTTCACTTATCTGTCTGACATCCAGGAACCAGGAAGAGAATCCATGTCAGGTGTGAGGAAAAGCCTCTTGCAGGCTGGGAAATTCCTGTCAGCATTGGGCTGTTGTCTCTTAGTCAGCTGCAAAAGAAAATTAAACATCAGTGTATCCTCTTAGCGGCAGGAAAAGAAAAAACCAAAAAGCCAGGAGGGAGGGAAAAAGGAAAACAAGAAAAAAGAAGCCAGGAGGGAGGGAAAAGGAAAAAAAGCCAGGAGGGAGGGAAAAAGGGAACAAAAAAAAGCAAGCCAGGAGGGAGGGAAAACAGAAAAACAGCCAAGAGGGAAAAAGGGAAAAAAAAGCAAGGAGGGAGGAAAAAGGGAAAAAAGCCAGGAGGGACAAAAAGAGAAAAAGCAAGGAGGGAAAAAGAGAAAAAGTAAGGGAAAAATGAAAAGTAAAGAAAAAATTAAAAGAAAGAAGGAAAAAAGAAAGAAAAAAGAAAGAAAAAGGAAGAGAAAAATCAGCTGATTCTCTCTGATTCCCAGAGAGGGAATGAAGGCCCTTAGCCAAGCCTGGGGTTAATATACTCCTGATTGGGCCCCGCCTCTCCCTCCCAGGAAGAGGAGGAGCAAGTCCCACGAGGTATAAAAGGCCTCAGAAGAGCTGCAGCTGTTTGGCTCCTCTGACTTGAAATCGAGGTGAGTGAATTCAAGGAGAGAAAGGTGAGTCTTTTATCAAATATAAAAGGAAACTTCGTAGGAAATGAAAATGCTATCCTTTGTACAAAAAGTGCTTTGGCAAAAAGAGCAGAAATCTGGTCAGAAATAAAACTTTGTGTTTCAGCAGCACAGTGAGATAACTTGGGTAATTTATTCAATTACATAATTAATCATTAGTGATTGCTAAGAAGTACTACACATGTGCCTAAGTAGGGTGGATGACTAGGAATGATAAAAACTCTGTAAGTCTCACAGGGACCTCTGCTTAGCACTATCTCTGGTATAAAAAGAACAGGAAAAATAAAAAATTCTCTATATTCTCTATAAAATTCTCTATCAGTTCCGTGATATCTCTCTAGAGGAGGCGTTTGTCACTCCAAAGGAAGCCAGGGTTCAAAGTGGTGGCAGCTAGTGTCTGGGAGAAATCAAAATCGGTTCAAAATTATAGCAGTCAAAATCCCAATTGCAAGCAAAAGGACATGGACAAGAACATTGGCCCTTTTCCTTATGAAAACAAACACACCCTCCTAATTTCCTGATTGCAGTTTCAGGGAAGTGTTTGTCACTCCAAAGGCAGCCGGCGTTCTAAGTGGTGGCAGCTGGGGTTTCGGCAAAATCCAGATTTGTTCATATTTAGAGCAGAAAGAGCCTATTCTCAGTCGCAGGGCCTTGGACACGAACAGAGGCCTATTTCTTTGTAAAATGAAACTCACTTCACCACTTTTGTAATGTCTACTTATACCAGGTGTTTGGAACTCAAAGAACAGCCAGGGCTCTAAGTGCTGGCAGCGTGTGTTTGGGGGAAATCCCGATCCGCTCAGAATTTTAGCGTGCGGAAGCCTGGTCTCAGGCACAAAGCCCTGGACATAAACGTTGACCATTTACCCTTTGACAAAAAAACTCAGCCCATTAGTTTCCAAATACCAGTTTGGAGGAAACGTTTTTCACTCCCAACTTAGAAAGCATTCTAAATGGTGGTAGCTGGGACTTGGGCAAAATCCAGGTTTGTTCATAACTTTAGCAGACACAATCCAGGCTCAGGCAAAGCGACCTGGACACAAAAGAGGGACTTATTTCTCTGTGAAATAAAGCTCCCTTCCACACTTTTTTAATGCCTGTTTAGAGGAGGATTTTGGCATTGAATGAACAGCCAGGGTTCTAAGTGGTGCCAGTTTGTGTCGGGGAGAAATCCTGATCCGTTCCAAATTTTAGCACACGGAAGCCCAATCTCAGACACCGGGCCCTGGACACAAAGAGGGGCCTCTCTCACTTTGAAAAAATACTCACCCACCCAGTTTCCCGATATGAGTTTGGAGAAGGCCTTTGTAACGCTGAAGGCAGATGTAGATCTAAATGATGTCAGCTTGCATCTGGGAGAAATATTCATCCGTTTCACATTTTAGCAGGTGGACTTAATTCACGTGCCTAGAGCACTGGACATGAATAGTGACCCTTTAACCTGTGAAACAAAAATCAAGCCCCCACATTCATAAGGTCAGTTTAGACTGGGTGATGTCATTCAAAGAACAGCCAGGGTTCTAATGGTGCCCGTTTCTATCTGCAAGATTTCCAAACAGTTTGGAATTTTAGCAGGCAGAAGCCTCACTTCATTCATTGGGTAATGGGCACAAACAATGGCCTATTTCTCTTTGAAAAAGTACTCACCCTCCCTGTTTCCCGATACCAGCTTGGAGAAGGCCTTTGTCACTCTGCAGGCAGACATAGATCTAAATGATATCACCTTGCATCTGGGAGAAATATTCATCCGTTTCTCATTTTAGCAGGGGTCTTATTCTCAGGCCCAGGGCACTGGACGAATAGTGGCCCTTTAACCTGTGAAACAAAATCCCGCCCCCACATTCATAAGGTCAGTTAAGACTGGTTGATGTCATTCAAAGAACAGCCAGGGTTTTAATGGTGCCAGTCTGTATCTGCGAGACTTCCCTAAGAGTTTGGAATTTTTGCAGGCAGAAGCCCAGTCTCAGGCACAGGGACCTATTTCTCTGTGAAATAGAGCTCACTTCGCCACTTCTTTAATGTCGATTTGGAGGAGGCTTTTGGCACAGGATAGACCTCCAGGGCTATAAGTGGTGGCAGCTTTAGTCTGGGCAGAAATACTATTCGGTTTAGAATTTTACCGTGTAGAATCCCAGTCTCAGGCACAGGGCCATGGATAACAACATTGGCTCTTTTCACTTTGAAAAAAATACTCACCCTCCCAGTTTCCCGATACCAGTCTGGAGGAGGCCCTTGTCACTCTGCAGGCAGACATAGTTGTAAGTGATGGCAGCTTGCATCTGGGAGAAATATTGATTTGTTTCTCATTTTAGCAGGCGGACTTAATTCTCAGGCCCGGGGCACTGGACATGAATAGTGGCCCTTTCACCTGTGAAACAAAAATCCCGTCCCCACATTCATAAGGTCAGTTCAAACTGGGTGATGTCATTCAAAGAACAGCCAGGGTTCTAATGGTGCCCGTTTCTATCTGCGAGATTTCCAAACAGTTTGGAGTTTTAGCAGGCAGAAGCCCCATTTCATTCATTGGGTAATGGGCACAAACAGGGGCCTATTTCTCTGTGAAATACAGCTCACTTCACCACTTTTGGAATGTCAGTTTAGAGCGGGTGTTTGGAATTCAAAGAACAGCCAGGGTTCTAAGTGTTGCCAGATTGTGTCTGTGAGACATCCTGAACTGTTAGGAATTTTAGCAGGCAGATGCCCTGTCTCAGGCACAGGGCCGGGGACACAAATAATGGCCTATTTCTCAGTGAAATAAAGCTCACTTCACCACTTTTTTAATGTCGATTTAGAGGAGACTTTTGGCAATGAATAAACAGCCAGGGTTCTAAGTGGTGCCAGTTTGTGTCTGGGAGAAATGCTGATCCATTCAGAATTTCAGCATGCAGAAGCCCAGTCTGAGGCACAGTGCCCTAATCACAAACAGGGGACTCTTTCTCTTTGAAAAAATACTCACCCTCCCAGTTTCTTGATACCAGTTTGGAGAAGGCCTTTGTCACTCTGCAGGCAGACATAGATCTAAATGATGTCACCTTGCATCTGGGAGAAATATTCATCTGTTTCTCGTTTTAGCAGGTGGACTTAATTCTCTGTCCCAAGGCACTGGACATGAATAGTGGCCCTTAAACCTGTGAAACAAAATCCCACCCCCACATTCATAAGGTCAGTTTAGACTGGGTGATGTCATTCAATGAACAGCCAGGGTTCTAATGGTGCCAGTTTGTATCTGCGAGACTTCCTGAACAGTTTGGAATTTTAGCAGGCAGAAGCCCAGTCTCAGGCACAGGGCCTGGACACAAACAGGTACCTATTTCTGTGTGAAATAAAGTTCACTTCACCCCTTTTTAGTGCCTATTTAGAGGAGGCTTTTGGCACTGAATGAACAGCCAGGGTTCTAAGTGGTGCCATTTTGTGTCCGGGAGAAATGCTGATCCGTTCGGAAATTTAGCAGGCGGAAGCCCGGTCTCTGGCCCAGGGCCCTGGACACAAATAATGGCCTATTTCTCGTTGAAATACTGCTCACCTCAGCACTTTTCTAATGTCAATTTACAGTAGGCTTTTGGCACTCAAACAACAACCAGGGTTCTAAATGGTGTCCGATTGCCTCTGGGGAAACGCTGATCAGCTCGGAAATTTTAGCATGCAGAATCCCAGTCTCAGGCACAGGGCCGTAGACAAGAACATTGGCCCTTTTCAGTTCGAAAAAATACCCTCCGCGTTTCCTTATATGAGTTTGGAGGAGGCCGTTGTTACTCTAAAGGTAGCAAGCGTTCTAAGTGGTGCCAGCTGAGGTTTGGGCAAAATCCGGATTTGTTCATACTTTTAGCAGACTGAGCTCAGTCTCAGGCACAGGGCCTGGGACACAAAATAGGGGCCTATTTCTCTGTGAAATACAGCTCACTTCACCACTTTTGCAATGTCACTTTAGAGCTGGTGTTTGGAATTCAAAGAACAGCCAGGATTCTAAATGTTTCCAGATTGTGTCTGTGACATTTTGAACTGTTTGGAATTTAGCAGGCAGAAGCCCCGTTTCATTCACTGGGCATGGGAGAAAAATATTGTCTCTGTTCCCTGAGTAACAAAAATCTCACCCGACTTTCATAATGTCAATTTAGAGTAGGTGTTTGGTACCCGAAGAACACACATGTTTCTACGTGGTGGCAGATTCCGTCTAGGAGAAATCCTGACGGTTCGGAATTTTAGCAGGCGGAAGCCCAGTCTCAGACACGGGGCTCTGGACATTAATGGTGCCATATTTCCTCATGAATCAAACATTTCACCTTGAGTTTCGTAATGTCGGTTTAGAGGATCCTTATGGCACTCCAAGAGCAGCCAGGGTTCTAAATGTCGGCAGCTTGGATCTGAGAGATATTGTGATCCGTTCAAAAGTTTAGGAGGCAGAAGCCAGATCCCAGCCACAGAACTCTAAACACAAACTGTGGCTCTTTTCCCTGTGAAGCAAAACTCACTCTCCCATTTTTTTGATATCAGTAGGGAGGAGTCGTTGGGCACTCCATACACAGTCAATATCTAAGCGTCGGTAGCTGGGATCTGGCAGACATCCCAACCGTTTGGAATTTTAGCAGGCGGAAGCTCAGTCCAGCCACAGGGCCCTGGACAGGAACGTTGGCCTTTTTCCCTCTACAACAAAACTCACCTTGCCAGATTCCTGATACCAGTTTGGAGGAAGTGTTTGTCACTCCAAATGCAGCCAAGGATGCAAGTGGTGGCAGCTTGGATCTGGGAGATATCCTGATCCGTTCTGAATCATAACGGGCAGAAGCCATCTCCCGGCCACGGACCCCTAAATACAAAGTGTGGCCCTTTTCCTTTTGAAACAAAACTCATGCTCCAGTTTCCTAATATCAGTTTGGAGGAGGCATGGGGAAACGATGAACAGCCAGGGTTCTAAGTGGTGTCACCTTCCGTCTTGGAGAAATCCTGGTTCGTTCCGAATTTTAGCGTGCAGAAATCCGGTCTCGGGCAGAGGCCCGTGGAAAAGAATGCTGGCCCTTTTTCCTCTGAAAAAACCTCAAACCCCAGTTATTTTATACCAGTTTGCAGAAGGCATTTGTCAAACCAAAGGCAGCCAGGGTTCTAGGTGGTTGAAGTTTGCGGCTGGGAGAAATCCTGATCTGTTCGGCATTTTAGCAGGCGGAAGCCCGGTGCCAGCCCCAGGGCCGTGGATAAGAACATTGTCCCTTTTCCCTGTGAAAAACACCTCACCCTCCCAGATTCCTGATATCGCTTTAAAGGAGATATTTTGCGCTGCCCGGGGGCCTCGGATTTCCTGTGGAAATCCTCTGCCGGGCTGCCTTCGATTACCTCAGCAATCCCCTCGAAAATGCCACCTCGCTCCCCTTGACGTCCCCTCGCATTTTCCTACGCAAACAATTCTCGTGTCCCCTCTAAATTACCCTGGGTTTTCAGCTAAATGAATGGCCCGACCTGTGCCCGCTGCCCATGATTCACCTGACCAAAACTGAGAGCAGATGTTGCTAGGGCTTTAAGAACCTGAAAGAACTTTAAAGTAAAAGAAGTCACCTTTTTCTTCTGTTTTTTCTTCTTTCAGATGCTGGCCTTGGCTCTGCGGATGTGTGCTGAGCTCTCACTGCATGCAGGGGACTGTCAGGCCTGAATGACTGTGAGTTGGTGTTCTCACTGGGGAATCAGAAATTATTATTAATTAGATCACAGATATGCTTTGTGAAACCTTTCCCCTTTCCTTCCCTTTGCTGGTACGTCTTCTCTTTCTGCCTTTGAATTTACAGCTGTTCCCTGATGCCATTTCCCCTGCCTCACCTCGGTGCAGTTCCTAACTGGGCAAAACTGGGTTAACTTAAGGGGAGCAGGGGTGACATTTTTGGCTGGATTTTTCTGAAATTTCTAATGATACTGAAATAATTTCCAGTTATCTAGTGAGAATAACGAGAACTCACAGCCATAGAGTCACTGAGGGAAATCTGGCACAGTATTAATAAGTAACCTTTCCTGGGGGCAGCCATCACCCCAGTCCTCCAGCCTTGGCAAATTTTTGCAGTGAATGGACCCACGTTCTAATCCTTAACCTAAATTTCTGACAGCTTTTGTTAGAAAGATACTGGACAGTAAATTGTTCAACAATTTAAAATTGCACAAAGAATAACAGGCCCAGACCAAACCCAACCACCCCCATCGCTGCTCCATCTTAATTTTGGGAGAAATAGCTATAGAGTTTATAAATACTCTCCTTCCATACTATTCAGTCCTTTGCTGCACATCCCCAGAAAGGATTTACTCCACCTTTTGTTCCTGACAGCACCTCTCTCTCCAGCACAAATCCCATTGGTCAGAGACAGAGACGGAACAGACCTAAGGCAATGGTTCCGGCGGCACCTGAAATTCCGAGCTCCCTGTTCCCTGGAATGCTCTTCCGAGCGCTCGTGGCGATCTCGCCTCGGCCCAGACTCTCTGTCCTCAGAGGAAAATGCAGCCTGATGGGACACGGCTCTGGCACCCCATTTCCTCTTGCTGGAAAGCCCCAGGTAAACGTAGTCCCTCGGTCCTTGCATCCCTGAACGCCAGGAGAGCTGGCATTTCACCCAGATCCCAGATTCCCTAGGAAGCTACTCCCAGCAGGGAGGAAAAGAGGAACCCAGCATCCCTCTGACTTACCCAACAGCATGGGCAGGACCAGGAGCCCTCTGGCGCAGACCCCTGGTGCTGAAGCCTCTTGGCTTTGGCTGCTCAAACACCACAGCTTTTGGCAAAGATGGGAGCAGTGTAATGATTTTTCCTGTCCTGAAAGAGAGGAGGAAAAGAAAATGAAGTTCCCTGCAGAAGTCAAAGGATCCCGGCTTTCACATTTCTGCTCTGATTGCTCACTATAGGTTTTACCCGGGTGACACCGATTCAAATACAAAAGTGCCTTTTCCCAGCATTTTTATTCCAAACTATTTCAGACTTTAAAAGGATGCTCATTTTTCTTATTGCATTCTTTGCTTAATTTTAACAACCATTTTCATCCCAGACCCTGCTTGTCAGTTATTCAATCCTTTACCACTGGACTTTGCACAAAGGGACACCCGGGGTGCTGCGTTGCAAGAAATTCCAAAGAGAATCCCCTCCAAAACCTGACAGAGAATGGTTTGGAGGCGCTCCAGAACGCAGACAGCTAGTCGTGCCTTGTCAGGCCACACCGATTCTGTCACATCCACCTGAGCTGTGCAGGTGTGGCAAAGGCTCTCCTTCCTCCTAGGGAATCGATGTCTGAGACGACAGATGTCCATCTGGGGCAGCACCTGAAAACAACGTGGGAAAGGCAAAATGAGAATGTTTTCTGTCAGAAAATGAGTAATAATAATAATAATAATCAGAACTTATGGACAAATTTAGTAACATCATTTTCATATGATAAATACAGGCCGGCCATGCCCATCCTTCCAGCCCAGGTGAAAGCAGGAAGGACACACAACCCAATAGTATCGGCGCTCGCACCCACTGCTAGTACGGACATCTTCACGGTCCGTCTTTGGCCAAACGAATCCCGGGATGGTTTTGCTTTCCTGACGGACTTGGCCAATTTCATTCCAATTTAGCAAGGCAACAGACCCTGCATGGCTCGGGGGTCAGAGCCCCAGTCTGGCACAAGAACTCCAAAAATGATTGGAGAGAAGAATCCAAGAGCAAATGAAAATCCCAGCTACGCAATGAAGGCCTGTTTCTGGCAGGTTCCTTGCGGCTTTTGGGGCACAAGAAAAGCCTTTAGACCATAAAAACTGACGTGAAAACCCCACATCGAGCACTTGGCATAAAGATGCTGCGCTTAATGTTACAGACACGGAATTGCTTTGGCACTTGGCATTTCCTGCACCCGCACAAACACATTAAAAGAATTAAGTGCAGAGTCCTGAAGCTCAGTTCTTCCAATCCTATTTTGGTGGTGTCACTTGACATACCAAAATCCACAGCAATACTTCAAAAAATGGAAAGCAACTCCCACCCCATTCCATTTTCCAGTTGAAGACCCCTCTAAAGAACAGGTTAAAGAAAAGAAGAAAAGCCCAAGACCTACTAGCAGCTGGTGTGCCACCCACCCACTTTCCATAAGTTTTCATTACACCTGATGGCTT
The DNA here is from genome assembly GCA_034336665.1 of Luscinia megarhynchos. NCBI lineage: Eukaryota > Metazoa > Chordata > Aves > Passeriformes > Muscicapidae > Luscinia > Luscinia megarhynchos. The sequence continues at coordinate 52,865 of CM067588.1, forward strand.
CTCTAAGAAAATGAATTTGTATGTGTAAAAACCCATCCAGAAGGGGCAAGTGTTTCTGAGCCCACAGCTTGCAGGTAAAGGATCAGAAGGATCCAAAAGTGCCCAAAAAAGATTCAAGTTCACTGGATTGGGGCAGCATTATTTGAAACCGAAGTGTTCTGCAGCTGTCCCAAGACAGGAGTCCACAGAAACAAAACGAGCTCCCCGTCCTGCCTCCTTTTCCCCTTTCTTCCCTTCCGTGGCTTTTACACGCGCAATCTGAAACTGACGAGCCACAAGCATCCCCAACGCCGCATGCCGGGACTACCGCTCCCGGGGCGGCGCCGCTCCCGCTGGGGTGCGGGGTGGCCGCTGCAGCGGCGGCACTCGGCGCCTGGCACGGCCCCGCGCTCGCGGGCGCCGGGCGGGGGCGCAGCGGCGCGGCGCGGCGCGGGGAGCGCGAGGCGCGGGAGCGGGGCGAGGCGGGAGGCGCGGGGCGGGAGGCGGGAGGCGGGGCGAGGCGGGGCGAGGCGGGAGCCGGGGCGAGGCGGGAGGCGGCGCTGGGGCCCGAGGCGAGGCGGCGCCGGGGCGAGGAGGCGGGGCGCGAGGCGGGGCAGGCGGCGCCCGAGGCGGGGGCGGGGCGGCGGGGCCCCAGGGGCGAAGCAGCCGCCCTCAGGGCGGCTCCTCCGGCGGGAGAACCGCGCCTGCCGCTGCCCGCCCAGCTGGGCCGGCACCGGGCCCAGGCGGCCCCGCTGGCCCCCGAGTCCCCTCCGGAGAGAACAGAGCGGCCGAGACGGGCTCGGCTCCGTGCCGCCGCTCCGGCACAGCTCGGCTCGGCACTGTTCGCACCCGCACGCCTCTGTCCGTCCCCTTAAAATCACAGGTGGAGGGCTAGTTCCCGCAGTTTAAACACACGCAATAACGGAAGAGGAGTCACTCTCCGCAATTTAAATTTCTTGTGTCCTCATAGCCCCCATTGTTTTCTGGGGGCACCAGGGAGACATGGACAAGATAAAAGTGACAAGGGAAAAGAGACAAGTTCCCACTACAAAGCCACACGGGCTCACCTGTTCAGCAGTTGCTTCCTCGCACAGAAGTTTGTCCCTCAGCACCTCCCTGTAGCAGTGCTCCGCATGCCAGCGCTCCCCCAGATCCTGTGAGGTGCTCTCACCTCCGTTCCATGAGGAACCCCTGGAAGCCCCCGATAAACTCCTCTCCCGCAGCAGCTCCATACCGAAGAGAGCAGTGAAACCCTCTCCCTAAAAGAGCCCCCAGCAGGACCTGCCCCCTCGTCATGGTCACTGCGAATACCTGGGACTGCTCACTGTAAGTGCTCACACCTGGGGCTGCCCTGTTCTCTCATCACCCTAATTGCGCACACAGGAGGAGAAGCCTCGCCCACCGGGGAGGGGGGCGCGCTTCCCTGGGGAAAAGCCGTGCCCACCCGGGAGTAGGCCACGCCCCCTCGTGTAAAATTCTGCCCACCGAGGGGGAGCCCACGCCCCCAGGAAAAGAGGTTCCGCCCACCAGAAAATAGGCCCCGCCCCAGGAAAGGAGACCACACCCACTGGGGGCCACACCCCAGGGGCAGAGCCTCTTCTGGGGGCGGGGCTTCACCCACGGGGACAGGACCTCCTCCCCTGGGGGTGGGGCCTATGACCCTTGGGGCGGGGCCTCTTTTCCTGGGGCGGGGCCTCCTTCCTTGGTGGGGTGGGGTTGGTAATTAAGGTCCCTATATACTATATATAAAAGAAGAAAAAAAATGTCTGGTGCAGCAGTAGAAATTTTCTGGCTCTTGGGGAGTAAATTTTTTTATTTAAATGTTTAAAAGGTTTTTTAATTTTTTAAATTTACTCCCAGGGAGCCTGAAAGTTTCTACTGCTGCTTTTTTAAAGCTAGAAAGGAAAAGAAAGAGAAAAAGAGAGCGAGAGAAAGGGAAATAGAGAGAGACAGAGAAAGAAAGAGATAGAGCAAGAAAGAGGGGGCAATACAGTGAGAAGGAAGTAGAGTTATAGGGAAACAGAGGGGGAGAGAAAGAAATAGAGGGAAACAGATTTAGAGAAACAGACGGAGAGAAAGAATAGAATTAGAGGAACAGACAGAGAATGAAAAGAGAGAAATAGAGGGAAATAGGGAAATAGAAACAGAATGAGAAAGACAGAGGGAGACAATATAAAGGTAGAGGGAAATAGAGAGAGAGAAACAGAAACACAGTCAGAGAGAGAAAGAGTTAGAAACAGGGTAAGAGAGGGAAAGCAAAAGACTTAGGGGTTAAAGGAAAATAGTAAGATGCAGTTAGAGAAACGGAGAAAAAGACACAGACTTATAGGGAAAGAGTAGTAGAGGGAAATAAGGATATAGAGATAGACTTAGAGAACCAGAGAGACACAGAATTCAAAATAGAAAAGCAAAGCCAGAAATAGACTGAAATGTAAAGTGAGAAGTAAAGCAAGAAAGACAGCAAAGAAAATGAATAAATCATACCAAATAGAGACAGGAGCCGGGGGGGGGGGCAGATGGGGGGAGAAGGAGTGGGGTATCTTCATTAGATTCAACTTGAAATTGAATGAATTTTTTTTATTTACACTTCATCAAAACACAGCCAAACAATGTATACAAAGGCAAGTACAGATACAAACTGAATTACAAATACCATCCATATACAAACTGTTAAATGCAAACTTAGATAGAGAGCAATACATGGAAACGCAGCAGCAAATACACAACAATACCATTGACCGCAAGCCAAATACATATTAACACAGTATATCCATCCTCCTATTCCAGAACTGTTGATCACAGTTTGTTTTATTTATACAGGAAATCCAAAAGACAATTGGCACGCAGAAAACATAACACTCGTCCGCCACACACGACTCTTTAGGCTTACCTGCCTGACCACTGTGGCTCTCGTGGGTCCCGGGAGCCTCAGGGAAATCGTCCTGCCTGACGAAAACCCCGGTCCCTGGACGGTCTGCGCCCTAATTTTGGCAATGAACATCGCCTCGCAGACCGGCCGGGACCGCAGAAAGAAAAAAACCCAGCTGGGGGGGAAAAAAAACCAAACACAAAACCCCCCAGCTGGCGATTTCTTATTCTAAATGTAAAAATTAATTGAAAAACGTGAAAGGTAAAAGTCATACACACAAGGTTAGAACCAGTCAGCATACACACTCTCACGGGCTGCCGCAAGCAGCAGCAGATGGACACAAACTCTCACAAACAGACAAACAGTCACAATCTTTAGCTGACTGCAATCCTTACTTGAAACGCTGCACTGAAGAGGACTCTTGAACACATCTTCCGGCTGCTGGTCTTGGACATCAAACGGTTCATTCTGGGAAAAGTGACTGTGGAGATGGATATCTGCCTCGGGGACCTGTGAGACAATGGGAGGAGGCCAACAAGTGTTTACCTGACAGCTACAAGACAGCACCACACATTTACTACCCAAAATCCCATGGAAAAGAGATCAACAATAAAGTTTTATAGCTACTCTACCTAACGATGACTATGTGCCAGGGCAGGACAGCTCCAAGGGTAAGCAACATATACAAGGCATGGCAAAGTAAGCAACATCCCTACAATATATAAGGCATGGCAAAGTAAGCAACATCCATTACAGGTACAAGGCACGGCATAGTAAGCAACATCACTACAGATAGAAGGCATGGCATAGTAAGCAACATCCATTACATATACCAGGCATGGCAAAGTAAACAACATACACAAAGCAATGTAACCGCAAGATGATGAGCTGGGAATCCTTGAGACAAGTTAGTTCTAAAGCTGCTGAGAGGAAGCTCGGTGGAAGGAAGCACTGCCGAGTGACCGTGGCGATGGCTCAGAGACGAAAGGCGGCCCCCAGGATGAAAAGATCCATGATGACTGAGACGCAAAAAGAGGTGGCCGACGCAAAACGTGGGGTGGAGCTGCCCTGCCGAGGCTCTGGTGAGGCGCTTTGCTTCTGAGGGCCCCTCCCACTATGGCCCTATCCTCTGACCTAACTTCAAATTGCCTCCGCTGATAATAAAAGTTTTTCGCCTTCTCCCGACCGCCAGCCCCGATACTTAGCTTTAGGTAGACGATTGGACAAAATTCATCTGGCTATTCTCCGCGTCCCTTTCGGCGATGCCGTTTCCAATTTCGGCTCCGCACTTCCTCGAGGTACCTAAGACGACAAAAGAGAAAATTTTACTAATGCGCTTCAGAAGATTGATCTTTGGTCAACATGCAGATATCATCTGAGACCAACTACACCCCACATTGAAAACTCAAAGTCCCTAGGACTGCTCCTATCCCACCTACGTCCGGACTATGCAGCAGGGCAGAGCAGCTCCGGCCCCAATACGTGAAGGCACCCGTGACAGGCAGGATATGACAAACGAGGGGATGACGCCAGGGAAAATAAAACTCTCAGACTGAAGAGGACTGAGAAGATCAAGAGAATGCAAAAGGGGAGACTGAAAGCGAGCCATTGAGGCTGGAAAAAGATGCTAGCGGAAGCATTTATTCCAAGAACCGCAGAGACCGATGCCCGAGAATCTTCTCTAAGTCTTCGCATTCTTCCGAGTCCCAATCTGCTGTAATGGATCCTTGCAGCCCACAGCTGTCAATACAGCTCAGAACAAGACCTTAAAAGACATATGACTGGATGCTTCAAAACAGAGTCAGATGGCCGTCCAAGCTCCTGAGTCAAAGGTTGAATGGCACCAGTGCCAGGCCGAGGAGGGAAGATAGCACAAGATGCTATGAATGACACCAGATTCTCTGCTACTGCACTCAAAGGGCTAAGGCAAGGCACGGACAATACAACACCCACAAAGGACACAGACAGCACCGCAGACAAGTGACGTGACACCCACCGGAACTGCTCTACCCTGTGCGCCTCAGAACGGGGATCATATCGAGACTTTCCCCTTAGGGGCCCTATTAGGCTGCTTCCAGGACATCCCCACCTCTAAAGCTGCCTTAAAAAAATCCCTCCTGACAAGTCCAGACCCAGCATCTCCCTCCTGCCCCCTCTGTGAGTCATGCCCCTTCACTTATCTTTCTGACATCCAGGGAACCAGGGAAGAGAATCCATGTCAGGTGTGAGGAAAAGCCTCTTGCAAGCTGGGAAATTCCTGCCAGCACCACGCTGTTGTCTCTTAGTCAGCTGCAAAAAGAAAATTAAACATCAGTGTAGCCTCTTAGCAGCACACCGACCAAAACCAGATAATTCCGCTACTCACCGTCTCCCAAGAAAGCCCGGGTCCTCGGGGCACTTTGGCCACTCTCGGTGGCTGATGCCATCTTCGCAGGATATACCTGGATGAAAAAGAGACGAGGTGATGTGGCAGGGCTGAAACTCGACTGGACCCAAGCCCCTCCTCCCAAAGTCCCTGACTCACTCGACTGCTCGGCTGCTGCCACCAGCAACCCGGATGGCGCCTCCAAACAGCAAAAGGTGAAGGCTTCGTCGCAGAGTCCTGTGACGCTTTTGGAGGGCTCGCATGGGCTTTGATCCGGGTCTCTTGGCAGGTCAGTGAGGCGATCTCACCTTAAATACAAGGGCACATCCTAAAACACACAAACAGCAATGGATGCTCAGAGTTGCACCAGAAATTGAGACCTCAGCAAAAACAGCAGTTTATGTACACAGGTCACTGATCACCTTGCCCACTTCAACTCGGCTGCAGATATCCAGCTTCGATTCCTAAGAAGAAAAGACAAAGAAAAGTACTGTAACACACTCATCATTTACTCTTCCCCTGCAAAGGCAAACTGTGACTGACCTCCTCGGGCGAGCTCCCTCAGCCGGGATGGGCCCTCTGCTTCAGATTGAAACCATGTGCAGCTGAAAGGAAGGTAGGACAGAAGTCAAAGCCCTGCAGGGCAACTTAACATCTGCAGACATCTTGGCTCAATCTGCATATATCTTCTAGAGTCCAACTACACCCCACATTACAAATTGCAAGTCACTAGGACCGGTCCTTTCGCAACCGCGCCAGGACTATTCAGCAGGGTAGAGCAGCTCCGGGACAAATATGTGCAGGCACCCGTGACACAGGACAAGACAAATGAGGGGATGACGCTAGGAGGATAAAGAACTCTCGGTCAGAAGAAGGACTGAGAAGACCGAGGGAATGCAAAATGAGATGACCTAGGGGAGACTGATAGCAGGCTGACAAGGCTGGAAAAGATGCTAGCAGAAGCATTTTATTCCAAGAACTGCAGAGACCGATGCCCAAGAATCTTCTCTCTGTCTTCGCATTCTTCCAAAGTCCCAATCTGCTGAAATGGATCCTTGAGGCCCACAGCTGTCAATACAGCTCAGAACAAGACCTTAAAAGACATATGACTGGATGCTTCAAAAAAGATATGAGATTCAGATGGCTGTCCAAGCTCCTGAGTCAAAGGTCGGATGGCACCAGTGCCAGGCTGAGAGGAGATAGCACAAGATACTATGAATGACACCAGGTTTTCTGGTAGTGCACTCAAAGGGCTAAGGCAAGACACGGACAATACAACACCCACAAAGAACACAGACAGCACCGCAGACAAGTGACGTGACACCCACCGGAACTGCTCTACCCTGTGCACCTCACCATGGGGATCATATCGAGACCTTCCCCTTATGGGACCTATTGGGCTGCTTCCAGGACATCCCCACCTCTAAAGCTGCCTTAAAAAAATCCCACCTGACAAGTCCAGACCCAGCATCCCCCTCCCTCCCCCTCTGTGGGTCATGCCCCTTCACTTAGCTGTCTGACATCCAGGGAACCAGGAAAGAGAACCCATGTCAGGTGTGATGAAAAGCCTCTTGCAGGCTGGGAAATTCCTGCCAGCACCGGGCTGTTGTCTCTTAGTCAGCTGCAAAAAAGAAAATTAAACATCAGTGTACCCTCATAGCAGCACACCAACGAAAACCAGATAATTCCGCTACTCACCGTCTCCCAAGAAAGCCCGAGTCCTTGGGGCACTTCGGCCACTTTCGGTGGCTGATGCCATCTTTGAAGTATATACGTGGATGAAGAGGAGACGAGGTTTTTATTCACAGCAAAAGACAGCAAGGTGTACAAAGGCAAGTACGGGTACCAATTCAATTACAGATACACTCCAGCTGTGCCAGGAACGGGCAGAGCTTCCAGGGAAGCTCTGCAGCACGGGGACAGGCGTGTATTCCAAAGAATGGGCTATTTATCGCCCTCATCCCCCAGCCCCACCCATGTCCCTGGGGGGCAACTGACAGAGCCGCCTGGAGTTCAGCCGATGTAGCCCCCCCTGAGCACGGTGCTCCCCGTGCCCCCGCCGGTTCCAGCCGCGATGCAGCGTCTACGCGGGGAGATCCCGCCGCCGTTCTTCCGGGCAGAGCCCTGGCTCCCCGCGGCAGCAACGGGATCGCGCCCGGAGCCGACACCGGGGCAGAAGCGACACTGCCAAAACCCAGAGCCGACCCCTGGTCCCACCTGAGCACCTCGGGATCCGGGCAGCGCCGGGAGCGGTCCCTGGCTCGGGCTCGGCACAGCGCTCCGGCGCGGGTCCCGCCGCATGCCACGACGAAGGTGCCGGAGCGGTCTGGCCGCGTTTAACGGAGGCGCGGCCCGCGCAGCCGCACTGGGGCCCCGCCCACCTGAGTGGAGTCGGGCTGGGGCCCCGCCCCAGGTCCCGCCCCTGAATCACCGCCCGGTCCCGGCCCCGCCGCTTAACCCCGCCCCCGATCCCGCCCCGAAGCACCGTCCGGCCCCGCCCACCGCTGGTGCCGCCCTTCAATCATCGCCCGGTACCGCCCCCGCCCCTGGCCCCGCCCCTGAATCACCGCCCGGTTCCGCCCGCTCCCTCCCCGGCGCGCCGTCCTGCCCGGGCTGGGGCGAGACCATCGCTCCCGGGGCCGAACCGGGGCTGTTCCCTCGCCCGGTCCCTCGACTAGCGATCCTCACCGGGCCGGGGTTCCAGCACAGCCCCAGGGCATCCCGCTGCTTCCTCAAGCCCCCTTCAGCGGGGTCAGGTTTTGGGGCACGCTGATCTCAAACCCCAGCAGAGCTGGCTTTTACGATCCGGGAAAGCGACCTCTCCCTCCTCACCCAATGGCCGCTGCCAAAGCCAGCCGGAGGCTCAGCCCCTCAATCTCTGCAAGGAATCGGATTTCTCAATCCGCAGGGCAGCAGTGCTGTTCTCCCGCTGCAGATCGAGCAGGGAGGAGGCGGGTGTGCGAACAGAGCCGGAGGTGACGCCGAAGTTCGGGCAGCGCCGCGCTGGCGGAAGGCTGACAGTCGCCGGGCTGCGCTGCCCCGAAGGTGGGAAGGACGGCAGTGCTGCCGCCTTGTGGGCACAGCGCGGTACTGCACCTGCCCTTCTCAAGATGGCGGAAGCCACGGCGCATCGCTGCGTGGGACTGGGGCGCCACGCCCAGATGGTGCCTGCGGCCGCAGCAGGACCCCGCTGCAGAGAAAGGCGGCTCGCCGCTGCCGGGGCCCCGGGCGCCTGCCCCGACACCCGCTACCGCGGCGCCGCTGAGCCCACAGCCCGTGTCCGCTCGAAACGCCGCAGAAAATCGCGCCGGGGATCGGGTGTCGGCGCCGCGCAGGCAGTACGCGAAATCACAATCGGGTCCTTGCTTTCCCGCCCTTTCTGCCGCCATATATAGAAGGTCAGGGCAGTGGCGCCGAGCCGCCATCTTGGCAGTGGCAAGACGTCATTTCGCCTTCTCTGTTGCCATCTTTAGTATTGGCAGAGGCCACTTCGCACGGCTGCCATCTTTGGTGTGGTACCCTTTACAGCCCTCGCAATGCCGCCATTCAAAGCCGCTTGCCTGAATCCGCAACGACGCCGAAGGGCTCCGCCGACGCCGAGCGGGCGGCAGGCACGGGCGGGATGCTTCTTCGCTGGCTCCTGCCGCGAGGCGGCATCTGCAGCGTGGCGGCAGTTCTACAGGGCAGGGTCCCCGCAAGCGGTCGCGATCCATCACCAGCAGGGCACGCTACAGAGCACCGCCAGGTCCACAAGGCGGCAGCACTGCCCCGGCGCCGCTCGGGCGGCGGCTGCAGTACCGCGCCGGGTCCACAAGGCGGCAGCACTGGGCGGGCGGGCGGTAGCGGTGGCTGCGCCGCTGGGCTGCGGGCGCTGCCGGGCCGAGGCCCCACGGGATTGACACGGGAGGGACGGGTCAGCGCTGGGAATGGCCTCAGGGTCCCTCGCCAGGGACAGGGTCAGCGCTGGGAATGGCCTCCGGTCAGGGTTCCGCGGAGGCGCTTTGGACACAGGAGATGCCTTCATGTACAGGGTGACACCTGGGCGGGGCCCACGTGTTGAGGGACCGGGCGGGCTGCGACGGGCTGGGCTTGCGGAGAAGTGGATTTTGGGTGAGTGACAGGGTGGCGACCGAGAAATTGGCTAGTTAGCTAACTCTTGAATTAAGTAACTGCCCAAGTAACTCATAACGTGGCAGTAGTGAACTCTCTCCTTTAGAAGTACTCCATAGTAGGCATGTAATGTTCGATCAAGGTCATTATTAGTCACCGCCATCTGAGTAATTAATTAGGGCCCCACCGGTATAGATGAAAAAGAAGAAAGATGTATGTCTGGTACAGCAGTAGAAAATTTCAGGCTCCTGAGGTGTAAATATTTTTATTTAAAATAATAATGGAAGGTATTTTGCCAGCACTTTTGGGGTTTTTATTTGTTGGTTTTGGGGTTTGGGGTTTTTTTTCCCTTTATGTGGTTTTTTTTGTTTGGGGTGGTTTGGTTTTTGGTTTTTGTTGGTTTTTTTTGGTTTTTTTGGGGTGGGTTTTGTTTTGTTTTTGGTGGTTGTTTTGGTGTTTTCTTACAGGGAGCCTGAAAATTTCTACTGCTGATTTTCATTTTACAGTTAGAAACAATGTTGGAAGCAGGATTACTGTTGAGGTAAAGCTAGAGCGAATATGAAATAGAGAAAGAGCAAAACAGAGTTAGGGTTAAGGAAAATAGTAAAACAGAGTTAGAGAAACTGAGGAAGACTTTCAGAGGAATAGTGGTAGAGGAAATAAGGAAATAGCCATAGAGTTAGAGAACCAGAGAGACAGAGTTAGAAAGAGTGAGAAACAGAAACACAGAGACAGAGTTCGAGAGGCAGTCAAAATGAAGTTAGAAATAGAAAGCACAGTCAGAAATAGACTGAAAGGTAAAGAAAGCAAAGCAAGAAACACAGTGGAAAAATGACTAAAATCACACCAAAGAAAGACAGGAGCCAAGGAAGACGGGTATCCTGACTAGTGACTTAACTTTTATTGAATGAATGTTTTATTCACAGCAAAGACAGCAAGGTGTACAAAGGCAAGTACCAATTCAGTTACAGGTGCACTCACGGACACGCTGCTAAAGGTGAATTTACATGCAGAGCAATACACGAAATGCAGCAGCAAGCTAAAACACAGAACAATACAGGGAACGCAAACCGAATATACAATTGGCGATATATTTGCACTGGGCAGCAGGTGCACCCCAGCTACAGGCAAAGGGACAGCGAGAGGGACAAAGAAACACAGTCACGGTGCAGGACAGAGGAAAGGAGAAGAGATAAAGATGCAGGCAGCAAGTGAGACAGAGAAAGGCAAAAGTAGGACAGAATAGAGTTTGGTAAGAGATAATTACATAAATATTGAGTATTCATTTCAAAAAAGAAAAAGAAGAACAAGAGAGAGTGAAGCAGGGAAAGGGAATGCCATGGGGAGCACAGGCCAAGAAAGGAACACAAAAGACACAGTGGACAGAGAGAAGAGAAGGGGTGGAAAGTTGAATATAAGGCTGGAAGAGGAACAGCAACAAACCCCAGGACTAATTATTACAGAGTGTGAGCTGGTGAACGTGCCAGAAAAGCACCAGCTCCGACAGAACAGGTCACAGTCACGGCTCGGCCTGGGACTCATCGATTCACATCTGTCTCATAAAGGCCCTGATAAAACAGGAGGTGAAAGCTGAATGGATGATGTGCTGCAGCTTTGGTCCTGCTCAGCCCTAATCCCAGCCCGTGCGGCCAGTGAACACATGATCCTCTTCTCAGCTTGTTTTTACACATCCAAATTCCTTCTTCAAGTTTCTTCAAGCTAGGGAAAAGATGGGGGGGGGGAACCCAACAAAACACAAATAAAAAGCCAAAACAAATCCACAGAACCTTCAGCACCTTTTTGCATAACAAACTTGTACAATTATAACTTCTAAATTCTCCTCTTCTTTGTATCTGAGGTTCCCCATACTCCCTAAAGCAGAGTAACAAACCAGGCAGCAGTCAAGAAGGTGTCTGGGTTAAAAGACACAGGCCTCCTGCCAACAACACTATTTAGTGTTCATCTCTATTACATCCAGCTGTAGCTAATTGTACAGTTATGGCAATAGTGCCCGCCACAGGAATTTGGAAGGAATAATAATACTCAGAGCTAATACAAAAGATGCACTCTAAAAATGAGTACAACAGGAAAATTGAAGGTTATTAAAATGATAAAATACTTGAACCTCAGGGGGACAAAAAAATCTCAGTAACAAGGCTCTATTTTGCATGCACATTTACATCTAAGAAAAGCATGTGCTGGTTACAGTAGGCTTCTTCACAGCCTAATAGCAAACATGAAGTTTGCCTAACTCCTTTTGAATCAGGGATATAAAGCAAATGAAGAATGAGAGAGCTGTTCCTAGACTGCAGCAGACACCAACAATGAATTATGAGCAGGCTCCAGCCTCAGCCTGGCATGGCTGGATTTCTCCTTGCACCTGCCTCAATTAACCGAGTTTTGAGCTTTTGATGGCTGCGAGTTGGCGTTCTTCTCACTGTGGCAATTGGAAATAATTTCAGTGTCATTAGAAAGTTTTAGAAAAATCCAGCTAAAAGTCTCACCTCTGTCCCCTCTAAGTTATCCCCGTTTTGCCCAGCTAGGAGCTGCACGGAAGTGAGGCAGGGGAAATCACGTCAGGGAACGGCTGTAAAGGTCAAAGCAGAAAGAGAAGACTTACCAGCAAAGGGCAGGAAAGGGGAAAGGATTCAGAAAAGATTTCTGTGATCTAATTAATGATCATTTCTGATTCCCCAGTGAGAAGAACACAAACTCACAGCCAGTCAGGCCTGACAGTCCCCTGCAGCGAGAGCTCAGCACACATCCACAGAGGCAAGCCCAGCATCTGAAAGAAAAAAAAAAAACCACCAGAAGAAAAAAGTAATTTATTTTGTTTCCACGTTATTCCCAGTTCTTAAAGCCCTACCAGCATTTGCTCTTGATTTCGGCTGGGTGAATCCCAGGCAATGGGCACGGGTCATGCCGTTCATTTCAGCTGAAACCCCGGGGTAGTTTAGAGGGGACACAAGAGGCGTTTGTGTAGGAAAATACCAGGGGACGTCATACCTGTGAGCCAGAGACTAGCTCAGTCAGTTGGAGCACAGTCCTGGTAGTGCCAAAGTTGTGAGCTCAATTCTCCTATGGGCCGTGTCCTCGAGAGTCACATTTTAGGAACCCTCTGAACCCCAGTATACCCTGTAACCTGGAAGTAAAGAGGAAAACCCTCGGCTGATTTTTAATAAAATAGGCTTTGCTATCGCAGAGCTTTTTTTGAGTTGCAAGGGGGAGGTGGAGCACCCACGCGGCAGGCGTTGCAGAAACGCCCCGAGCGGCTCCTGCCGCGCCCCAGCCCGTTCCTGCAGGGGTGCGGCGGGCAGGAGCCCCGGGGGCTGCGGCGCACGGGGAGGGGAGCGGGCGCCGCTCGGCGCTGCGGGGTCTCCGCACACCGCGGGACGGGGGCACCGGGAGCGGCGGGATTTCCGGGCTCCCGGGGCTGGCACGGCGCTCCCCGCGCCCCGGCTGATTCCAGCCGCGATGCCGCGTCTACGCGGGGAGATCCCGCCGCCGTTCTTCCGGGCGCGGTTACGGCAGAGCCCCGGCTCCCCGCGGCAGCAGCGGGATCGTGCCCGCAGCCCCACGCCCGCCAGGCCGGGGAGAACCGACACCGCCAAAACCCAGACCCCAACTCCTGGTCCCACCTGAGCACCTCGGGATCCGGGCAGCCCCGGGAGCGGTGCCTGGGTCGCTCTCGGCACAGCGCTCCGGGAGAGGATCCCGCCACATGCCACGAGGAGCGTTCCCGCATGGAGCGGCTCGGCCGCATTTAAAGGGGCCCCGGCCCGCGCAGCCGCACTGGGGCCCCGTGCACCTGAGTCAGGCCAGGTACCGCCCCTGAATCACCGCCTAATGCCCAGCCCCGCCCTCGGCACCGCCTTTGAAACACCCCCCGGTACCGCCCGCCCCCGCCCTTGAATCACCGCCCGGCTCCGCCTCCGGTACCGCCCCTGAATCACCGCCCGGTTCCGCCTGCTCCCTCCCCAGCGCCCCGTCCTGCCCGGGCTGGGGCGGGACCATCGCTCGCGGCCCGACCCCCCTCTCCCGGGGCCAAACCGGGGCTGTTCCTGGCTCCGGGTCCCCTCAGAGCCGGCACTACCTGACATTCCTCACCGGGGCTGGGGGTTCCAGCACAGCCCCCAGCGTATCCCGCTGCTTCCTCAAGCCCCCTTCAGCGGGATCAGGTTTTGGGGCAGGGATACCCAAACCCAGCAGAACTGGCTTTAACAGATCTGGGGGAATCGCCCCTTTCCCCTCCTCACCCAATTGCCGCTGCCAAAACCCAGTCTGAGGCTCAGCTCCCTATCGCCTCAGCTCCCTATCGCCTCAATCTCTGCAAGCAATCGGATTTCTCAATCCGGCAGGGCAGCAGTGCTGTTCTCCTCGCTGGAGATCCAGATTTCAGCAGCGTCTCCGCCGCTGCCCGGATCGAGCGGGGAGCGGGGGGTGTCTGTGAATAGAGGGGGATTGACGCCGCGTTCGGGCTGCAGCGGCCGCGGCTGCGAGCGTGGGAAGGGCAGCAGTGCTGTCGCCTTGTGGGCAAAGCGCGGTACTGCAACTTGCCCTTCTCAAGATGGCGGAAGCCGCGGCGTGCCGGGACCCTGCCGTGCGGGACTGCGGCCACGCTCCAGATGGCGCCTCCGGCCGCAGCAGGACCCCACAGCAGGCAAAGGGATTTTTTTTTTGGTAATTTTTGGGGGGTTTTGGTAATTTTTGGGGATGTTTTTGGGGTGGTTTTGGCTGGTTTTTTGGGGTGGTTTTTGGGTTTTTTTCTCACCTTTGGCCGTCAGCTCCAGGTGATTTTTGGGGGTTTTTTGGGGGATATTTTTGGTAATTTTGGGGGATTTTTGGGGATTTTTTTCAGGGTTTTTTGGTAATTTTGGGGGGCTTTTAGGTAATTTTTGAGGGTTTATTTGGGATTTTTTGGAGGGGTTTTGGGAATTTTTTTGGGGAAATTTTTTGGGATGTTTTGGGGGAATTTTGGGGGGATTTTTTTTGGGGGGGGGGTTTGGTAATTTTTTGGGGGTTTTTTGGGTGTTTTTTGGTGGTTTTTTCTCACCTTTGGCCGCCAGGTCCAGGTGATTTTTGGGGGTTTTTTGCGGATTTTTTGGTAATTTTGAGGGGATATTTTTGGGGTGTTTTGGGGGTGTTTTTTGGGGGTGTTCTTGGGTTTTTTTGGGGATTTTTGGTAGGTTTTTGGGGATATTTTTGGGGTGTTTTGGGGGAATTTTATTTTTTTGGGAATTATTTTGGCGTTTTGGTAATTTTTGGGGATATTTTTGGGGCATTTTTGGCTGTTTTTTTGGGTAGTTTTTTGTGGTTTTTCTCACCTTTGGCCGCCAGGTCCAGCTGATTTTTGGTTTTTTTGGGGGGGGGTGTTTTTGGGAATTTTGGGAGATTTTTTGGGAATTTTTTGGGGGGTTTTGGGAACTTTTGGGAATATTTTTGGGGAATTTTTGGGGTGTTTTTGGCTGGTTTTTTGGGTAGTTTTTCGGGGATTTTCTCACCTTTGATTGCCAGGTCCAGCTGATTTTTGGGGATATTTTGGGGATATTTTTGGTAATTTTGGGGGATTTTCTTTGGAATTTTTTTGTGGTTTTTGGGTAATTTTTTGGATATATTTTTTGGTAATTTTGGGGGATTTTTTGGGGATTTTTTTTGGAATTTTTTTTGTGGTTTTGGGTAATTTTTGGGGGGTTTGGGGGGATTTTTTTTGGGGTGGTTTTGGGCGGTTTTTTTGGGTTTTTTGGGGTGGTTTTTAGAATTTTTGGGGGAAAATTTTTTAGGATGTTTTGGGGAATCTTTTTGGGAATTTTTTTTGTGTTTCTGGTAATTTTTGGGGTGGTTTTGGCTGGTTTTTTGGGTAGTTTTTGGGGTTTTTTTCTCACCTTTGGCCGCTAGCTCCAGGTGGTTTTTGGGGTTTTTTGGGGGGATATTTTTAGTGATTTTGGGGAAATTTTTGGGGGATTTTTTGGGGGATTTTTTGGGGGATTTTTTTGGGGTGTTTTTGGCTGTTTTTTTGGGGTTTTTTATCACTTTTGGCGGCCAGGTCCAGATGATTTTTCGGGTTTTTGGGGGGATATTTTTGGTATTTCTGGGGGGATTTTTGGGGGGAATTTTTTGGGGGTTTTGGTAATTTTTTGGGTTTTTTGAGGGATATTTTTGGGGTGTTTTTGGGGATATTTTTCTCACCTTTGGCCGCCAGGTTCAGGTGATTTTTGGGGAGTTTTTGGTAATTTTTTGGGGTGGTTTTTTTGTGGGGGGGTGGGGATTTTTTCGCAATTTTTGGGGATATTTTTGGGGTGTTTTGGGGTTTTTTTTGGGATTTTTGAGGGCTTTTACGATCCCCTCAATTGGGGTGTGGGTTCTCTGTGAGCCCCCTCCCCAACTTCCGAAGGCCCCCTTCAAGTAGCTTTAGGGTGCAGGGTTGTTGAGTCTTGTAAAAAACTTATCTCTCCCCTGCCCCAGGTGGTTTCTGTGTATTTGCAATTTTTGGGGTCACACAGTGTGGGTGGTGTCACATCGTTGGAGGGGTCACACAGTGAGGTCTTGTCACACACAGCTGGTGGGGGGTCAGAGCTACGGGGGATCCCAAAGCCTGGGAGGGGTTACAGTTTGTGGCGGTATCACACACAGACAGGGGATATCAGACATGGGGGCTGTCCACAGCTGGGGGGTGTCAGGGCTGGGAGGAGGGTCACACAATGACCAGGGAGGTCGTACATTTGAGGGGGTTCATAGAGTGTGTGGGGGGTCACACAGCTGGGGAAGGGTCTGAGCTGGGGTGTCACAGCTGGGGGGAAGCACAGGTTGAGGTGGTGACACAGCAGGTGGGGGGGTCACAGGAAGGGGCAAGAGCTGGGAGGGTCAGAGCTGGGGGGGGCAGTCACACAGCTGAGCAGGGGAGTTGTCACAGGAGGTGTTTCACAGTTAGGGAGGGCCACACACGGGGGTGTCCACATACAGCCAGTGCGGGGCCCCTTTTAGGGGATATGCTGGGGCATCCCAGGGGAGAGGGCTGTAATTAAAGCCACAGTAATTTATTGCGATTTAAGGCAACTCAATACAGACCCACATGGACACACGCAGCACGGCAAGGGGAAACACCAAAAACAATGGGGACCCCACTGGGATCAGCCCAGGAACTGGGGGGGACCTTGGATTTGGGAAGGCTGATGAAGTGAGCAGGGGTCATGCATCACGCTAGGGGGGCACTCCACGTTTGGGGGAGGCTCCTGCGCACCCCGGCTTTCTGGTCAGGAGGGCAAAGACTCCTTGCCCCTTTTTTGGGGGGCAGGACAGTCTTGGATGGGTATAGGGGGAATCCCATGGCCAAGGATGCTCAGGCAACACCATCCCAAAATCCCCCGGGAAACCCAAAAGCTGGTTTATGGGTTATGGTGGTGGTGGCAACCTGGACTGGGGAGGGGACCCCAGATCTGGGAAGGATCTCAAGGTTGTGGAAGGGAGGAGAGGAACCCCCAGTCCCAGGTCCCTGGCAGAGTATGGCTGCCTTTGGTCCCTGGATAGAGGGTCCTGGGGTAAGATGAGGGGATGTGGTGTGTTTGGAGCAGGCAGTCAGGGTGGGGGGGTTTCAGGGGACATGGGAGGGATGGGGACAGGTTTTATTCCCCGTGCCTTCATGTAAGAGAGGAGTTGGTCGGGAATCTCAGCTAGGACTTCCCGTGCCAGTCCTGCCATGCTCAGCCCTGCGCCGGGACCCCCTGACATGTAGTCACGAAATGGAACAAACTGGAGGGGCACAGGGGGGCAGAGCAGTTGAGGGGGTCCAGGGCCGGGAAGCCCCCGGAACTGTGTGTCCCACACACAGCAGCTCTGGTGTCCCCTCCCCATTCCTGATCTCCCAGTGTCTCTCACATCCGGGTACATACTAAGACCCAGTGCCCCCCCATATCCTGGTACCCGCCCCCTCCAATACCCTAATGTATTCCCACATCCCAGTGTTCCCCATTTCCCAGTACTTCATGTCCCAGGGCACCCCCCACATCCACGTGCATCCCCAGCCCGAATGCCCCTCCATGTCCCACAATCCCCACATCCCAGTGCCCCCTCCTATTTCCCAGTACACTCCCATGTCCCACTATCCCCCACATCCAGGTCCATCCTGGTGACCCAGTGCCTCCTTCATTTCCCAGCACACCCTCCTCATGTCCCAGTGCTCCCCTCATTCCCCAGTGCACCCCCTTTCTGCAATACCTTCCCCCTTCCTGTCCCAGTGCCCTCCACATCCAGGTACATCCCATATCCCAGTACCCCCCTCCAATGTCCCATTGCTCCCCCATGTCCCAGTGCCTCCTAATGTCCCAGGCTCCTCCCCACATCCACAAACATCCTAAGTCTCATTGCATCCTTTTTTTCACAGCACAGCCCCCCAAAAAGGTTTTAGTACACCCCTCTTCATGTCTCAGTGCAACTCTACATCCCAGTACACTCCCCTCCATGTCCCAGTGCCCCCATATTCCAGTGCTCCCCCATTTCCCAGTATCAATCCCCTTCATGCAAATATGTGCCCCCCATATCCTAAGAAACCCCCATGTCCCACTGCACCCTGGCTCCAAGATACATCCCAAAGCTCGGTGCACCCACTTTTCCCAGTGAAGGCCCCCACCATGTACCAGTGCATCCAATGTCCCAGTGTCTCCCCCCATTGAGGGTACATTCCAAACCTCAGTGCATCTCTCCCATATCACAGTGCACTGTTCCTATGTCCCAGTACATCCCTGACATCCCAATTCCCCCCATTTCCCAGTAAACCTCCTTGACATCCTATTCTCTCCTTCATGTCTCAATGCCCCTCCATATCCTAATATGCTCCCATGTCCCACTGCACCCTCATCCCAAGGTACATCCCAAGTCCCGGAGCACCCTCTTTTCCCAGTGAAGCCCCCGCACCATGTCCCAGTGTACCCCCAAATCCCAGTGCGTCCCCTGATCCAGGTGCACCCCAAACCCATCACATCCCATTGTCCCAGTGTCCCCCCAAATGCCAGGCCCACCCAGTGCACCCCAGGAGTGACAGGGCTGATTTGAGGGCACCAGGGCACCCCCTCCACCACCCTGCTGGGTGGGATGGGAGGGGGTCTCCAAATCCCTCATTGGTGAGGTCGGTACCTGGACGATATCACGCTCAGCCACTTTCCCACGGGAAGAGATGCGGATATCGTCCCCATCCAGCTCCACCATGGCTGGGAGCGATGCAGGGGAGTTCAGCAGCACCCCGTGCCCCTCACCCCATTATGTCCCTCTCAATTCCACACCCAGAACCCCCAAGCCTCCTCCTGGAGTATGCTGAGCCCATTCATATACTGGCACATTCAACTCTCAGTTCCAGTGGCCAATCCAATTCCCCCAATCTCACCAGTCTTCCCCTAGTTCCCCCCAGCTCCCAAATCTTACCATCAAACTCGGCCTGGCCAACCCCCACGATGATGATGGACATGGGCAATTTGGCAGCCTGAGGGAACCAGGGGGTGAAGGGAGTCTCATGAAATTTAATGATGCTGCCACCAAATGAGCTGCCCCCCGCTTCCCTGCAGCACTCAGGGGTGCCAACACCCTCTCCCAAGGAATTCAGCCCCTTACGACCCCCCATCACCCAAGGGTCTCAGACCTCCCCACTGGCACTGGGGCATTCCAGGAACTTCCCAGCCCCCTTGCAGTACTCAGGGGTTCCAGACATCCCTACACTTCAAACCATGGGGGTCCCAGCCCCTTCTCAACCCCAGGGGTCCAAGCCCTTTCCCACCTCTCATAGGTCCCAGTCCCTCCCCACTGCCTCCAGCACCCAGGGGTCCACACACTCCCCAGCACCCAGGGCTCCCAGCCCCTTCCCCACCGCTCCAGCACGCAAGGATCCCAGCCCACATCCTCCCTCTCAGCTTTAGGGTCCCAGCTCTTCCTTATCCACCCCCAAGCCCTCTGAACCCAGGGATCCAAACCCTTTCTCATCCCCTAAGGGTTCCAGCCTCACTTCAGCACCCAGTGGTCCCCAACCTTTCCCATCCCCTCAAGGGTCCCAATCCCTCCCCACTACCACTGCCCCCATCAACCAGGGGTCCCAGGTTCCCTGCCCCCAACACCCAGGGGTGCTACCACCTGCCCCAGTGCCACCACAAGGGTCTCACATTGACAATGGCCTCCTTGGTCTGGGCCATGTCGGAGATGACACCATCAGTGATGATGAGGAGGACAAAGTACTGGGACCCATCCAGCACTGTGGCCGCTGAGCTGGGGGGACTCTGCGTGACGCCGGGGGGTGCAGGACCCCATCCCGGGGCACGGGGCTCCTCTTACCGGGCAACATGGTTGACGACAGGGGCAAAGTTGGTGGGGCCATAGAGCTGGACACGGCGCAGGCTGCGTTGATACGCCTCCAGCACCCCCGCAATGCCATGGCACGCCGGGTTTGATGCATCCCCATTCTGCCATAAGGTCACCAGGACCATGGTGACACCCCCCATGGACAGGGTGACACCACAGACCCCATCCACAGACAAGGATGGCACTGCCATGGCCCCCAAATGCTAACAAGGATGATCCCACCATGTCCACAATATGGTGACAAGGGAGACACCAACATGTTCCCAACTCAGTGTCAAGGATGATACTGCCATGGCCCTAACACAGTGAAAAAATGATGATGCTACTAATATTCCCAACCCGAGACAAGGATGACTCCACCACATCCCCAATCCAGATCCAGCCCAAACACAGTATGTACCCAACTCAGTGATCAAGGATGAGACCACTATGACTCCAAACTGGTGACAAGGACAACACCAAGCCCCTCACTAATCTGGTGACAAGGAAGACACTGCCATGTCCCCAGAGGAGGATGACACCACCATAGCCCCAACCCAAGGACAAGGATAATACCAAGGATGTCTCAAACACTGTGACAAGATGATCCCATTATGTCCCCAACCAGGTGACAAGAACACCACCCTTCATCCGCACTCCTGTCCCGCCTTGCCCCCTCACCAGTGGAAACTCGTGGGACACACGCCCATCTGGGGGGACCTTGGCACCGAAGCCAAGGGCTGGGAACATCTTGTCACTGTCGTAGTCCTGGATGATGTCCCCCACAGCCCGCAGTGCCAGGCTGTAGGCATTCAGCTGGAAGGGGCTCATGTAGTGCAGAGATGTGGGCTGCGAGGGGTTCCCTGCACAGGCACGGGGCTCAGCACTCCCACAGCTCCCCCAGTGCTGTCATAATCCCCTCAGCACCCCCAAAACATCCCCACTACCATGGCACCACTATGGCCCAACCAGGTGGCGAGGATGATGTCATCTCATCCCCAGCACAGTAACAAGGACAACAACGATCCCACCATGTCTCCAAATGCCACCACATCCCCAACCCAGTGGCAAGGGTGGCACCACCATATTCCCAACCTGGTGACAAGGGTGACAGCACCACATCCCCAACCTGATGACAGCTGATCACAAGGATGACACCACCATGGAACCAACACAGTGACAAGGGTGACACTACCATGTCCCCAACACACTGGGAAAGATGACAGTGCCATGACCCCAACCCAGTGACAAGAATGGCACCACTCTGTCCCAAACTCAGTGACAATGATAATGGCACCAAATCCCCAACCCAGTGACAGCTGGTGACAAATACACCGCACACCAGCACAGTACCAGCACAGTGACAAAATAACACCGCCATGGCCCCAAACCCACAACAAGAATAATGCCATCATGACTCCAACCCAGTGACAAAGATGTCACTGGGTCCCCAACCCAGTCCATGTCCCCAATACAACTACAAGAACAGCACCATGTCCCCAAACTGGTGACAAGGATGACACCATCATGACGCCAAACTGGTTACAACTGCCCCAAATAAATCCCTCTGCGGGAACACAGCCCCCACTCACCATTGGATGCTGTGAAGTCGATGGCCACTGTGAAGTTGAGTTGGGTCCTGGGGGGTAAAGTGGCCTTGGGGTGACACAGGGGTTGACCTGTGGGTTTGGGGGGGACACCCCTAGGGCCACAGGCTGGACTGGATGCATCCATCACCCAATTCAGAGCACCATCAAGCGTCCCTGCACTGAGGTGTCACCATGCTGCACCTAAGGGAGCAGCTGGGAGTGCTTGGGACCCCCAAATTAGCAGTTTGGGGTGCTGGGGAGCCCCTGTCCATGCAGGAGCATCTGAGTGGGGGTGCTGAGGATGCCCAGTGGAGAAGATGGGGCTGGTGGGGACCCTCTTCTCCCAAATGAGCAGCTGTGGGTGTTGGGGACGCCAAAGGGAGCTGTTGGGAGTGCTGGAGAGTTATAAAGGGAGCAATTGTGGGTTCTGGGGGTTACCAGTGAAGCAGCTGTGGGTGATGGGGATGGCCTGCCCCAAAGGAGGCATCTGGGTGAGGGTGCTGAGACCCCCAATGAGGGAGCCAGGTGTGCTGAGGACCCCCAACTGGAGGCGTTGAGGATCCCACAGGGAAGAGTTGGGAATAGCAGAAACCACCCCCCACCCCTCCCTCCCATCCCTGAGGGAGCAACAGTGGGTACTGGGGACCTCCAAGGGACGAGACAGGCATCCTGGGGACCCCCCTGCCAGTGAAGGGCTGGGGGTGTTGGAGATTCCTTGCCCTTGAGGGAGCAGCTCAGGCTGCTGGGTACCCCCAAAGAAGGAGCTGGGGGTGTTCAAGACCCTCAAAAGTACAGCTGGAGGTGCTGGGCATCCCCTGCTCACCCGCCCCTGATGTAGTCCAGGAAGGTGTGCTCGGCCTCCACAGCGAAGGACAGCAGTGTCACCTGTGAGGACATAGGGCTCAGGGGAGGAAGTGCCCACACCCCCTGTGTTGTCGCCCCCGCCTCTGCACATCCCCATCCTCACTGTCCCCGAGTTCAGGTACTTCTTCTTCTTAATCTTCTTCCGGGGGTTCACCACCTGCAGGGATGGGAGGGGAGGGAAAGGAGCTGCTTCTCGCAGGGCCAGGAGCCCCAGTGAGCATTGTAGGGGATTGACACATCCTGGGGAACAGGAGGGCACAGAATATCCTGGAGGCCAGCAGTGGGAGCACTGTGCTGAGGTGCAGAGAGGGACCTTCAGGAGCACATGGTGGGCTGCGACACCCAGGGATGCATGTGGGGACCCTGTGATTGCAGTGCAGCTGGTGATCCATGGTGGTGGCTGTGGAGCAGTTGTGAGTGCTGCACCCCAGGGTTCAGTATGGGAACCATAACACCCCAGGAGTGCAATGTGAGGACCCCAATACCCCAGGCTGTAGCACAGGGAATCCTGGGGACTGTAAACGTCTATGGCTGAGAAATGAGCACTCTGGGCACCACGACCCTTCAGAGTGCAGGAGGGAGGTCCTGGGGTACATGGCACACCAGGGCGCAGTGTTGGGAGGGACGCTGGGGGCAATAACACCCCAGGATTGCACCATGGAGTACATAGCACCCACACAGGGACCCTGGCACCCAGAGGTGCAGTAGAGAGAGGGGAGGCTGGGGACTGTAACCGCCAAGGGGTGCAGTGTTAAGATCCCCAACACAAACAGGTGCAGGACAGGGATCCTGGGAATCACAACCCCTGGGGGTACAGCAATGGGATCGTACCCTGTGGGGGTGTGCAGGACCCCCCCGCCCATGTACCCATCCCTCCTCACCTCATACACGTTTAAGTGGCTCTGGCCTTGCGCCAGCTCCCTGTAGCTGGTGGTGAACTCCCCGATGAAGTCATGGCTGAAAAACGGTGGTTCTCCATCAGTTGGGCTAGGGAGGTTCCCATTACCCCGGGGGATCCCCATCACTCAGGGGTGTGGGGATGGGGGTTTACCATTGCCCAGGAAGTTTCCCATCAGCCAGGGAATCCCAAATAGCCAGGAGGGATTCCCATCTCCTGGGGGTCCCCATCACCCGGGATGAGGGGTGGGGGGTTCCATCTCCCCAGGGATGCAAGGGTGGCAAGGGTCCCCATCGCCCAAGGGGTCTCTGTCACCTGGGGGGGTGGAGGTCCAGGGTGTGGGAGGCCCCCAGGACCACATGCAGCTTACCTGCCATCACGGTCCCAGTCATAAACCTCCACTTTGATGGCTCTGCAAGGCAGGGGGGGGTCACCGACACCCCCAAATCCCCTTTGCTCCCCTCCCCTGGAGACCCATCAAACACATTCCCCCACTCCCTGTGGGATTTGTTTTGACGCCTCTGTGGGCTTTTTCCTGCTTCCTTCTCCTCCTCATTGGGATATTTTTATCCATCGTTGCCACAGCAACGTCCAACACGGGGCCAAAGCGGCTGTTTACCAGGACAGCAGCTGGTGACACGGGTTTGGGATGGAGGGGGGCGGTACGGCTCGGTGACAGCTGTGATGCCCACTGCCCAGATAGGCAAACTGAGGCAAATGTGGGTAACGCTGCAGGGCGGGGGTGGGTGCTACTGGTACCACAGAGACAGGGGAAGAGGGTCTGGGGAGTCTCGGGTGGCCACAGAGATAGGGGAAGGAGGTCTTGGGGCCACAGAGATAGGGGAAGGGCCACAGGGGGTCCTGAGGTACCACAGAGATGGAGAAGGAGATGCAGGGGTCTTTGAGACCACAGAGCTGAGGGAAGGGGGTCCTGGAGGTGCTGGAGTACCACAAGAAAGGGATTCTGGGGGACCACAGAGAGAGGGGAAGATGGTCCTGGGATATCATGGACACAGAGTGAGGGGGGGCTCTGGGAGTCCAGAGATGAGGACATGGGGCGCAGGGGGTCCTGGAGGACCTGGGAGAGAAAGAAGGAAAAGGGGGTCCTGGGGGCTTATAGAGACAAGGGACAGAGCTGCACGGGGAACTGGGGCACCATGGGTGGTGGGGAAGGGGGCTTGGGGGGTCTCAGAGGACCACAGAGATGGGAGTGCAGGGTGTCCCCGGGTATGACAGAGATGAGGGAGGGGGTTCAGGGGGTCCTAGTGGACCCTAGAGATGGGAAGAAAAGAGGGAAGGAGGTCTTTGGGGCCAAAGAGGGGGTGCAGGGGGTCCCAGTCCCCTGGCACTCACCGGTCATGGTCCCCATTGCAGAGGGCACGCACAGGAATGGCAAAGGCTGCCCAGACAGGGTTCAGTGTGTTCCTCACCACTTCTGTCTTGTGACAGATGGTGAAACTGGGGGGAGGACAAGGGAGTCACTCTCCCATCCCAACACCCCCCCCAGTCTGTAACCCCCAGAGTGCAGTGAGGATTTTTGGACACCCCCGCCAATGCCAGCCCATGGGGACGTAGGGGAGTCCTGTGTCGGGGCTGAGCCCTCCCGTGAGGTGTGGGAAGGTCACTGCAGTTTTGAGAGGGGGTCGCTCACGTCCCATCTTCGTTGCTGCGGTAGAAGACCATGAAGGGGTCAGATTTTCCGAAGAAATCCTTCTTATCCAACTTGTTGGCACAGAACTGGAGTGTGGCCACGTCCTGGGGGGTGGAATCGCGGGGGTTGGGGGTCACCCACCCTGCACCCCCCTCAGGGGTGGGATCCTGTGGGGCAGCTGCTCCATGAGGGATGGAGGGATCCAGGACAGGCGGGACACACCGTGGGGACGTGCAGCCCTTGCCCTCATCTTTGGGATGCGGGCTGTGTCTCAGCCACCCCCGATATTGTGGGGTCCCCCAGCTATGTCCCCTCCCCTGCCCCGCCGCAGCTCACCCGGCAGTTTCCCAGCTCTTCAGCGAGGAGTATGATGGTGCCGCACTTCTTCCCCGGAATGCCACTGCCAGGATGGGATGTGAGCGTGGCGGGGGCACACACGGTGTCCTGGGGGTGTCCTCCGCGCACTGGGCACCCCAAAACTTACCCATTGGAGGCGGCCGGGGCTGGTCTCCTGCCCCGGGGGTGCGTGGTGGCTGTCCCCATCCTGCAGGGACACACATTGAAGGGTGATGGAAGGGATCCCCGCCCAAGAAAAAGCCTCCCCTCCCAAAAAAGGGAAGTTACAAAAAAACCCTCCAGCCCCGCGCCCCCCCCCCGCCAGATTCCAGTACCCTAAAAAGAAGCAGTTTCTCCCCTCAAAAAAGCCAGTCCCCAAAAGACATTTAGCCTCCCAAAAAGTCAATTCCCACAGAACAAATTGCCCCCGAAAAACCCAATCCCAAAATTTTCAGATCCCTCCAAAAGCCAGATCCCCGCAAAAGCCAGATTCCCCCCCACCCTCAAAAGCCACCACTCCAAGAAAAAGCCAGGTGCATCAAACCCCACCAAAAAGCCAGAGCCCAAATACTGCCTTTCCTGCCAAAAGCCACTCCCGGCTCCCCATGCCCACCCCCCACCCCCCCTATAAAAAAAAAGCTCTCCAAAATGCCACTGTTGGTTCTGGGGTCTGGGTCCATCCTGGGCACACCAAAAAGGATCCGGGGATACATGGGGACGTGGGGGCCAGAGGAGGCTCATGTCAGGGACTTGTCTGGTGAGGGGACTTTGGGACCAGGGGGGTTCATGTCAGGGGCTTCTCCGGGGGATACATGACAACACTGAGTTTCCCAGTTTTCTCCAAAATACTGGTTTTAGAGAAACCCAGGGTTTTCTCCAATGGGGACATGGTGACCTCAGAGACACTGGGGCACAGGCAGGACTCATGTCAGGAGCTTCTCCATGGAGAGGACATGGGGACATTGGGGACAGTGAGGAAGGTGGCTCACGTTGGGGGCTTTCCTGGGGCAGAGACATGGGGACCCCGGGACACTGGGGCCGAGGGGGGCTACCATCAGGGGTTTCTCCAGTGCTGGGCATGGGAACTCTGGGGACTTTGGGGACACTGGACCACAGTGGAGGCTCACACAAGGGGTTTCTCCAAGGCAGGGACATGAGAACGCTGGGGATGTTGTTAGGGCTTCTCTAGGAGGAACATGGGCACACTTGAGGTACTGGGCACACTGGGGCAAAAGAGGGGCTCACATCAGGGGTTTCACTGGGGTGGCACATGGGGACACTGGGGCAAAGGGGAGGGCTCACATCAGGGGTTTCTCCAGGCGGCTGCCAGCTGAGCCCACAATCTCCCCCAGGGTGCAGAATGCCTGGCCCAGGAAATCCTGCAGGATCAGGAAAATCAGGTGTCACCAGAGGGATGCCCATCCCAGGGAGGCCAGGGGAGCAGGGCTGATCCTGCACTTACATGCTTGGACAGGTCAGGGGTCTTGGAGTCCACATCATACCTGGGGGCAGAGGGGACATGTGGGCATGGAACGGGAAGCAGGAGCCTTGGATGGGACAGGGATGGAGACAAGGATGGGATGGGAAGAGGACAGGGAGGGGCAGGGATGGGATGAGAGAGGGATGGGACATAAACAGGGATGGATTAGGTGTGGGGACAGGATGGGATGGGATGGGATGGCATGGCATGGCATGGCATGGCATGAAGAATAAAGATAGGATGGGACAAGGATGGGTACAGGGACAGGATGGGATGGGAGAGGGACACAATGGAATGGACAGGGATGGGATGTGGACAGGGACAGGATGGGAGAGAATGGAGACTGGGTAGGATAGGGATGGGACAGTGAGACGGGACAAGGATGGGGACATGGATGTGAACAAGGGTGGTGATGGTCCACGAAAAGGGACAGAACAGGGATGGGGACAAGGGTGGGCTGTGCCAGGGTGGCCAGGGAGTGACCCTGGGGGACAGGGTGGGGGTGACATCGGGGTGCCACAGGGGCTACTCACAGATCAAAGCGCAGGTTCTGCCGCTCCTCAAAGCAATAATCAAGGACGAACTTGTGCAGGAAGTCAGGATTCAGGGAATTGTCGATGACCTCGGTCCGGCCAAACTGGGGAATGTGGGGACAGCAGGGATAACGCGGTGACAGGAAAACATGGGATGGGGACAGTGACATGGGGACGTGGTGATGTGGACACAGGGACATGGGGACATAGGGATGGGAACATGGGAATACAGGACATGGGAACACGGGAACATGGGCACGGGAGGATGGGGATACAGGGATATGGGAACACAGAGACATGGACATGTGGGGACATGGGAAGGTGGTGATGTGGGCAGAAGGGTATGGGGACATGGAGAGGCAGAGATGTGGTGGCATAGGAATGGAAATATGAGGACATAGGAACACAGGACAGGAAAATGGGGGCATGGGAAGGAAGGTGGGGACATGGGCACGGAGGAAGTGGGACATGAGAATGTGGACATGGAGACATACAGATATGGGGACACAGTGACATGGAGACATAGGGACATGAGAACATGTGGACGTGGAGTTGGGGATGTGAGAATATGAGGATATGGGGACTCAGCAACATGGGGACACAGCAACACGAGAACATGCGGGCATGAGACTGGTGACACATGTGGGCGGAGGAGGCGGGGCAAGGGTGGGCAGCGGCTGAGCGGGCACGTGTGGGGACACGCGTGGGAAAGGGGAGGACAGGGGCGGAGAGGGCCCAGGTGCCGCTTTGTGCCGCAGGGCCACCCCCACTCCCCGCTCATTACCCCGCAATTAACACCCTGTTAATTACAAGAGCGAGGCGTGGCTGTGTGTCCGCAGCTGATTGTCTGGCTGCCCAGCACCTGGACACGCTCCCCAACCCCCAGGACCGCTCTGCCCTCGGCACTGAGCGCATGGCTGCTGCACCCCAGAACGCTCGTGTTCCGGGCGCTGAACCCCAAGGCGCTGACTGCTCACTGGTGACTGGCCGATTGGTTGGCACCCCAACACACTGGTTGGCCAGTTGGCCAACACCCCAATATGCTCATTGGTCAGCCCCCCAACGTGCCAATTGGCCAGAATTTGACTTGCTGATTGGTCACCTGCCCAGCACCCCAATACACTGATTGGCCAGTTGGCCAACACCCCAATATGCTGATAGGCCAGAATCTTACATGCTGGTTGGCTGGTTGGCTGCCATTGACATGCTGATGATTGGTTGGCCAGCTAGCACCCCAACATCCCGATTGGCTGGCTGAGTGCACCCTAATATGCCAATTGGCCAACTGAGCACAGCCGAACATGCTGATTGGCTGTTCCCCACCAATCGGGTCACTCACCTCCCGCCATTGGTGGCTGCCAGGGCGCTGCGTGTACAGCACACAGACTGCAGGGGGAGGCGTCAGGGGGGGCGGGCACCCCCAGAGACTCCCCAAAACACCCCAGAGACCCCCAAAAACACCTCAGAGACTCCCCCGATCCCCCCCAAGACCCCTCAAGATCCCCCAGACACCCCCAAAATACCTCAGAGGCTCCCCAGAGCCCTCCAAAACCCCCAAAGACCACCCAAAACCCCAAGGAACCACAACACTCCCCAGAGCTCCCAACACCCCCAGAAACCTCCAAAATGCCCTTGAGACCCCAAAAGCTCACAGAACCACAACAAACCTGGAGACCACAACACTCCCCAGAGACACTGACACTCCCACAGACCCCCCAAAACCACAAGATACCCCCAAAAAATACCTCAGAGCCGCCCCCCCAACCTCCCAGAAATTACCAAACTCCCCAGAGAGCTAAATATCGCCTGAGCCCACAACACCTTCCAGAAACCCCAAGCCCCTGAGAGCACCCAAGAGCCAAAACATCCCCAGAGACCATAAACCACACCCCATCTCCCCGGCCCCACTTACGTGGGTCTGACTTGGAGAAGGTGTCCTTGTCCAGGAGCTGCCTGGGGGGGCAGGGGGGAATGAATGTGAGTGTGAGTGTGCATTCGTGTGTGTGTGTGTGTGAGCATGGTTGGGTGTTGGGGTGTGCTGTCAGACGTGCCCCACAACACATGCTGGGGTGCACAGACACATCTGCACACATGTGCCACGCGTCAGGGGCACAACTGTGTGTCAGGACACCAAAGAAACACCTCATGTTTCAGAGGGAGGGTACAGGGGCTGCAGAGTGGGTAGGGGTTACAGGGGATGCAGATTGTGGAGTGTGGCCCGCGGATTCAGGAATTTCAGGGTGGGCAAGGGATACAGGGGGTGCAGGGGATACAGGTCCAACCTGACACCCTCGCATCCCCAGAATTCCCCAAACCTCACCTACTTGCAACCCCTGTATCCCCAAATGCCCCCTCTGTGTCTCCAACTCCCCTCAGTGCCCCACACCCTCAGCACCCCTGGCTCACCCAGTGCCCCTCCGTCCCCAGACTCAACACTCCCCATGCTGCCCATGCTCCTCAGTGCCTCCCAGCACATTCCAATGTCTCCCAGTGGATCCCAGTGCCTTCTAGTGCATTTCAATGCCTCCAATGGCAGCTGCCCTGCTCCCCAGTGCCTACCAGTGCCTCCCGGTGCTCTACAATGCCGACTGCTCCCCGTTCCCTCGTGTCTCCCGCTGCCTTCCAGGGCAACTCAGCGCATTCCAGTAGATCCCAACAATTCACACCACCAACTGCTCCCACTCTCGGATGGATTCCAGTGCCCCCCAGTGCATACCAGGGGATCTTAGTGCATCACAGTGCACCCCAACACCCTCCGACGCCAGCTGCTGCGGCATTCCAGTGACTCCCAATGACTCCCTGTCCGTCTCATTGCGTTCCAGTGCAAGCCAGTGCCCTACAACGCCAGCTGCTCCCAACTCTCCAATGCCTCCCAGCACATCCAAGTGCCCCCCAGTGCATCTCAGCACCCTCCAACGCCGCTCCCCAGTGCTTCCCAGTGCCTCTTTGTGCATCCCAGCATCCTCCAATGGCAGCTACCCCTACACTACAGTGTAACCCAGTGCCTCCCCGCGCCCCTGCCGCCCGGTGCCGGCTCCCGCCGCGGCCCCGCTACCTGCAGGACACCGTGAGCTCCACGCGAGTGGCCGGAACGGGACCGGGGCCGGTGCCCGGTTCCGGGGCGCCCAGGCCTGCCATGCCCCGGACTCCGCCGCTGCCCCGACACCGACACCGGCACCGGCACCGCGATCGCGACCGGGATCGGCTCCGCCCTGGGACCGCCCTTGGCACCGCCCGGGGCTCCCAGCACTGGCTGTGGTTCCGCACCGAGGGGCTGCCCCGGGGTCTTCTTCGGTACCGCCCGCCGGGAGACTGGGACCACCCTTGGCACCGCCCGGGGCTCCCGGCCCCGGCCCCGGCCGCGCACCAGGGTCTTCTTTGGGACCGCCCACGGGGTGACCGAGACTGGCTCGGGACCGCCCCGGGATCGCCCCCAGGTCCCTGGTACCGCCTCCGGGATCACCCCCGGGGCCGCCTCCTCTTCCCGGTACCGCCACGGACACCCAATACTGCCCTCCCGGGATCGCCCCGGAATTTTCGGGATCACCCCCAGTTTCCTGGGATCTACCCTCGCACCGCCTCAGGGCCTGCTTCCAACTCCCCGGTACCACCAGGGCTCGCGGGACCGCTCCAGCTCCGCCTCGGAATCGCCCCCTGACCTCCGGGATAGCCCGAGAGCCGCCTCCATAGTCCGGTTCTCCCCTGGAATCCCGGTACCGTCCCCGGGGTCGACCCCAGATTCCCGGGGCCGCTCCTGGATCAACGCCAAATCCCTAGTACCTCCCTTGACTGCCGGCACCTCCCGCGCATCGCCCGCGGGGCCGCCTCCCCATTCCCGGTAGCGCCCCAGACCCCCGGTGCTGTCCCCGGGATAGCCCTCAGATCCCCGGCGTCAACCCCACATCCCCGGCATCATCCTCAGACGTCCGGTGCCGCCCCCTGCATCGCCCCCAGTACCGCCTCCCCATCCCCAGTGCCCCCGAACGCGGGTACTACGAATCAGCCCCAGGATCGCCCCGAGACCACCGCTACTGCCCTGGGATCGCCCCCGAGGCTGCCTCCAGACCCCGGCACACCACGAACCATTGGGACCGCCGCCGGGATCACCCTCAGACCGGACCCCCAGTGCTCCCTTCCCTGCAGCTCCAGCACCCCTCCAATACTCCTAGTGTGCCCCCTGTGCCATGGTGACGCTCTCAATACTACCCACTCCCCAGGATGAGCCCCCAATCCCCCCAGTTCCCCCTTAATCAGAACCTACCCAGTAACCCCACAGCCCCACCAACTGCAGAAGCAGAGTCCCCAAGTCCTCTGCTATCCTCCCAGTAGCTCCCAGTATCACCCCTGCACCATTCCTGGGAAAGCCAGCAGCTCTCGTTATTGTCCCGGGTCCTGCACTGGGAGCTGGGGGATGGCATCGAGAGATGGACACCGATTCCTGGGGTGGTTACCCAGTGCCAGGGTGGAACCCAGTGTGTGCTGGCATGAGGATCCCACTGCCAGGTTGGAGATCCCCAGTGCTGTATGGGGAGCCTGCTCTGGGGTGACAGCACCAACCCCCCCTTTCCACCCAAAGCTCAGTGATCCAATGGCTTCATGGTGGGAGGACACTATGGGGTGTTCCAGGAAACTTTGAGAACACACAGACACAACACAGTAGGGGTAAATTTAGGTCTCTGGCACCCACTCTACACCCCCAGGAACTGGGGCCAGTGGCAGCTCCATGTCCCCAGAGAGAGACATCCACCCTTTCAAGGGCACGCATAAACCCCTTCTGGAGGGGGCTCACAACCTCCCAGACCCCCACCATGCCAAAGACAACTCGCCCACCTTCCCCTAAAACTGCCACTCGGGGTGGGGAGGGCCACCACATCCAACCTCTTTTATTACAAACAAGCAGTACAATTTGGAGGGAGGGCACCCCACACCCCTACCCCGAGGGATACGCCTTGATGACCTTGACATCATCGAGGGGTCGGTCCTGGGAGTTGGTCTCCACCATGGCTAGGCGCCCCAGCACCCCCATGCCTTGGCACACTCTCCCGAAAATGCTGTGCTTCCCATCCAACCACTGTGCTGGGCCCAGTGTTAGGAAAAATTGGCTTCCATTGGTGTCTGGCCCTGCATTGGCCATTGCCAGGATCCCAGCACCTGTGAGACATGGGGACGTGTCACCTCATGGATGGGGATATAGGGGACATGCCAACCCACAGCCAAGGTTCCAGCATGATGGGGGTCACGGCATCTCAGGGGGGATGTTGTCTCATGGCCAAGATCCTGGTATCAGGGAAACATGTCATCCCAAGATTGGGATCCTGGAGGGCATCATCCTATGGCTGTGATCCTTGGGACATGTCACTCCATGGCAGGCTCCTGGGGAATCTGTCACCTGGTCTTAGTGGGTATCAGTAACAACTTGCTCCCATTGGTGTCCAGCCCCATACTGGCCACCACCAGGATCCCAGTGCCTGCAGGACATGGGCCAAGGGTCCAGGCATCCTGAGGGACATGCCATGCTATCGCCGGGGTCTTGGCGGCATGGCACTCCAGGGATGGGGTCCTGGGGGACATGGAGGACATGCCACCCCACGGATGGGGTCTCAGGGACATGTCATCTCATGGCTGAGGTCCTGGTGTCATGGGGAAAATGTCACCCAATGGAGAGGTCTTAGGGGACATGAGGAAGAATTGGCTCCTGTTGGTGTCCAGCCCCATGTTGGCCATCACCAGGATCCTGATGTCTGTGGGACACAAGGACACATCATACCAGGAATAGGGAAACAGAAGACAGGGCACCCCATGGCAAAGCTCCTGGGGGTCATATTACTCCATGGATAGAGTTCTGGGGGACAGAGAGAACTTGTCACCCTATAGACGGGATCTTGGGGGTCAGGGGAGATATGCCACCTCATGGCCAAGGTCCTGGAGGACATACCCCATGACCAGCCAGCCTCCTTAAGACATGTCACTCCATGACAGGAGTCCTAGGAGTCATGTGACCCCATAGATGAGGACACAGGGGACATGCCATCCCACAGGTGTGTTCTCAGGGGTCGTGCCCCCTATAGGTGGGGGTGGATGCCCCTCCAGTGTTCTCCCAGTGCTGGCCCCGCTCACCAGTGAACTTCAGGTCAGGGTGCAGCTCATCCTCGAACTGTTTCCCGTAGATGGAGGCACCACCACGGCCTGCAGGGGAATTCGGGGGTCAGCAGGAACCCCTGCCACCAGGGAGAGTCCCAGGGAGATTTCAGAGGCCTGCACTCACCAGTACCCGTGGGGTCTCCTCCCTGCACCATGAAGTCCTTGATGATGCGGTGGAACTTGGTGCCATTGTAGTACCCACGGCGGCTCAGCTCAGCAAAGTTCTTGCAGGTGCGGGGAGCGTGTTGCCAGTACAGTTCCAGCACGAGTGGGCCCATCCTGGGAATGGGAACACAGGGAGGGAATGGGAAAGGCACCAGGAATGGAGAACAGAAATGGAAATGGAAACACAGGGAGGGAATGGGAAAGGCACCAGGAATGGAGAACAGAAATGGAAATGGGAAAAGGAAATGGGGCCATCCCAAAGTGATACCCACATCCCCAGCTTCAGACCAAGACGGGGCTGTGTTGCCAGTGCAGCTCCAGCACCAGCAGGCTCATTCTGTGAATGGGAACAGCAGGAATGGGAACAAGAACAGTATCAGGAATGGGAACTGGAGACAGGGTCATCACACTGTGCCTCCCACACCCAGTTTCAGACCAAAGCTAGGACAGACAAAGCCAGTACAGCTCCAGCAACAGAGGGCACATTCTGAGAATGGGAAAACCAGGAACAGAAACGACACTGGGAATGGGGAACAGCACCAGGAATGGAAGCAGAAGATGGGGTCACCTCGCTCTGAACTCCCTACAAAGTCAATTCTTGCAGCTGCAGGGCAGGGTCATCCCACTGTGACCCCAAACTCCAGTTTCAGACCAAAGGCTGTGCTGTTAGTACAGCTCCAGCACCAGCAGGCCCAGTGGGAATACTGGGAATGGGAATAGAAATGGTACCAGGAAACACATCAACGTGACCCCCAACCTGCACCCCCAGGATCAGTCAAGGCAGGGACCACAGGGGTGAGAGGGGATGGGGGGCAATGGGGGCTGCAGGTACTCGAGGATAATGAAACCCCAGGAGGACATGAATGGCTCTTGGTACTAGGGAAAACAACCAGGACTGGCTGGTTCTGTGCAGTATAGGGAGACACCGGGAGACACTGGGGCTAACGGGGCACCACAGGGTCACTGGAATCTGCAGGTACCGAGGGGCCTGGGGGCTACAAACACCATGGGGGGATACCGCGGGGGGGTGAATACAGGGGCTATCTAGTGCCGGGGGGAAACCAGGACACTGGAGACACTGGGAGCTTCTTAGCACCTGTGGAGTTCAGGGTCTGCCCGATACCGGGGGCTCTCGGACACCAGGGACTTATGAACACCGAGACTGCACCGAGACTGCATGGGAGCCGGGGGGGTAGGGAGCGGACACCAATTTATCCCCAGCGCCGCGGAAGGGGCCGGGACCAGGGGTGGGCGGGACCTCCCGTGCCGGTACCGGCACCGGCACGAGGCCCCGCCCCTTACGTGGTCTCCATGGAAACGGTGGGCGGCTGCCAGGAGTCGGGCGGGACGGCAGCCATGCTGCGGCGGCACCGGTGGCGGAAAGACCCTCAGGTGCCGCGCTTCCGGGCCACGCCCCCACCGCTGGGGGCGGGGCGTGGGGTGGGGAAGCCAATCAATGAGGCGGAAGACGAGGAGAGAGGCGAATCAGAGTGGAGATTTAAAGGGCGCGGACCAATCGGAACGCGGGGCGGGCGCGCCGCGATTGAGCCGCAAGGGGAGGAGGAATTCGAACGAGACCACGCCCCTTTCTCTAGGCCACGCCTCCTCGGCGCGCGCGACGAGCGGGAGCCGGGGGCGGTGAGGTGGGGGGCAGACAGGGAGGACAAGGGGCAGACCGGGACCCC
This sequence comes from Luscinia megarhynchos, assembly GCA_034336665.1. Taxonomy (NCBI): domain Eukaryota; kingdom Metazoa; phylum Chordata; class Aves; order Passeriformes; family Muscicapidae; genus Luscinia; species Luscinia megarhynchos. The sequence goes on from CM067588.1 coordinate 87,844, forward strand.
CGGGTAGACGAGAAGCCTGCGGGGACATCGGGGCGGAGCACGGGGTAAACCACCCCATGCGGTGATGTGGGGCCGGGGTGAGGGGCTGGGACCCCCTAATAGGGGCTGAGGACCCCCGGGGCTGGGGCGGTGAGGCCTGGACTCCCGGTGTAGACTGGGACCTTCTCAGTATGGGGCTGGGGTCACCAAGGGGTTGAGGTGCGGGACTGGGACTCCTCGGTGGGACTGGAACCCTCTTAGTCTGGAGTTGGGACCCCTCAGTGTGGGACTGGGGTCTCCCGTGCTGGGGGTGCGTGCCTGGGGGATTCCCCACGTGTGGGGGAGACATCGCACCATTATGGGGCTGAGACCCCTCAGTGTGGGACTGGGAGGCCCAGAAGTGGGAATGGGACCTCCAGGATCGGGGTTTGGGGCTGAGACCCCCTCCCGCGTGGAAGCTGGGAGGCCTAGGAATGTGGATGGGACCCCCTCGGAATCGGGATGCAGGACTGGGACCCCTCAGTATGGGGCTGGGGTTCCCAAGGGGTTGGGATGAAGGGCTGGGACGCCTAGGTACGGGAATGGGGTCCTCTAATGTGGGGCTGGGGGTCCGTCGGGATCGAGGTGTGGGACTGGGGCCCCAGGCTGTAGGGCTGTGACCCCCTGGGGATCAAAATGTGGGGCTGGGGACCTCCCGGGGTCAGGGTGTGGGGCTGAGACCCTCTGCGGGAGGGTCTGGGACAGAGGATGAGTGTGTGGGACGGGGGTTCCCCTGAGTGTGGAGCTGCGACCTCCAGCGGGGTTGGGCTCCCTCAGTGTTGGGCTGGGGTCCCCCGACAGGGGCTGGGAACCACCGTTGTGGCACTGGGGACTCACAGGGATCAGGGTGCAGGGCTGGGACCTTTCATTGTGGCATTGAGGACAGCCCGGACGGGGTCGCCGGTGTCACCCCCGCCTACTGGCGCCAGCGGAGCCGTCCCTGTCCCCATCCCGGTGGCACCGAGCCCGGCGGCGCCTGGCACTGGTCGCGTCAGCCGCGCGCTGGCCGGTGCCACCAGGCCCCCGCGGGGAGCTGGGGACACGGGGCGGGTAGGGGCACGGGTGGGGGACCCCGATGAGGTCGGTGGTGAACCCCCAGCTCCTGCAGGTGGCCCCGGTGCCCCGAGGCGATGGCCGAGGACCGAGGTACGGCAGCGCCAGCGCTGCGTGTCCCCCGTGTTTCCCCCCTGCGGCGGGGGAGCGTGGGGCTCATCCTCAGTGTCCCCCTAGATGTTCGATTTGTCACCGAGGAGAGCTTCGACTTCGGCGTGCTGTCCCCATCTGACAGGTACCGTGCGGGGGTAGTGGGGACAGGGCACTCCGTGGATGGGAACAGGGGGGACAGGGCACCTTAGAGTTGCAGACATGGGGAATAGGATGGGACATGGAGGACGGGGGAGATGGCACCTCTTTTTCAATGCTCTAGGGGACGTGTCACCCCATGGATGGGGTTATGAGGGATGTGGCAACTTGTAGTTGGGGTTCTGGGGGCCACGAGGGACATTGCATCCCAAAGAAGGGGTCCTAGGGGACATGTCACCCCATGAACAGAGGCCCGGGTGCCCTGTGGACATGCCCCATTGATAAATGTGGTTCTGGGGGACGTGTTGCCCAATGAATGAGGTCCGGGGTAGCATGGGGGGGTTCTGCCACTTCTTAGCAGTGGCTTTGTGGGCTGGCATCACCTTCCCCACTCCCCACACCCTCACCCCCCTGCCCTATCTGCAGCCAGGAGGAAGAGGAGGCTGAGGATAGCCCGGGCGGGGATTGCCAGCACGGGGACAGCAATGGGCGCTGGAGTCCCCTGCGCGGGGCCCGTCTGGAAGAGATGGTGCGAGAGGCCACGCGCCTGGCGGCACAGTTGGAGGGGTGTCACCTGCCTCCTCCCGACCCCGGAGACCCTCCGGGACCCGCCGCCACGCCCCCCGGCACGCCCCGCAGCCCCCGCCGCCAGACCTTCGTGGTGAAGGACAGTCCGGTGCGGGCGCTGCTGCCCGTCGTGGAGTCGCGGGGACCTGCCTCCATCGCCCATCTCCCTGCCAAGCCCCAGGGGGCCTCTGCTGCCACCAGTGTCCCCAGGGTAGGTGAGACCTGGGAGTAGGGGTCCCAGTGTAGCTGTGTCCCACCCGGGCTGAATGCCCAAACCTATCATAGATGGGGGCAGTGAGTGTCCCCTTGTTTCCAAGGGGCACTGTAAACCCCCCCCAGCCCTCTGGGTGGGGAGCACTCACTGAGTGATGTCCCTCCCTCTATTTTCAGGCACCCCCCAGCCGTAATTCCACAGCAGTGGCGAAGGGCCCCTCCGGAGGCAGGAGGGTCCCCCCCAGCCGCGTGGGCCTCCCCCGGCCGTGCCCTCCCCAGGGGCAGGAAGCTGGTGCCCGGGGCAGGTCAGAGCCCCCCCGGGGCGGGGCAGCAGGTAGTGATGGCAAGGGGACAGGGACACCATGGCCATGGGGGGTCCTGGGCCATACCCCAACCCTCCCTCTCTCTCCAGGCCAGCCTAAGGCAAGGGGGGGCACAGTCCCCTGCCCCGCCCACACCCGCCAGCCCCACGCCAGGACCACCACCACCCCTGTCCCCTCCGGCTGTTCCCCGGCACCCACTGCCCTCCCCAAGGTGTCCCCTCGGACTCCAGCAGCGGGTGGGAGGACCCCCATCCCAAGAGGTAAGGATGTAGAGGGGTTGGGGGGGTGCAGGGGATGCCCCGTGCCTCAGTTTCCCTATGGCTTCTCTCTGCTTTGCAGGAACAGGGGCAGCACGGGCAGTCCCCCTAACTGCTGCTTCGGGGTGCAAACCAGGATCCCCCCCTGCCCGCCTGCGGCCCCCCCGCAAGACGGCAGTGACCAGCACCCCGAGGTGACACGCCCCAAACCACCCCACACCCACCCAGAGGCCCTGGGGGCACCCGGACTCCACCTGGGGTACCGAGGCTGGGGGGAGCAAAGCCAAGGCCACCCCACAGATGAGCTGAGGCATCCACAGTGTTTTGGAAGGAGGCAGGCAGCGCCAGGGGCCCCCAGGAAGCACCAAGGCACCCCTTGGGTTGTCACATTGCGGGGCAGAACTGGAATCCCCAGGGACCAGCTGAGATTGGGGTGGCAGAGCCACCCAGGGATGAGCCGAGGCACTCATTGGGTTTTGCTTTAATTACAAAAGGTCCCATCAACAGTAGGAAATCCCCCACATCCCCCAGCACCCAGTTCCTCACCCCCCCCAACACCCATCCCTGTGTTCACCCACCTGAGCCTCACCACTGGGCAGGGGGGGTCCCAGACATCCCTTTATCCCCCAACTGACCCCCTCCACATGCCCCCCGACCTGGGGGAGTTGGCACCATGGGACAGGTGGCACCTTTGGGGGGGGTTGGCACCTTGGGGGGCCTGGGGGTTGTCACAATGGGGGAGGTTAGTTGTAAATTCCTTTTTTTGTATTTTCATGTATTTTTTAAATAAAACACTCTACTGGGCAAAGGGGCTGGGGCCGATGATGGCGGGGGGCAACAGGAGCACCCAGTGCCACCCATTCAAGGTGCCAATCCCTACAAGGATACAAAGTGCACTAGGGGAGCTGTGGCTCTCTGCCCCTTCCTGATGTCCTCCCAGTTCTTGTGCCCCCCCAGTCCTGATGTGTCCCCCCCGTCCTGGTGTCCCTGTCACAGTGGGTGGGCTGCCCGCTGGGCGGGTCCCCATTAGATCGAGGTCTCGTCACTCCTGGTGGGGGGAATGGACAGACGGGGAGGGGCGGGGGGATGGATACAAAGTGGAGGGTGGGGGAAATAAAAAACAAGACAGACAAATGTGTGATGGGGGAGGTGGGTACCAGGGTGCCCTCTGCGGCCCCCAGCACCCAGCACCCACCCGTGGGGGGGAGATGGAGGGGTGGGGGTCGGGGGGAGGCCCCCAGCCCCCTTGGGTTAATGGAGAAAATTAAAAAACAGAAATCTGGGGGATAGAGGGAGAGAGAAGAGTAGGGTTAGTGCTGTCGTGCCAGCTCTGTCCTGGGTACCCAGTGCACACCCGAGCACCCAGTGAGCACCTCAACACCCAATAGGTGTCCCAACAGGCACTCCAACACCCAGTGGGCACTGTTAGACCCAAGGGGCACCCAGTGGTCAGTGAACACTCATGAACAGTTAACACGCACCCAACGAGTGCTGTTAGGCCTGATGAGCCACCAATGGACACCCCAACACTCAATGGGTGACCCGAATGGTCAGTGGGCATCCAACAGGTGCTGTTAGACCTGATGGGCACCTAGTGTGCACCCAGAGGTCATTAGACACCCAGGGGACAGTCAGCACCAAATGGATTCATAATGGTCAGTGGATGTACAATGGACATCCAGTGGTCAATGGGCACTCATGGACAGTCAAGTTGCATCCATTGGGTGCAGTTAGACCTGAGGGACACCCAGTGAGTATTTGATGGGCATCCAGTGGGTATTCAGTGAGTACCCCAACACTCAGTGGGAATCTAGTAGGCACCCAACAGCCACCCTTGAACCCCATGGGTACCCAAGAGGAATCTTGGCATCCAATGGTCACCTGTCGGTTACTCTGGCACTCTGTGGACACCTGACAAACACCCTTACACCTGGTGGGCACCCAATGGACACCCTGGCACCCAATGAGTGCCCAAATGGACTGCTTGGACCTGATGAGCACCCAAGAAATAATGCTGGCACCTGTTGGGCACCCAAAGGGCACCTGTTGGGCACCCTGGCACCCAGTGGACATCCATAGGGAACCCTGGAATCTGATGGATACCTGACAGGTAATGTTACACCCAATGGATGTCCAGTCAGTACTGCAGCATCTGACGGGCAGACAACAAGCAGTGTTGGAGCCAATGGGTGCCCAGTGGGCACCTGAGAGAAACCCTGGCACCAAATGAGAGTGCAACAGGAACCTTGGCACCCTGGTACCCAGCCGTCCTTGCACCTGCTAGCACCCAAAGGGCACCCAACAAGCTGTGTTTGACTGCTTATCCAGCCAGCAGGAATCCTGACACCCCAAGGGCACCCTCCAACCCAATGGGTGCCCAAAGGGAACCCTGGCCCCCAAAGAACTCCCAGCGAGCACCCCTCAGATGTGGTGGACACTCACTCAGAGCCAGAGGAGTCCTCATCAGCGGTGCCTGTGTGGATGCTCATGGCAATGGGGGTGACGCCACTGAGCTGCTCCTGGAGGCTCTGCCGAGGCCGGGAGACCGGGGGGGGCCCCCCATCGCTGCCGGAGGAGGCAGCCGTGCAAGCAGGAGGCGGTGGGGGTGGCCCAGGGCGCTGGGCACTGCTGCGCTCACTGATGGGGGGCAGGCACTTCTTCAGGATCCCTGCAGCGGCAGCATCACCCATGGGTGGGGAGGCCAGATTTGGAGCACCCACCCCTGCCATGGCAGCCCGTACCTTTGTGGGGGTGGGGCAGGGGCAGCAGCAGGGGGTCCCTGGGGAGTGCCTCGCCGTTGTGCTGCGGGGGGTCGCCCCAAGGGTGGCCCTGGCCCCCTGCTGGCTGTACCTGGAGCCCCTCTCTACCTCCTGGTCCCTCGCTCTCTTTCGTCACACACTCACCTGGCCAGTATGGGCACCCCGGGGGCACCAGGGAGTCACCTGTGGGGCAGGAAGGAAGCTGGGACAGGCAGGACCAAGGGACCGGGGACCCCCCCCGTCCTCACTGGGTGCCCCATCAGCACATAGTCAGCGTGAGGGATGTACCCAGACCCATTTTGTCAGTCCCATCCACACCCCAGACTAGACAAGGGGCCATCCTTCCCCCCGGGGGCCCCCATCAGCGCCTCTGACTGCATGAGCAACCCCCCAAACCTTTTAGGTGTCCCACATCACCACCTCAGACTGAACAAGGGACCCTCTCCCCCCACCCACTATGTGTTTCTATCAGAACTCCAGGCTGGACAAGGCATCCCTTGTCCACTGTGTGCCTCCTGCAGCAGGACCCAGCCAAGATGAGGGACTGATGCCCTCCCCATCATGGCCCAAACCCATTCAACGGCCCCATCACCACCCCCGACTGGACAAGGGACTCCTATCCCCACCAGATGCTCCCTGTTGGCATCCAGGATAAGGCAAGGGACCTCCCCCAGTCCATTGGGTTCTCCCCCATCAGCACCCAGCCAGGTCGAAGGTCCCCCATCTCCATGGGGTGTCCCCTGGGGGTGTTACCAAGGCCAGGGGGACCCCAGGGGAGCTCCGGGCAGGGGGTCCCAGTCACGGGGGCCCTCGTCCTCGCTGTCGGAGGAATGTGTGGAGCCGTAGGAGCCACTCGGGTCATCCAGGGACAGGTCACTGTCTGAGTCCGTGTCGTGCTCTGGGGGGTCATGGGTCAGAGGGCGCCCTGAGACACCTCCTGCCCCCTGGGGCGCGGCTGGGTGCACTTGCCCTGTGGGCATACCCTCGGGCTGGTCCTGGGCATCAAGGAAGAGCCCCCCAGGCTCAGGCAGTGGCACTGGCGCCGGCCCCGGGCTGCCGGCCAGCCCTGAATCCTCCCTGTGAGGACACAATACTTATCAGCACCTGACCCCCACTCGTGAACACCAACTCTCCGCTGTCACCCACTGACTGACACCAACTCACTGACACCCAACACCCATCAACACACCGTTATCCACTGACACCCACCACTCTGATATCCATCACCCACACCTACCCCTGCTGCCCCCTCAACCTCCCACTCTGCCACTACCCCACCATCTCACCACTCCATCTGCAAACCACCATGCCACTGCCCCACCACCCAGCCACACCAACTCCCTCACAACCCTGTCACCCCACCACCCACCAACTTGCCATCCCAGTACCCCCATGCCACGCCATCCTGCCACCCCACTATGCCACCACTCAACCAACCTAGCACCCTAGCTACCCCACCATCCCGTCACCCTTCCATCTTGTCATCCCAGAGCCCACACCAGCCCAGGACCCCATAAAAACCCACACCCCAGTCCCTGCTGTGCCCAGTACCGCCGCACGAAGGGGATGTAGCTGTGGTGGCTCTTGCCCGAGCGTGCAGTGCTGTGCAGGGACCCCAAGGACCCCGCTCCTGGGGGGGGAAACAGCCGCCCTGCCACGTATGTGCTGTCCCTGCCACAGGCCTGCCAAGGGCACAGGGATGTCACAGCCATGGCACAGGCTGTCCTTCGCTACCAGCACCCCCCATGTCCCCCGGCACTCACAGGGGTCAGGGTGGCCTTGGTGGCCAGCGGTGGGTGGTGGCAGCGGGCGCAGCTCAGGCGGAGGCTCCTCCGCACCTCCTTGCTCAGCACCACACAGGACAGGAAGATAAGGGGGCCCTGGGCAGAAGGGGGAACAGGGGACGTGGAAGGTGTGTACAGCCTGGGAGAATCCCAGCAGCACCGCTGCAGGTCAAGGGGTCACCATCCAGATTAGGAGCATCCCACTGGCACCTCAAAGAAAATGAAAACCCCCATACCCACTAGGTGCCCCCCACAGATATATCAGACAGGATGATGTGCCCCCATACACACTGGGTACCTCCCATTAATGCTCTGGATATGGCAAAGGACCCCCTCTGTGCCCACTGGGTGCCCCACAAATAGATGTGGGACTCTGGAGGTCCCAAAGGTGTGAGGTTCAGGGGGCTCTGGGGTTTCTGGGAGTCCCAGGGGTGGTGGTCACTGGTGATCCCAGGGGTGAATGAAGGCTTTGGGATTCTGGAGTCTTTGGTGGGGGCCCAAGGTCCCAGGGCTGTGTTTGGGGGGGTCCCAGGGGTGGGGTCTCTGGTGGTCCCCACTCACCTGGAGGCAGTTGGAGGCGGCGAACAGGTAGTGACAGAGCAACGTGTCACTGTTGACTGAGAGCAGGGCCAGAAGCCAGGCCAGGCTGGGCATGGCCAGCAGGACTGCAGCTGTGCGCACCCCAGACCTGGGCACCCCAATGGCACCCCAATGATATCTCATGCCACAGCCCTCTGTACTCCTGCCCCCTGGGGTTGCTCCAGCCCCTTATGGCCCCTTACCACCCCAGATACCCCAACTCTCACCTGACCCACTCTGCCACCCATGGGTGCTCCAGCCCCCTGAGCTCCCCTGTTCCCCATGGGCACACTGTAACCCCAGCCCCCTGTACCCCTTGCCCCCAATGCCCTTCTACCTCCCCATGGGTGCTCTGAGCCCCTCTTCCCTCCTAGATGCTCCAATCTCCCCTGACCTCCTCAACCCCCATGGGTGCCTCTGCCCCGATGCCTCCCTGCCCTCCATAGCTGTCCCAACCTCCTGTGCCCCCCTGACCACAATGGGTGCCCCAGACCTCTATATCCCACTACCCACCATGGGTGTCCTGGTCCCTCCCTGCCCTCCACAGCTTCCCCAACCTCCCACGCTCCCATGCCCCCACTGGCTCCACCTGCCTGTACTCCCCCTGCTCTCCATGGATGGCCTGTGCCCATTTGCCCCTCCATCCCCTCCTACTCCTCATAGGCAGTCCAGTCTCCAGTGCCCTCCTGGCCTCTGCAGGTTCCCCAAAAGGCCAGCCCCCCATGGGTGCCCCCTAGCCCCTAGTGCCCTCAAGCCCCTATGGGTGCTCCATCATGGGTGCCCCAACATCCCATGCCCCCTTGGGCAACCCCATCCCCATCGTGTCCCCTGTCCTTGGCGGGTGACCCCGCCTGGGTGACTCACGCTGAGCCCTTCTTCTGGAAGCCCTGGGGGGTGGCACAGGTGGCCCTAGCCGCTAGCACCAGGAAGAAGATGCCAACCTGGGGGCACAGGGGGTGCCGGGAGTGAGCAGGGTGATGGGGGTCCCCTGCCCTCCCCAGCCACCAGCCCTGTACACACAGCGAGGGCGGCGGCGCAGGGCCCAGCCAGGCTCCAAACTAGGCTGTCGTTCAGGGCCAGCCAGCAGAAGTCGGGGTTCCCGTAGCCCTCGGGGTCCAGCCCCACCGCCAGCCCTGCAAAGGAGAGACCAGGGAAGGGCTATACGAGGAGACAAGGATAGCACTAAACAGGGTGAAGCTGTGGTAGGACGGGGCATGGAACGGCTCGTGGACGGCACACGGCGGGCGAGAAGGTGTGTGGCTGTGCTGGGTAGAGACAGCGCTACGCCAATAGGGTGTGTCCAAACTCTTCGGCATGTGGCACTGCTGAGGAGAGCAGGGCTATGGCACTGGGGGCTTGTCTAAGAGGTTATTACAGGTCTAGTCTCTTGGGTTGGGGTTATGCTGATGAGGGCGGGCCCAAAATCCTGGGGAAGTATCTCATTATGATTGATGGAAACTGTCTGTGGCTCTGGGGGCATATTGAAAAGGTTGGGAAAGATGCTCTTGGGGTGGGGATATGATGGATGAGGGTGGGGCTAAACTGGTGTGGTGAGGATAAAACGTTGGGCCAGGGTTATACTCTTTCAGAGGGTGCTATGACGCTGGGGATGTTTCTGAAAATTTGGGGGCACAGCTATGATGGATGAGGGTAGGATTATGGACCCATGGCTTGGTCTAAAATCTTGGGACTGGGTCTAACAGATGAGGGCAGAACTATGACTCTAGATGTGCATCTGAAACTATCACCGTGGGGCTATGGTGGGCTGTTTTGGATTGGGCACGAGTATCCTCTTGGAGGCAGGGTTATATCCAGGGATGTGGCTATGCCGGTAAAGACGCCTATATCCTGGTGGTGGGGTTATATATGGAAATAGGACCCCATCATGCATCAAATTGGTTGGGAGAGAGGGATTCAGGTGGCAGGGCCATAGTCCAGAAAGGACTGTGTAGCCACCAGAAGGTGTTGACCCCGGTGGAGGTGGGCAGCTGCTGGTCCAGGGTGTGGGGTCAGAATGAGAACAGTGTTTCACAGCAGGGCTCACCGGTGATGAAGGCAGGCAGACCCCAGCCCAGGACATGGTAGAAGCGCATGGGACCACGGTCGACATGACGGGGTTCGCTGCGGCGCCGGTACAGGTGCAGCGCCTCCAGCAGCGCCCAGCCCACCGCGCTCAGGTACAGGAACTGCAGCAGGATGGCCACCACGGTGCACGCCAGCTGCACCCGCCCCGTCACTGCCGGCCCATGCCCGCAGCCCCACCGATCCAAGCATATGCACAACCCCCCAAGCTGCACCCGCTTTGAGAGGCCATTCCCCTGCTGAGGTTACACTCCTCTCAAAGGTCCCACTCTCTTCATAGGGAGTGCCCCAACCCATTGAGAGCCAACACCTTTGATGAGCTCTACCCTCACTCCATTTATCAGCCCCACTGCTTTGGAAGCCCCACCCCTTTATACAGACATCTCCCCTTGATCACCACCCCTTTGACAGATCCCACCCATTATAGTCCTCATGTCTTTTGGATGCCACCCCTTAGCCAACCACGGCCGTGTCCACTCCTTCGCCCCACCAACCCAAACACTTCAAAGGCAACAGATGCCCTGACCCAACCAGCCCTTCCCCACTCCTTCCCTCCTTTCCCAGCCCCCTTCCCCACACACCGGGACATCGGCCTGGTTGATGCCGAGCAGGAAGACAAGCTGTGCGAGGAGCAGTGCAGCTGTGCCGTGCCGGCGGATGCTGTGGCGGTTGGAGCGCAGCCGCCTCGGGGTCCCCAGGGCCAGGACCACCAGCGCCAGGCCCGCCAGCCCCACGCCCAGCGAGCCGTAGGTGAGTGCTGCCAGCGGCAGCACCTCCCCGTTCTGCAGCACCACGATCGGCATATGTCAGGCATGTGCTCAGTGGCTATGCCCCCCAAGATATCCCCATCAACGAGACATGGTTCCCCGCACAAAGCAATCAGTCCCTGGGCCTGGGAAGTCCTGCCCACAATGCACAGCCCAATAGGAAGCCTTGCTCACATTATTCAGGCGCACCCTTCGAAACCCCCAGTCACAGCACTTCAACCATGGCCCGCAAAGTCCCACCCGCATCCTCAGCTCCTTTCAATCCCACCTACTGCACTGACCACACCTCTTAACACTCCCCCCACAGATTTCAACCTCGACCCAGGAAACCCTGCTACACTACTCAGCCACAGCCCCTTAAGACACGCCTGCATCTCTCAGCCGCACCTCCTGTGACCCCACTCACATCAGCTCTGCCCCTTGGAGCCCGACCGGCCCAGCCCGCTCAGCTGCACCCACTGGAATCCCTCATGCTGACTGGACCCGCCCGTGGGGGAGCTCCGACAGATCGAACATAGCCCCGCGAATCTAATTTAGCTCTGCCCCAAGGAGCCCCACCCCTTGGATTCAGCCCCACCCCTTGGATTCAGCCCCACCCCTTGGATTTGGCACCACCCCACCTGAGCCCCACCCATTGGATTCAGCCCTTGGGTTTAGCTCCACCCCACCTGAGCCCCACCCACTGTCCTCAGCCCCGCCCCCGTGAGCACTCGCACCTCCGCCCTGACCCTACTCCCCATTCTGCCAGGGCCCTCCTATTTCTGTCCCTCCCCTTTCATCAAAAACCCCGCCCCTGCCCCTAAAGCCCACCCCTGTGCCTGGCACCGACTGACACGCTGTGCCCTATTTCTGCATGTGTCTCCATCCACCCCCGTGTCCCCACCAGGACCCTCACCCTGAGTCATTCCATGTCCCAGGGTCACTGTGTCCCTCCACGTCCCTGTGTCACATCTGTCCCCCTGTGTCCCCATGCACCCATCCATGTCCCCCCGTGTCCCCACCTCTCGGCGGGAGATGTCCATGAGGACGGCAAAGCTGGTCAGATGGTGGCACTGGCAGCTGACGTGGCTCTGGTTGCGGAAGACGACTTCGCAGCCTCGTGCCGACCAGCCGCCTACACTGCCCGCCCTGCGCAGCACCACAAGGTGACACAAGCCGGGAAAGCAGCCAGGATACCCACCGACACACACAGACACACACACACACACACACACTGGGGACACCCACCGGGAACATCCACCCCTACCCAGGGACATGCACCCAACCCAGGACACCCATCCAAGGGGGTCACACAACCTGGACACCCACCAGGGACACATGCACTGGGAACACCCAGTAATGTCACCCTCCCACAGGGACACCCACCCACACAGCAGAGACAACCGCTGCCACTTGGGGACACTCACCCACCAGGGACACTCACCTGGGAACACCCCTCCATTTGGGGATAACCCTCCATCCTATCCCTGACACCCACCAGGGTCAGAGCTGCCCCTTCACGTCCTGTTCTCATGTTACTAATCCATGACCCGCAGGGACACTGGGGCATCCATCCTGCCCTGTCCCCATCTTCCCTGTCCCCTCAGGATGTCCTCTGTACCCTTAAGGTGTCCCTATTCCCGTGTCCTCTGTGGCCTCAAGGTGTCCCTATCCCTGTTACGACGTCCCCTGTCTCCATCGGATGTCCTCACCCCTGCGCTCCCTGTCCCTCCAGAGTGTCCCTATCTCTTTGGGGCGTCCCCATTTCCATGGTCCCTCTCCCCTGGTGTGTTTCCTGTTCCCCTGGTGTGTGCCATGTCCCCTGTTACCTCAGCATGTCTGTGTCTCCCCATGTTGTCCCTGGGTCCCCAAGATGTCCCCATCCCCTAGGATATCCCCTGTTCCCCTAGGTGTCCTTATCTCCAGGTCCCCTGTCTCTCTGGGGAGATCCCTTGTCCCTCTGGAGGGTTCCCATCTTCCCCAAGGTGTTCCCAACTCCAATCCCACGTCCCTATCCCCTGGGATGTCCCCATGCCCCCAGAGTGTCCCTTTCACTCCTGAGGTGTCCCCTGTCCCGCCCTCACCACAAAGAGTGATTCCAGAAGACACAGATGGGCTTGGAGCGCTCCTGGGTCTCCAACAGCCGGAACTGGAGGGTGACGGGTTTGGCCAGCGCCTGGGGCGTCCCTGTGCCGCCCACGCCATCCATGCCCCCCATGTGCACGCTGATGCTCACCACTGGTGTGTTGATGATGGGGCGCTTGGGCACCCTGAGGTGCATTGGGGTCAGGGAGCCCACTCAGGGTGCCCCAAAACCCACTTTGGTGCCACAGAGTGTCCTGTCACCACACAGACACTATGAGAGCATCCCTCTCTCCCCTGTGCCTCCTTTTTTGGGGGCCCCAAAATGGCCCCCCATGGGCACCATCTTTGGGCATGCCTTGAGCCACCTCCCCAACCTTCTACCCCCCATCCTCAGGCACCCTCTGTGCCCCCCAGCCTTGGACACCGCATGTGTCCCCTTTCCCATCCCTCCCTTGGGATCCCTCTGGACACTGTCCCTATCTCCCTATACCCCCCCAGATGCTCGGCTCTGGGCTGCCACCCCACGTGCCACCCCCATCCCCCAAGCCCCCATCCCCAGTGCACCGGAGGCTGCGCTTGTCGCTGTCGAAGTGCTGGGGCAGAAGACCAGCCAGGGTGCGGTAGATGATGACGCTGGCGATGGCCTGGCCCTCACCCAGGGATGGGTGGCGCTTGTGCCGGGTCACCACAGTCATCCCTGCCTCCTCCTCCTCCTCCTTCTCCTCTTCGCCTGCTTCATCCTCCTCCTCCTCCTCCTGCCCACCTGCGCCCTGTGGTGCCTGCCCATGCCCGGTTGAGGGTCCTGGGGGCCATGAGCAGGGGGTGGCATGGTACTCTGAGAACTCATAAGGGGTCCCCATGGCCCTGGAGTCCCCAGCTCTGCCAGTCCCACGACCACAAAAAGGTTCCCCCAACAATTCCAGTTCCAGGAGTCCCCATGTCCACACCAGGGTCCCCAACCCTGTCAGCTCCATGACCCCAATGAGGTCCCCATGGTCACACTTGTGTACCCAACCCTGCCCACCACCATTGCTACACCAGGATCTCTGATGCCATCCTAAGATCCCTAGTCCTTTCATCCTTACCAGAGTCCCCAGCCTGCCAGTACCATCCTGGGGTCCCAAACCTGACACACTGGGGTCCCCATGGTGGCACTGGGATTCCTAACCCTGTCAGCCCAGGGGCATTTTGGGGTTCCCCTGTCCCTGCCAGACGCCAGCCAAGGGTCCCCGGCAGTGCCATGTCCCCATGGCCAGATGGGGGTCTCCCCAGGCCCTATGGATGCAAGTGGGTCCCCAACCCTGCCCCCTGTCCCCCTACACCCTGGACTCACGCCTGTCCTCAGGGGGCCAGAAGATGCTGTCAGGCAGGATGACGGTCGTCTCCAGGTCCGGGAGTTTCTCCCCCCGCAACGCCTCGTACCGTGGCAGGCGGGCACCCGCAAAGCTGCTCTTGTCCAGCCGCACCACCGACACCACTGTGGCACCACGGCACCACGGCACGTCATGGCATGGCACCCACCAGCCCTGAGGCACACAGACCCCAGCACCCACCGACCCCAGCATTCACTGGTCCCAGGGCACACCAAACTCAGTAGACACCAATGCTGGTACACGCTGACCCTGGGGAACACAGACCTTGGCACCCGCTGACCCCAGGGCACGGCAACCTCTGCATTCGCTAATCCCAGGGCAAACCAAGCCCAGCAGAAACTATCTCCAGCACCCACTGACCCTGGGGCACACCAACCCCAGCACTCACCAATCCTGGCACTCACGAACTCCAGAGCCATGGATCCTGAGGCACACACACCCCAGGACCATAGATCCCAGCACCCACCATGGGGGCGTACAGCACCCAGTAACCCTGTGACATACAGACTCCTGCACCCACTGACCCTGACATATAACAACCCCAGAGCAATGAATCCATACACCCACTGACCCCAGCACCCCACCAACCCTGGGACACAGACCACAGCCCATATCCTCAGGGACACATAGGCACACCCATGTTCCCCAGGACACATTTCTCAGCCATACAAATGTCTGTGCCCCCAGCACGTGTTCCCAGGTACACATCACACATGCATGCATGCTCCCAGCATATGTGTCCTTGTGCACACACGTCCCCAGCTCACATGTTCTTGTGCACACACATCCCCAGGCACACACATACTCCAGGTATATATGTCTGTATTCCCAGACACACGTCCATGTCCCCAACACACACACATCCCCTAAGCACACACGTGTCCCCGAGCACACACATGTCCATGTCCCCAGCACATACATCCCCCATGCACATCCATGCCCATGTCCTCAGCACCACACCAAGGACATACACGCCACATGTCCCCAGGCAGATACCCCCTCTGGCCATGTATGTCCCCACTGACCGATGTTACGGGTGACAATGGTGAAGGGGCTGAGGTAAGTCTGGGGCATGTTCCGTGCCAGGGCTCGTGCGTACTCCTCAAAGTGCCGCAGCAGCTGAGCCGTGCCGCCCTCTGTCTGCTGGATCAGCTCCCAGTGCCGCTTGTTCCCCATGTCCAATAGCGCACTGCCCACCCGCAGCAGGTTCTGGAGGCAAGGCAGTGGTAGTGGCACTGGGAGCTGCAACTTTAGGGTCTGGCCAGGGGGGACCCCTAACCTCCCCTGTAGGATTCCACGGCTGGGGCACACAGCAGCGACAGAGGTGCTGTACCCCCACAAAGCTGAGGGTGCACCCTGAATCACACCAACACCAACTGCCCAGGGGTGCCCACCACCCTGGCATCAGACCTCCTACATCAACATTCCTCTCTAGGTAGATGCCCATCACCCTGGTGCATGGGCTCCCTCACCAACACCCTTCCCAAGCGGGTGCCATCCATCCTGGCATCCTGCACCAACACCTCTCACGCACATATCAGTGCCCATCAGCCTGGCATCTGCTCTTCTGCCCCCTTAGGTGGGGCCCCAACACTCTGGTATCTGAGCTTCTGCCCCAATCCCTCTCCCCACAAGGGTGCCCATCACCCTGGTGTCTGGCCTTATGCACCCACATCCCTCCCCATCGTGGGGCTCATCTTCCCAACCTCTCTTCCGCTTTGCCCATTCCCCCTCTGGGCATGTCCCCATCCCTGTGACCTCGTGCCCACCTCGGTGAAGTGCACGTCCTGGGTGGCAGCCAGGCGGAAGCCGCGCTGGCGGCTCTCGTGGCGCAGCAGGGCCCCTGCCAGCCGGTACGCCAGGCGCACGTCGCTGCCGAAGTACCCGCGGGTCTCGCGCAGCGCCTCGCGCAGCGCCAGCGCCACGCGCCGGGACTGCCCCGCGTCCCACCGTGACTCGTTGCCCACCAGCTGCTCTGCCTTGTGGGAGGACATGCACACAGTCAGGGGAGCCCCAGTGGCACTGTCGCATCGCTGCCTGGTGTTCTCAGCTCACCCAGGGGCGGAGGGCAGCAAAGGCCAGCGCGCTGCAGTTGAAGAGGTTGGGGGGCAGCCAGCCCTTGTGCTCGTCACAGTGGCGCAGCGCTGTGCCTGTGGGATGGGGATACTGAGCACACCGTGGGGACAACAGGCAGCCTCGTCTCACAGCATGCCAGCAGTGCTGCCAGTGTCACACTCCTGTGCCACCCCCCAGTGACACCACCGTGACAGCCACCAGCCCTGTCCCGGTGATGCCACATGCTCTCTGCAGTGACACCACAGCGGCAGCCCCAGCCTCATCTCAAGTCCACGCACTCAGTTCATCCCCAATCCATCTTGGTGATACCATCAATGTGTCACCACCCCTGACCCACCCTAGCAGTGCCACCAGTGTCACCTCCCTGTACCAACTGAATAATGCCACTAACAGTATTACCCCCTGCCCTGTCCCAGTGATGCCCCATGATGCCACCCCACCCCAGCTCCATCCAACTGGTGCCACCACAACACACGCCAGCCCCGTCCCACTGGTGTCAATATCCCATCGCAGCAATGCCACCACCATATCACCACCCTGAAGTGACACGACATGACACGTCCTCTCTTCCCACCGTGTCTAAGCAGTGCAATCACGGTGTCACCTCCCTGTACCACCCAAGTGATGCCACCATGGTGTCAACCCCTCTCAGCCCTATCCCAGTGATGTCACCACTCTGTCACCCCCATCCCCATTCTGGCAGTGTGCCCAGTGCCATCCCCACTCTGTCCCCATGTCCCCACATACCAACAGAGCCCTTGGGGCAGGGGGCTGCAGCTGGCAGCCCAAACCGAGTGCGGGGCCACCAGATGCTGGCCTCGATGGCCCGGGGACAGCTGTCATAGTTCACTGTGGGACACAACAGGGCATCAGAATCAGGGATGCAGGGTGGCACAATGTGACAGTAGGGTGGCAGTGGCACCTGGTCACTGGAACTCGGGATGACACAGGGTGACACAGGCTTACAGGAGGGTGACAGCAGTGGCAGAGCAGGGTGACAAAAGGATAGCATGGGATGAAAATAGGATGACATAGTGACACAGGGTGATAGCAGTGTGACAGCAGCATGACACAGGGTGACAGTAGGGTGATACAAGATGTCAGTGGGATTACATCAACAACTAAGGTGCTGGCAGAACTCAGTTGCCAGCAGCCAGGGTGATAGCAAGGTGACAGCAGGTGACAGTGTGGTAATCCAGGTGTGGAGAGTTAGGGTAGCACAAAGTGACACAGGGTGACACAAGGTTGCAACAGGGCAGAGTAGGGTGACACAGGATGACACAGGGTGACAATGGTACTCGCTGGTACCCAAGGTGACAGTTGTGGCAGAGCAGGGGACATCAAGATGGCACAGGATGGTGTAGGGTTACACAGGATGACAGCAGGGTGACACCAGTGTGACACAGAGTGACAATGGGGAGACACAAGGTGGCACAATGTGACAATACAGTGAGCAGGATGACAGCAGAGTGACAGCAGTACCTGGTCACTGGCACTCAGGGTGACACAGGATGACACAAGGTGACAGAGAGTAATGGAGGGGGACAGCAGGGTGACGGTGTGGCACAGGGTGACACAAGTTGACAGTCCCCCACCTTCGCAGCCACTGGCCGTCACCTCGGCGAAGGGGTTGTCACAGCGGTCACAGTGGCGGCCGATGACACCAGCTTTGCAGGGACACTGTCCAGTGCTGGCATCGCAGCGGCGCGACAGTGACCCAGTGGGGTAACACTCACAGGGATGGCACGTGTCCCCTCCTGGTGGGCGGTAGTGGTTGTCCTAGAGGGACACAGGGTCACTGTAGGCACAGGGATGGGGTGACAGGAGGCTGGCAGGGGATGACAGGGAGGTGGCAGAGAGGTGACTGGGGGGTTCTCAGGGGCATGATGGGGAGTGACAGGAAGGTGATGGGATGACAGTGGGGTGGCAGGGGGAAGCAGAGGGGTGAGGAGGATGGCGGAGGTTGGCAGGGGAGGTGGCAAGGGCTGGCAGGTCCCACCTTGCAGCGACACTCGCCGGTGGTCTTGTTGCAGTCTGGGTCGAAGCCGTGGGTGACGTCGCAGCTGCAGGGGCCGCACGTGGGGTGTCCCCACCACCCCCGCGGGCATGGCTGCACCTCCCTGGGGACACTGGAGCTGGCACTTGGGCACCACGCCAGGATACCCCCACAATGCCACTTGTACACTCAGATAGTCCCCTGTACATGCACTGTCCCTTGCCTACCACATAACCACCTATACCCCCACAGTGCCCCTTGCACCCCCACTGTGCCACTTCTACACCCACAGTACCACTTTTCATCCACAGGTGACTACTGCATACTCACTACAGCTCTTGCACAGCGACCGTGCCCTTTCCGTGCTCCCCCTGCCGTTTACACTCTCACCACAGCTCCTGCCCGTGCGCTACGCACATCCACCCCACCCCAGATGCCCGCCCTCCACTCACTCCAATCCCTGCCCCGGGGTCCCTCACAGTGCCCTCCTCGGCCCCCCTCCGAATTCCCCCGGCACACGTGTGCCCCACAGTGTCACCCACCGGTGCTGGCAGAGGGCCCCGAAGGTGCCTGGGGGACAGTGACAGGCATAGCCAAGGGCCGTGCCTGGGCGGCGGGTACAGGTGCCCGGAGGCTCGCAGGGGTCCAGAGCACAGGCACTGACACAGCTGTCACCGAAGTACCCTGAGCACAGAATAGGGTTGGGGATAACAACGGGGGACAGCAATGGGGGACAGGGGCAGTGCCCAGGGGAGATAGTGATAAGAAGTGTCAGCGATAAGGAAGGGTGACAATGCCTTGGGGACAATGAGAGGGGTTGGCAGTGCTCAGGGAACAGGGATGAGGGTAGGCAGTACCTGGGGACAAGGCTGGCAGTGCCCAGGGAGGGTGGCAGTGCCTTAGGAACACTGACAGGGGTGGCAGTGTCAAGGTGACAGTGACAGGGGAGTGGCACTGTCCTGGTGACAGGGGTGGAGTGGTAGTGCCCAGAAAGGGTAGTACTGTTGGGACAGTATGTCGCAGGGTGGCAGTGCTGGGAACGGCAGTCTCAGGGTTGTCAGGAGGTGCCAGGGGACCTCCAGCCATTGGGGTGGCAGTGAGCAATGTCACAGGGGTGACAGTATCTCAGGGGGTGTTGGGACTTTTCAGGGGTTCCAGGGAGTTTCTGCTCACCAGGGTAGCAGTAGGGGCTTTCACAGGGGTGTCTCAGTGGTGTCAGTGTCCCATGGGGTGTCAGGGGATGTCAGGGGGTCTCCAGTCAAAGGCGCAGAAATGAAGGATGTCACAGGTGTGTCAGCATTCTGGGGGTGTCTGGCTGTGTTGGGAGGGTGTCAGGGAGTGTTGGGGGGCTGCTGGAGGGTCTCAGGGTGTCCCAGTTCACTGGGGTGGCAGAGGAGGATGTCACAGGGATGTCAGTATCCAGGGCTATTGAGGGATGTCTGGGTGTGTCGAGGGGGTGTCAAGGATCTGGGGGGGGGGGGTCCCTGCTCACCAGGGTGGCAGCGACATGAGAAACTGTCCCAATCGTCGCTGCAGTAGCTGTGGGGGGGGCAGGGCCCCGAGTCGCAGGGATCGGGCAGGGCACAGCCGCCCTCCACGTTCACCTGCGCTGCCTGCGCCAGGCTCAGGGTGCCCGCAGTCACCGTGGGGTCCCCAACACGCAGGCCCTGCAGGGTCACCCATCAATGTCTTCATTGTGACACCCCGAGCCACCCTGGACCCTCCAACACACTCCATGCCTCAGCTGCTCTCACCATTCCCTCGAGACCCCACGAGAACTCCCCGCACGGTGTCACCGTCAGTGTGATCTCACCACCATACAGGACCCACTATATTCCCCATAAATCCCTCCCTCAGTGTCCCCCTCCACAACACAGGACATCCCAGGACAACCTGGACCACCCTGCAGCGTCACCCCCTCCCCAGTTTCCCCCACCGTGACGCCGGACCCACTGTGCCACCTGGAATTCCCTGCATCATGTCACCTGCTATCGTGCCTCAGCACCAGACTCAGCACCACCTGCTGGCATCCCCATGTCACCCACAGTGACCAGGGACACCTCCTTACACCACCCCAACCTCCCTGTGTGGGGTCACCTGTCAGTGACCTCGGTGATGCCCCAGCCACCATGGCCCCTCCTGCCCCATTGCCATGCCCAGCCTCAATGTCCCTTGCTACCACCCGGGATCTTTTGTATCATCCTGTTCAGTCTGTCCCCACATGTGACACCCCAAAACCCACACCAGGACCTGCTGTGTCACGCCAGCCCCTCTCCCCAGTCACATCACTTCTCAGTGCTTCAGTGGCCCCAACACCAGCCAGTATGCCCCATGGCACCCACGACCTCCCCAGTCACACCAGTGTCCCCACGGCCACGTCCTCATGCTGCCCAGGCCCTGGGGTGATGAGCCTGCGCTCCATGTCACTATACCCATGAGTACCCAGTGCATCCCCAGTGTCCCCCTGCCCACACAGCCCATGTCCTCATGTCCTGTGCTACGCCCACACTTCACATCCCCAAACCCTGCGACACGTCCCTCTGCCTCCCACCCATTCTGCCCATGTCCCCCACTCTTGTGCAGATCCCTTGTGCTCCTCACCATCCTGCCCACACACCCACTTCTCTGTCACATTCCAAAATCCAATGTCCCCATCCCTGTGCCCATGTCCCAATGTCCCTGTGCTGCCCTTCATGATGCCCACATCCCCACTCCCCATGATATGTCCCCAAGCCCTGTGCCCATGTCCCCAAGGCCTGTGCACCCCTTCATCATACTCATGTCCCCAAGCCCTGTGCCTGGCTTCACTGTTCCCTGTCCCCGTGCCACATCCCCAAGCCCTGGGCCCATGTCCCTAAGCCTTGTGCCAGGTCCCCAAGCACTGTACTCATGTCCCCGTGCTCCTCTTCATCGTGCCCATGTCCCCATTCCCAAGGCAAAGCCCAGCTTCATTGTGCCCTGTCCTCACCCTGTGCCACACCCCCAACATCTGTGCCCACATCCCTGTTCCCATTTCCCCAAGACCCATGCCATGCTCCTGTGCTGCCCTCCCATTGTGACCATATCCTTACCCCCTCTCCCATATCCCCAAACCCACCCCCCGCTCCTATACCTGCCACCCCATGCTCCCCATGCCCTTTGTGCCCATGACTCTGTACCTGCAGGCACCCCTGGAACCCCTCCTCCACGGTGCCACTGTCCCCCAGCAGCCCCCCGAGGCTCAGGGTGTGCAGCCGCAGTCCCTGCAGCTCTCCAGAGACATCGCCCACCGCCTGCGGGGCACAGGGACCCTGTGGGCGCCCTGGGGTGCCACGAGGGGGGCACAATGGCACCGGGGACCATCGGAGTGGATGCCCCCGCGTGGCCCAGTCTCCCTGTACCTGGTGGCGGCCGTAGTCGAGGGTGAGGAGGAGGAGGGTGGCGGAGGGGCTGCGCCCGGGGCCCCCCCGCAGCTCCAGCTCCACGTGGTGCCAGGCACCATCATCGACTTTGGCCTGGGGCAGACGCAGGGTGGCCAAACGGGCCCCCCCTTGCCAGGCACCCGCCTCCACCTGCCCGTCGCTCAGCTGTGAGGGGTAGACATGTCAAGGACTCCAAAAACCTGGTGGGCACTAGGCACTGCCCACCAGGAAATACAAATTTCCCCTCAGACAATAACACAACCCCTCGGGAAACGCCCCCTCAAGGAGTGGCACCCCATTGCACCCCAGCAATAGATCCCCCCCAAGCAATACCTCCGATGCCGACAGAACCCCTCCAGGGCAATAATCCCCTGGCACTTCTTTCAGGGTACGTCCCCGTTCCAAACCCCCCAGGCCACTACCTCCCCGTGGCCATATATGCCCCCCAGGCAATACCTCTTATTCCAATGACCACCCTCCCCCCAGGGCAATAAACCCTGTGCCAACAACTCACCAATGCAAATAATGCCAATACCCCCCACCCCCACCCCCGAGCAATAACTCCTGGCACTGCCCCAGTGCAAACTCCCTAGGCTCCCACTCAAGCCAATGCCCTCCCAAGGCAATGCCCCCTAACGCCAGTGACACAAAGCCAATACCTCTCGCGGCAGTGACCCCCACCCAAAGCAATAACTCACCCAGGGCAGCCACCCTCCCTCCCCGGCAGTTTCCTCAGGAAAACTCCCCTATTCGACTCCCCCGTGCCCTCCCCACGCCTTCCCCGTGCCCACCTGCAGGATGAGGGTGAGACGAGCTCCGGCCCCCGCCCGCAGCAGAACCCCGCGGGGGTGGCGAGTGCGGAACATGATGCGGACGGGCCAGGGCATGGAGAGGGGCAGCGCCAGCCCGTTCCACGCCACGCGGCTGCTGCCCACGAACCGCTGCGGGGCCGCCATCTCTGCGGGGCACGCACGTGGGACGGGGGGCGACTCCCACCGCCCCCCTCCAAGATCACCCCAGGGATCTCCGCACGCCCCCTCCCCTTACTCCCACCCGCTCGTGGACTCCCCGCACCTCACTCGGGACCCCCCACCACCCCACACGGCCTCTCATATACCCACTCTCACACCCCCAGCACCCAACCGGGACCCCATGCGCAACCCACGGATGCCAACACACCCTCCCACAGATCTCCTGCACCCACCCACGGATCCCCCGTACCCCCTCACAAACCCACAACTCCAAGGACCCCCAAACACATGCGGGGATGCCCTCCACCTCCTTCCCACACCCCTCACCCCCACCCAGACACACTCCTCATGGCCCCCACAGACCCTTAACAAGCCCATGGACCCCACACAGCCCCTCCACACTGGCTCTTCAGGTCCCCCAGTACCCTCCTGGCAGGTTTTGCCCCCAAAGCCCAGCGGGCAGCGGCAGCTGAACCCTCCCCACTCATGCACGCAGGTGCCACCGTTGTAGCATGTATTGGTGTCACACAGGGTCTTCTTGGCGGGACAACCTGTGAGGGGGCACAGGGGTCACGTGCCACACGTGACCTGGGACCCCTGGCCCCGTGGGGCACAGACACCCCCACACCTTTGAACCATTATCGAACACCACAGTCCTAGCATCCCCTGACCCCCCCAATCCACATCCCAACCCCACCCCAAAGGGGATGCAGCCCCATCCAAGCCCCCCAGCCCTGGCATCTCCCCACCCCATTCCCAGGGGACACAGCCTGTGCCACCCCCTCCAGCTCGATGGCCCTGGCAGCCCCTCATCCCCCACCCCACAACCAAGGGACACGGAATGCCCTACTACCGTGCCCCTGGACCCCTATCCAGCCCCATTACCCTGGCACTCCCTCCCCACACCCAGGGGGCACAGCCCCATGGCTCTGGTACCCCTGAACCCACATCTGCACTCCCACGCCACATCCAGGGGGCACAGCATTCCCTGCGCCCCCTGGACCCCCCATCCGCCCCTCCAGCCCAGGAACCCCCTCCCATCGTTCAGGGGACACGGCCCCACTGCTCAGGTGCCCCTTAACCCCACAGCTCATCCCCCTCCGTGGAGGAACACAGCCCCCACCAGCCCGGCCCAGTCCCGGCCCGGAGCGCACCGGGCAGGGTGCCGTTGTTGGCAATGAAGGCTGCCATGTCCACGGGGCGCTGGTCGATGTGCAGGTGCCGCATGCACCCCACGAAGTGTCGGCTGCGGATCGGGAAACTCTCGGGCAGCGTTGGGACCCCCCCCAGCAGCAGTGGCCCCGTCAGGTCCAACGACCTGCAGAGGCTACCATCACCCTGGGGACTCAAGAGACCCCCGAGGCACCCCACCACCCATGAGGACCCTGAGAGAATCCAAAGGGACACCCAGCCACCCCCCATCCCACAGGAGTCACAAGGGAACCCCAAAGAACATGCACTCACCCCAAAACCTGCGGGGACCTGAGGGACCACCAAGGGGTCATCCCCCTGGGGAACTCAACAGACTCCCAAGGGACTCCCCGACCCCCCCAACACATGGGGACGCCAAGAGAACCCCCCAACCAATGGGGACCTCCAGTGACCCCCCCCCACCATAGGGATCTGTCACCCCCGAGGGACCTCCCACCAGTGAGGACTCCAGAGTACCTCACCCATAGGGACCGTTCACCTCCAAGGGATCCCCCTGTGGGTACCCCAAGGGACCTGCACCCGTGGGATTCCCAGGCCCCCTCACTTCTTGCTGCCAGTCTGGATGCCCTGGGCAGCGCAGGAGTAGTTGCCGAGGCGGGGCCCGAAGCGCAGCGCCATGGCCGTGTCACAGTCGTCCACAGTCACCACAGCTACCTTCTGCTCTGAGGGGCCCTGTGGGACCCCCGAGCGCCCCACAACCGGCTGGGAGCCCCCACATCAGGCAAGGGGGCCCAGGCTGCCCATCCTGAAGCCTTTGACCCACTCCTCACCCTCCCACTGCCCTCTGGCCCCTCAACCCTCACCGGGCTCCCATGTCCCTCCAGCCCACCAGCCCCCTACACTTCAGATCCCCCAGCACTCCCCTCCATCCCTTCAGCCTCCCTTAAACCTCAGTGGTCCCCACAAGCCGCTATCCCTTTGACCTCTTCTTCCTCCATTCCCCCATCCCAATTCCTTGGGGGTCCCCCCTAGTGAGGAAGGTAGGTGGGGTTCCTCGGGGTGCCAACAGGTTGAATAAATGGGTGAGGGTCCCTTGGAGTCCTTATGGATGGGGGCAGCTCTTGAGAGTCCCTTGAAGTCCCTCAAATCTCCCCTCTACTCTCCTCATCCCTCCAACACCCGCTTCTCTTCCACTCCTTCCTCCATCTCGCATCTCCCATCCCTTGGGACCCCCATGGGTGGGCACATCCCTTAGGGATCCTTTAGGTGCCCCCAACCCCATACCTGATCCCCTCCTCCATCTGTCCATTTTCCCACACTTCCCCTCCATCTTCCCTTCCTCTGCCCCAAACATTCCCCACCCACTGTGCCCCTCATTGTCCCACCTTGTTGTAGTAGTGCAGCTGCACCCGGTGCCACTGCCCATCGCTGACACCTCCTGGCACAAAGGGTGACACCGTGGTGGTGGTCTCACCTGTGGGCACAACGTCAGGGCAACACAGCCAGAGGCAAGGAGGGGTGGATGCAGCGCTACCAATGGGATGTCCAGGATGCAGTGCCAGGGATGCAGTGTCAGGGGTGGGATGCCAGGGATGCAGTATCAGGCAGCGCCAAGAATGGCAGGCCAGGGATGCAGTGAGGAATGCAACAAGAGATGCAGTGCCAGGAAAGGGATGCCCAGGATGCAGTCCAGGCAGTGCCAGGATGGGCTGTCTGGGATGAAGTGAGGGGTGCAGGGAAGGATAAAGTGCCCACAAGGGTGCAGGGGTGTAGTGCCAGGGCGTGGCAGGGGCAGTGCATACCTGCTGAGAAGGTGAGCTGCAGCTGCTCATCCACAATCTCCAGTGCCACGAAGTCGTGCCGCTCATTGAAGCGCCCGTTATAAAGCAGGAGCCCGTCCCGCTCCTGTGTGGCAAACCTGGGGGACACAAGTGCCAGGGCTGTCCCAATGACCCCCACTCCCACCATTCCACCCCGGCACTCCCAGCAGCCCCTGGCCCTGCTGTGCCCCTGAGGCACACCCCTCACACCCTGCCTCATGGCCTTGTACCCACTGTGAGACGCTGGTATGCATCAGCCCCTGCCCCCACAAAGTGCCCCTGCCCCATTGCCCCCCATGCCAAGGGGTCACCCACATCATTTGCTCCCATCCTGTGCCCTCAGGGTGCCCATCACCCCACACCCAATCACCCCACAGCCCATATGATGTCAATGGGGCACCGACCACCACCCCATCTGATGCCCTTGAGACACCCACCACCCCACACCCCAAATGATGACAATGGGGGCACCCACCCACCCACCACCCAGTGCCCACAAGACAGCCATCACCTCCCACTCCCTTCATCTGCTCTCACACCAATGGGGCAACCATCACCATCTACCCCACACCCAGTGTGACACCCACAGGGGCACACATCACCCCCCACCTCCCCAGATTCCTCCAGGCTCACGTGAGGCCAAGAGTGAAGTGGAAGCGCTGGCGGAGGCCACGAAAGGTGAGGAAGGAGTGCGGGGGGAAGCTGCGGGTGCTCATGGTGCAGAAGGGCTTCTCATAGTGCCCGGGGGGACACTGGCACCAGAATCCCCCCACCAGCAGGTTCAGGCAGGTGCCCCCATTCCGGCAGACCCCCGGGGTGCAGCGGCCCCCCCGGGCACTCAGCTCACAGTGCTCCCCTGAGTGACATCCAGAAACTCAGAACTGATGTAAGGAGTGCCATCTCCCACACACCTCTCCATTAAACCCAGAGTGGCCCTCCTGTGTGATACCCCGAAGGGCACCAGCATCCCAAAAAGGGGGGGTGGGAGTCCTCTCTCCTCCCCACCCTCCAGAAAATCCCGAGTTCTCCCCCCAGGAGAGAGGACCCCCCACTAACAGGGCTCCCCAATGTGACACCAAGCACCCCAAGTGAGAGGGTGGGGATCTCTTCTCCCTCCCCCCCATCATCTTTATCCCCAGCTCTATCACCATGACAACCACCTCCCATTGCCATGGAAACCCAGAGACACCCCCTCCTCACACCACCTCCCCCACCTGGCTGCAGCTCTCGTGGGGGCTGGAGCCCCAGGCTGGGGTAGGGGGCATGGCTCCAGTGCCACCAGCCTACCAGTGGAGGGAGGGAGAGAGGGAGGGAGGACTGAAGAGGAGATGGGTGAGGAAAGGTGAGGATGGACACTGAGGAAGGGCTGGCCAGTGGCTCTAACCAGTGAAGTCTTCATGGCACTCGCAGGTGTACCCGCCCTCACGGCTCCGGCAGCGCCCGTTGCTGCCGCAGGGGCTGGAGTAGCAGAGGTCGATCTCCGTCTCGCAGTAGTCGCCGGTGAAGCCCGGCGGGCAGCGGCAGCGCAGCCCCGTGACGGGGTGGATGGGGCGGAACAGGATGGTGTCGGAGGCGAGGAAGGGCGCGGAGCTGTCGAACTGCAGGACGGAGACGCAGCGCATGTAGTTCTCGCAGGGCTCGCGCAAACACACGTTGTCATCAAAGGGCAGGACGCGCTGGGCCGTGGTGGCCGCCAGGAGAGACCGGTTAAGGTACAAGCGCTCCTGCAGCTCCTCCGACGAGAAGAACCGCGACGCGCCTGGCACCGCCGCCGGCAGCAGGGCCGAGAGGCTGACGTTGAGGATCCGCGCCGTCCCCACGTCTGTGTCCGTCTGGATGTTGAAGAGGACGACGCGGTGGCGGGGGGTGGCCAGGACAGCGGCCACCCCCTCCAGGAAACGGCTGAGCAGGGGGGACAAGAAGCGCTCCTGGGACATGTCGGCCAAACGCAGGGTGATGCTGTTGCTGAGCATCTCATCTGTGATCACGGTCACCCGCAGCGTGCACTGCGCTGTTGCGCTGTGAACGCCATCTGGGGACAAAGGGAGGGCACAGGAGCGGGTCAGTGACAGCAATGGGCAGCTCTGGGAAAGGATGGTGGGATGGGAATAGTGCTGTATATGGCGCAACCAACCGAATCTGCTGCTGTTGGATGGGGACGCTGCCACGGGGGCTTGACCTGCTTGGCCACCATAGAATGGGGACAGCACTGGCCATGGAACACCTGGCCCATGTAGCCACTGTGGAACAGGGACAACACTGACTACAGGTGCCCATTCCACTTGACCACCATGGAATGGGGACAATCAGATGGAGACAGTGCAGACTATGGGGGACCTTTCCTGCTCAGCCACCAAGGAAGGGAGACAATGATAGTTATAGGGTTGGTGCTGACTATGGGGCTGGTGCTGTTTTTGGGGTGCTCATCCCACAGGGCCATCACAGAGTAGGGACAGCAGGATGGGGACAGTGTTGGCATTGGGGTGGAACTGGTTGCAAGGCTCCTGGCCACTATTGAATGAAGATAGCACTGGTTATGGGGCTGGTGCCCATTCTGCTTGGCGACCATGGAATGGGGACAGTGCGGGTCATGGGGTGCCCATCCTGCTTGGACACTGTGGGGTGGGGGCATCTGAATGGGGCTGGTGGTTGGTTATGGCGTTGGGGCTGGTTATGGGGCTGGTTCTGTCTATGAGACTGAGGCTGGTTATGGAGCCAGCACTGGTTATGGGATTGGTGCTGGTTTCTGGGGCTGGAGCTGTTTCTGGGGCTGGTATGCAGGTGATGCTGGTTAAGGGGCTGGTCGTGGGGCTGGGGGAGAAAATCTGTGCTAAGTATGGGGCACCCACCTTTCTCCTCCTCCTCTTTGTCACCCCCTGGCTGAGGGCAGCGGGATGCAGGACAGATGGGGAGCAGGCAGACAGATGGATGAAGGGAGCATGGGGACAGGTTTCTGTCATGTCTCAGGCCAAGCAGGAGGAAGGGAGTGCCAAGGGGGGTGGCAGGGGCCAGGGCTGCCCAGTGGCCCGGGGCCAGTCACTGGTGGCCAGTGGCCAGCAGGGGAGGGGGGGCAGGGGGAAAGGTTGCCATGGCTGCGGCCGCGAGGGCCCAGCTATGGCTGGACCTTTTGTTTCCCTCCCGAATGCGTCTGTGCGGGGAAGGGGGGGAGGGCGGGGCACAGGGGACTCCCTGCCCCCACTCTTTGTGCCCTGGGCCCCCTGCTTTGTGTGGCCGGAGCAGGGACCCCAGCCTGGGGGGCGATAGAGTCCATGTGGCTGGGGACAATGGACATCAGGTATGGCCTGTGACCCAGTTTCCCCCTGACCTGGAGGTGACCAAGGAGATGTTTCCCCACCTTGGGATGACCCCCATCCCCCAGAAGCACCTCCTGGACACCCCACCACCCAAACGGTGCTGACAACTTATGGCACAACCCCCGTTATCTTGTGACTCCTCTCCACTGGGTTTGGGGACCTCTCAGTGGAGGTCAGGGTGCCCCCACCCCAAATACAGACACCAGACTCTGCGTCTCCTGCCTTGAATTCATTCAAGGGGAGTCTCCTGCAAACACAAACTGCAGTGCCAGGACTCCCCCAGTACTGCACTGCACCGTCAGCCTTCTGAGATTCACCCATCAGACCCCCACTACAAGCCCCCAAGGGTACCAGGACCTCACTGGCCCACACCAGCTTCTGCTCCCCCAGCATATGCAGTAGGTCCTGCCCCACCCTCTCAGTGTCAAACAGAGAGGACAAGGACCACCTCTTGGCAGCCCATGGGGGTGGGGAAAGCAAAAGGGCTGCTAAAGGACCTTGATGACCTCCAGCTTGGATGTTTGGAGAGGGGGGCACAGCATCCTATTATCCTCCCTCCCCTAGTTATGGAGGGTGGAGGCAACCAGGATGGTGTGGAGGAACTCCAAAACACCTCAGCGGAGTGGTAGGACCCCAGAACATATCATCTCTTCTGATCTGGAGGCTGGGGGCAGCCAAAACGGACCCCATAACACCTCGCCTCCATGCAAAAGAATAGACATTGATTTACCCACAAACCTCATGCGCCTCCTCCCACAAGGTGCCCTCCATGGATGGCAGTCTTACCAGAGACAGACACCCTCATGACAGCCTCAAGTGGGCGGTTGTTATCCAGGGCCGGGCTGAGGCGCAGATCCCCAGTGTGCGGGTCCAGCAGCACAAGGTTGAGCTCATTGCCCTGCTCAAACGCGTAAGTGAGGTGGTCAGAGACGTCGGGGTCTCGGGCAGGGATGCGGCCGATGATGCCCCCAGGGAAGCTGCCGGAGCGGTTGGTGATGTAGTTGTTGAAGAGGATCTCGAAGTTCTTGAGCTGGGGGCTGTTGTCATTGGTGTCACGCAGGCGCACATGGATGGTGGCCCGACTGACCAGTGGTGCCGAGGTTGCCTGGACCACCATGACGTACTCGGCCTTGGTCTCATAGTCCAGGTCAGCAAGGGCGGTGAGCTCTCCAGAGAAGATATCCAGCTGGAAGACCTCGGGGATATTGCCTTCCACAATCTGGTACATGATCTGGGCATTGGTGCCCTCGTCGGGGTCAGTGGCGGTGATCCGGGCTACCACAAGCCCAATGGGGCTGTTCTCCTCCACAAAGATGTCAAACTCGTCCTGCTCAAACACAGGTGGGTTGTCATTGACATCCAACACTGTCACTAGGATCTCCACTGGCGTTCTCCGGGCTGGGACTCCCTTATCCACGGCAAATGCCCGCAGGGAATAGAGTGGCACATTCTCCCGGTCCAGACGGCGCAAGGTGCGGACAATGCCTGAGGTGGACTCAATGATGAAGTCACCATCACCATCATCACCCCCCTGGAAGGTGTAGAAGACCCTGCCATTGAGCCCAAAGTCACGGTCAGTTGCAGAGACCTGGAGGACACTGGTGAAGGTGGGGACATCCTCGTAGATGGATCCCTGGTAGGAATGACGGAGGAACTGGGGTGCATTGTCATTGACATCACTCACCAGGATCTCCAGGTAAGTTGTGTCAGATTTCTGCGGGATACCATTGTCCCGTGCTGTGATGGCCAAGGTGTAAGACACCTGGTCCTCATAGTCCAGCTCCATCTGGGTGGTGACAGCACCAGTCTCAGTGGCAATGCTGAACTGGGGGATGCTGTCCTCCATCAGGTAGGTGATGCGGGCGTTCTCCCCTGTGTCCTCGTCTGTGGCACTGATGACCACCACTGTTGTGCCTACTGGCTGGTCCTCATTGATGTTGACGGTGTAGTGGGAGCTCTGGAAGACGGGGCGGTGGGTGTTTGCATCGGTGACATTGACAACAACCTGGGCAGTGTCCTGGCGGGTGCCATCAGAGGCAGCAATGGTGAGCAGGTACTGCCGCTCCAGCTTGTAGTCCAGGGGCAGGGCAAGAGAGATGAGCCCACCACCACTCTGGCTGGTGATGGAGAACCGGTTGCGGGTGTTGCCACTGGAGATCTGGTATGTGATGACACTGTTAGCATCACGGTCGACAGCAGAGACAGTCAGGACACTGGTGCCCACTGCCGCGTCCTCGTTCAGGCGGGTGCCATACTCCCGCTGGGTGAACTCAGGGCTGTTGTCATTGACATCCAGGATGGTGACACTGACACTGGCCGTGGAGGCCATTGGGGGGATGCCCTGGTCTCGCGCCTCCACCCCAAAACTGTAGAAGTCAACCACCTCCCGGTCCAGCTCAGAGGCCACCACGATCCACCCAGTGCTGTTGTTGATGGCAAAGGGGAAGCTGGGGCCAGTTTCCAGCAGAGTGTAAACTAATCGGCTGTTGTCACCTGAATCGGCATCAATGGCTTGTACATGGATGACAGAGTAGCCCACGGGGACATTCTCCAGCACGGTGGCCTGGAAGGGTGTGCTGACAAAGATGGGTGCGTTGTCGTTGACATCCAACACCTGGATGGTAACCAAACCGCTGATGTTGGAAAGAGGTGGGCGACCACCATCCTGCGCCCGGATGCGCAGGGTGAACTCCTTGGTGATCTCATAGTCCAGGGGAGTAACAACATCCAGCCTGCCTGTCTGGGCATCAATGTAGAAGTGCCCACGGCTGTTGCCGCTGACAATGCTATAGTGTACCAGCGCATTGCTGCCTTTGTCACGGTCGTTGGCCACCACCTGCAGAACCGCTGCATTGGGTACCGCGTCCTCAGGGACCTGAGCCACGTAACGCCGCTCACTGAACTGCGGCGCGTTGTCATTGTCGTCCTCCACAGCGATGCGGACAGTGGCTGTGGCACTCCGGGGACCTGGATCCTGGCCCTGGTCTGTGGCCTCCACCAACAGCTCGAAGGCATCCACCACTTCCCGGTCCACAGGGCCACGGGTGCGGATGACGCCTGAGCGGGAATCGATCTCAAACACCTCACTAGCATCACCAGCATTGAGGAGGCGGTAGAGGATATTGGCATTGGGACCAGCATCACCGTCCGTGGCCCGCACTGTCAGTACCTCATAGCCCACCTCCAGATTCTCTCGTACACTCTCCCGGTATTCCGGCTGCTCGAAGGCCGGGTCGTGATCGTTTGTGTCACTCACTGTCACTGTCAGTGTGGCCATGGCACTGCGCCTGGGTATCCCGTGGTCCACTGCTGTCACGCGGAACACGTGAGTGCTCTTGCTCTCACGGTCCAGCGGTGCAACAGTGCTGATGGCACCAGTGACAGGGTCCACGGTGAAGAGGGCATCGGAGCGGCTGTCGAAGAGTGCAGCCATGGTGTAGTGCAGCCGGCCTGCCTCCCCCTCGTCAGGGTCCTGTGCTGTCACCTGTGTCACCCGTGTGCCTGCTGGCTGGTTCTCCTCCACTGTGGCCTGGTAGCTGGAGGGCTGGAACTGTGGTGCTGTGTTGGGGCTGCGGCAGGGGCGGTGGTGAGGTATGGGGGCTCTGAGGACCACTGTGGTCTGGGACTCCCCAACATCCCCAGTGTCCATCTCATTCCCAGTGTCACTGGTCTCCCTGGGGATGTTGGTGCTCCAAGCATGTCCAGGGTCCACAGCTTTCCTGGTGTCGCTGGGGACTCTCCCAGTCTCCCCAGTGAGTTCAGAATTCCTGGTGTCCCTGGGGACTGGAGTGCTTCCAGTGCCCCCAAAACCCCCAGTGGTCAGCATGTTCACAGTGCTCCGGGTGTCCACAGAGATGTTGGTGTCCCTGGTGTGTCCAGTATTCCTGGTGCTCCTGGTGCCCCTGAGGACATGGGTGCTCCCAGTGTCTCCGGTTCCTCCAGTCATCCCGGTGCCGCCACTATCCCGGGTGCCTCCAGCATCCCTGGTGCTTCCAATGTTCCCAGTGCCTCCAGCGTCGCCAGTGCCTCCAGGGTTCCAAGTGTCTCCTGCATTTACAGTGCCTCCAGTGTACCCGGTAACCCTGGTGCCGCCGATATCTGGGGACCCCCTAACGCCGCCGCCGCTGCCCCCCTGGAAGAACCGGTGCCTGGTGCGGTCCCATCGTTGCCGCCCGCGGCCGGTGCGGGCCCAGCGCTGTCGCCGCTGTCCCCGGTGCTCGGCGGGGGCCGCGCGCCGCCGCTGTCCCCGGTGCCGCCGGAGCCGCCTGTGCCGCCGCGGAGCTGGAGCGGCGCCGGGAGCGTGCTGGACGGACGGGTGCGCGTGCCGGTGCCGGTGCCGGTGCCGGTGCTGATGCCTGTGGGGGTGCCGGAGCCGATGCCGGTGGCGATGGTGGGTCCCAGTGCGGGCAGCGGCAGCGGCAGCAGCAGCAGCGACAGCGACAGCAGCGGGAGCGCAGCCTGGCGGGCCGGCGGAGGGCCCATGGCCGCTGCCCCCCGATGCCCTCGGTGCCGGCGCCGGTGCCCGCAGCGCCCCGCGCCGCCGCCTGCGCCCCGCCCTCGCCCGCGCGCGCCCGCCGGGGCGGAGCCGCCGATGCACCGGTCCGGCCGCGCTTAAAGGAGCCGCCGCCGCCGCCGCCCCCGCCCCCGGCACCCGCCGGCGGCATCCGCAACCGCAGCCGCAGCGGCAGCGCGGGGCAGCGAGCGCGCACTGCGCGCCGGCTCCGCACACTCGTGTGAGATGCACACCTGCGAAGGGCCGTGCACGCACCTGTGCATCGCAGGCACGGGCGTTGCACGCGCAGGGAACACGCACGTCGCGCACGCAGGGCACACAGGCACCAGCGAGCACATGTGACATGGGAACCGCGTATGTGACATACAGAGCGCATGTGAAGCACACACAGAGCACACCCGTGAGATAGAGTGCGCGTGCGATGCCGCACAGAGATCATGTATGTAGACACACAGCACACGTGTGGCACATACAGCACGTGTGACTACTCACACCCCCCGAGCCCCCCGTATCCCCGCCGCCAGCCGTGACTCCACACACGGGAGTTCGTGTCCCCTCACTCCGTGGCACCCCCCAGCCGATCCCCGGGCTCGTCCCACCGCACCAGGACCGGGGGCAATGGAACAGACTGCGAGCGACTGGACCACGCTGAGTGTGACTGATGATGCGGGGCGTCCCTGGGGCAACCTGGGAGGGACTGGGGATGCTGGGGGACACTCAGATTGGGAGGGACTGGAGGAGCCAGACGGGGGCGGATCCTGGTGGGCCGTGGGTGCTGCCCCTCCCAGCCCCCCAAGCCGGCGCCGGTCCCAGGGCGTGGGTGCAGGCAGGCGGCGTGGAGTCGGGCTCCCCCCGGCGGAACGGGTCCGACGGGTACCGGGGAGGGGCCCCCCAGTGCCGGGGCGGCGCTTGGAGCGCCGGAACCCCCCGCCTCCGCCGGGGGCTCCGGTGACTCACCGGGCCGCTCCCCGCCGGTCCCACCCGGCACCCGTGGCCCAGCCGGGGGTTTCCCACGCACAAGCAGCGGGCGACAGCCAGGCCTCGCCGCACGGGGATAGAAGGGAGCAACCCTCCCCTGTGCCACCCCACCTCGGGGGCGGGGGGGCGCTGAGCAGCAGCTGGGGCTGAGGCTGGGGGCCCTCGGCCCCACTTTGCATCACAAAGGGGCTTTGTCTGGGGCTTTGTGTGGGGCTGGCAGAAGGGAGGGAGAAGGGGGGAGGGGAGTGCGGGGGTGGGGGGAAGGGTGGTGTGTCACGGAGACACCTCCCCGGGCTGGACCCCCCCCTCCTTCCCCCAAGAACACACAGCTCAACAACTCGGCTTTATTTTGGATGGAGGAGGGACACGTTATGTGGGCACGGGGGTCTCCAGCACCACTCAGCATGAGGGATACATGGGGGATCCTGGCCCCACTCAGCAGGGTAGCGGGGACACACACGGAGAGGAGCAGCGCCCTGACAGTTCTCTGTGGCACGGGAGGGACAGATGGTGACTCCCCTCCAAGGCAAAGATGATGGTGAGATGACTCAGGAAGTTCCCCGAAGTCCTTGGGGTGCAGGGGGACACCCTCAGACCTCCATGTTCTTCATCTGCTCCTCTAGCACCTGGTCACGTCCCCCCCCTGCCTTCTTTTGCCCTTCCCTTCCTGCTGCTTCTTCTGCTTCTTGGAGAGCTCCTGCTCAATGGGAGCTGGCTTGACGAATGGAATCAGCTCCCGCAGGTCTGGGAAGACAAGGCACTGCTGTCACCCCCCGGCCAAGGAGAGGAGGACGGGGAGGGCACAGGGGGATGTTACCTGGGGGCATGAAGTTCTGGAGCTTCTCAGGGACGCGGATGCCTTCAGGGGTCTGGTGGTTCTCCAGGATGGCGCAGATGGTACGGGTGGTAGCACACATGGTGGCATTCAGCATGTGCACAAACTCTACCTGTGGCAGGGGGACACGTGTGACACGGGGAAAGCGAAGGAACACAGGAAGAATCCCCCACGCCCACTAGCTTCACCTTGTCCATCATCTTCTTGGTCTGGCCATAGCGGATGCGCAGGCGCCGGGCCTGGTAGTCGGTGCAGTTGGAACAGGAGACGAGCTCACGGAAGGCGCCAGAGCCAGGGAACCAGGCCTCCAGGTCCAGCTTTTTGCTGGCTGCGTGGTTCAGGGATCCTGGAGGGGGGACAGTGCTGAGTGGGGGGTCCCACTGCCATCCTGAATTCGCCTATCCTGGGATGGAATGTAGGGTGAAGCCTCCAAAGTCACTCCCGCAGCTTGGTGCCAATCCAGTATGAGTTCCTGCTCTGCCATAGTGGTGGGGGCTACCTCTCAAAATATGAGAGGTAAATATGGGGTCTGTAAATTTGGGGTCCCCACTTGGCCACAGGGCCAACAGGCCACAAGCTGTTTGGTCATGGGGACACAGGGGTGTGGAGTCCTGCCTGGACTTGGGGATGGGGAACTCCTGCTCAGCCACAGGACATGGGGCTCCTGCTGTGTGTGCCATGGGAATGTGGGGGTCCCTCTCAGCCATGTGGATGTCAGATTCCCATTCAGCTATGGGAACATGGGGCTCTTTCTCAGCCACATGGCCATGGGCTCCCCACTTGACTATGGGGAGATGGGATTACACCATGGGGATCTGGGATTCCTGCTTGGCCACAGGGATGAGGGATTCCCACTCAGCTGTGGGGATGTGGAGCTACCACTTGGCTGTGGGAATGTGGGGTTCTTACTCTGCCAAGGGGATAAAGGGGTCCCCCCACTCAGCCACAGGGAGCTTTTAAATAAGATCTTTTTCCAGGAGGAGCTGGGACACTGCAACTGTTCCTCTGGAAGGGACAGCAGGGACAATCCAGCACAGCAGTGCCCACATCTGCTCCCACGGACCCAGAGCAAGGCTGAGAATTCCACAGAAAACAAAATGTCCCCTTCTCCTCCTCCTCCTCTGGCTGGGGACAGCAATGAGCCAGGGACAAGAAACTGCCATGCTGGGAAGCAGGTCAGGGCCCCCATCGACCCCCTGTTGCACAGGAGCCCCTACCTGAGACGATGTTGACGATGTGGTAGGGAATCCCGAGGGACTGGTAGAATTCTTCAGCTGTGGCCATCATCTCCTCAAATATCTCCCAGGATTTGTTGTCATGGGGGGAGGAGTAGACAAACTGCTCAATCTGCAGGAGAAGGAATTCCACAGTGGCACCAGGTATAGCTCCAATTCCCACTGGTACTCCACGGCAACATCGGGTACAATCCAAATTTCAACTGGAACCCCACAGTGACACCCAGTACACTCTAAATTCCCACTGAAAACCTGCAGTGACACTGGGTATAGCCCAAATTCCCGTCAGAACCCCACAGCAACACCTGGAATGCCTCAAATTGCTGCTGGTACATCATGGTGATCCCAGGTACACTCCAAATTCTCATCAGAGTACCACAGTGACACCTGGTACATCCTGAATTGCCACTGGAACATTGCATGACATTGGGTACATCCCGAATTCCCATTGAGAACACTGCAGCTGACATCAGATACATCCGAAATTTCCATCTGGTTCACCCCATGGTGACCCCCCGTACATTCCTGCTAGAATCCCACAGTGACACCAGGTACACCCTGAATTCCCACTGGAACCCCACAGTGATACGGGGTATACACCCCAATTTCCTGCTGGAACACCACGGTGACAGTGGGAACCCCCTGAATTCCTGCTGCATATGCTGCAGTGGCACTGGATACACCATGAATTCCCCCTGGAACACGCCGAATTCCTACTGGAACAGCAATGCTGGGCACGCTCTGAATTCCCACTGGAACCCCACAGCAATGCTAGGCACGCTCTGAATTCCCACTGGAACCCCACAGCAATGCTGGGCACGCTCTGAATTCCCACTGGAACCCCACAGCAATGCTAGGCACGCTCTGAATTCCCCACTGGAACCCCACAGCGATGCTGGGCACACTCTGAATTCCCACTGGAACCCCACAGCAATGCTGGGCACGCTCTGAATTCCCACTGGAACCCCACAGCAATGCTGGGCACGCTCTGAATTCCCACTGGAACCCCACAGCAATGCTGGGCACGCTCTGAATTCCCACTGGAACCCCACAGCAATGCTAGGCACGCTCTGAATTCCCACTGGAACCCCACAGCAATGCTAGGCACACTCTGAATCCCCCCTGGAACCCTGCAGCGATGCTGGGCACGCTCTGAATCCCCACTGGAACCCCACAGCAGCCCTCGGCACACCCCGAATTCCGGCCAGGATCGCTCCTTCACCTTCTCGAACTGGTGCACGCGGAAGATGCCGCGGGTGTCCCGGCCGTGGGACCCCACCTCCTGGCGGAAGCAGGTGCTGAGCCCCGCGTACTTGAGGGGCAGGTCCTCGGGCCGCAGCCACTCGTCGCGGTGCAGGGCGGCGATCGGCTGCTCCGAGGTGGCGATCAGGTACTTCTCATCGATGGAGCTGTCCTCCGCCCGCTCGCTGCCCTTCCCGATCACCTGCAGGGGACACGAGCCACCTGCCCTCGCTAGCTGCTCCTGCACCTCCAGGGACCAGCAGGGAGGTTTTGCAGGGCTGCGTGGTTTAGCAATTCATCACAGAAGTTTGTTGGTCCTTCAAAGGGGCTGATGGCAGGGACAAGTCACCTGTACCACCCGTGGAGATGGACCCCAGAGATGAGCCACCTCCTTTTCATGTCATCACCATCACAAGCCACCTCCTTGTCACCTATGTCACCCATGGAGATGAACCCCAGAGCATGCCACCTCCTTGTCACTGCACTGCCATCACGTGTCACCTGTGCAAATGGATTGCAAAGATGAGCCACCTCCTTGTCAACTCATCACCATCATGTGGTTCCCAGAAACATGGACCCCAGAAATAAGCCAGGTCCTTGTCACCATATGGAGAGCTGACTCCGGAGGCCAGCCGTTTCCTTGTCACCTCATGGCCATCAGAGTGTGTCAACCATGGAGATGGACCTGAGATGACCCACCTCCTTGTCACTGCAGCATCGCCATGAAGTGTTTCCCATGGAGGTGGACCCCCCCCCAAGGGTAAGCCACCTCCCTGTCACACTGTCACTATCACAACGTGGAGATGGATCCCAAGGAGAGGGGAAGGAACCGCTGCTACCATTGCTGCCACTACCACTGCCACAAGCAGAGCCTTGCCAGGGCAGAGGGGACCCTGCTGCCTCCCTCCCCACAGCCCCAGGGGGTGGCTTGCTCCCAAGTCCAGTCCCAAATCCAGAGCAATCTCTCACCTTGTAAAGTTCCTCGTCAAACTGGCTGAGCTGGGCCACCTCCTGCATCACCTCCTTGCGCATGAAGAAGGGGGTGTACACCGGGGTGTACCCCCGGGCACGCAGGCTCTGCAGCGCGTACTGGATCAGCGCCTGCTCCAGGAACACCAGCGGGCCCTGGCAACGAGGGTTACGCTGCCTGTCACACACACACCCCGCTGGGCCACCCCTCCCTGCTCAGATGGCCCAGGAGACGTGGAGCCCACGGAGCTGCAATGGCTGCCAGGCTCGGCGCCACCCCTGACTGCGGCAGCAACGGACCCTGGTGCACTGCTGTGCTCAGAGCTCATCCCACACCCCCACGATGAGGGCTCCCATCGTTCGTCCCAGGGGAGGAGAGCCCAAGGCCCCTGTCCCTCCTTGTTCCCCTCTGACCTTGATCATTCTGGGGTCACAGCTCTCACCTTAAGGAAGTAGCCACGGCTGCCAGCCACCACAGCGCCCTTTTCCCCCTCATAGCCATCCACCATCACCACCAGATCCACATGGGAATACTTCTTCCTGCAGCTGCAGTCACCCCACATCCGCTCCACCTTGTTGTCCACATCCTGCAGGAACCCAGAGAAAAGAGGAGCAGGAGCCTGTCACCTCCTCAGTGACCCAGAACGCTGTGATACCAGTCTCTGAACCACACTGGGCCCACTTTGGGAACTCAAACTCCAGCCTGCAGCTTATTGTGCAGCCATCTGGCAGCGAGCCTGGCCCAGTTGTGCACGCCTTGGCAAAATATTCCCGCGGGATGAATGGAGGCAGCGGAGGGAGACCCCGTCCCTACCACAGGAAGCATCTTTCCCATGAATTCCCCCAACAATGGTGTGCCCAGTGTTGTCTGAGCTGCTCTTTGTCTGATCTGGGTGGAAAATGCCAGCTTGTCATGCAGATTTCCCTCACCCGCCCACCCAGCTGGGCTTGGGGGATACCCTGCTGGGAGCCCCCTGCTTCCCACTGGGAGCTGCCTGGCTCCACTAATCCAACCCCACCTCGCTTCCCATGTCCCACCTCGTTGTTGCTAATGGGCACAGAGGGGTGGAGGAGGTTCCCAATCTCCCGGAGGCTCTCAAAGCGTTCAGCCTCCAGCCGCAGGCGCTCAGAGTCGCATTCCAGGATCGCCTCATCAATGAGCAGCCGAACTTTCTTTATCTGGGATACCTGGAGACTCTGCAGAGAGACCTCTGGATGAGGTGGGGGAGGGAGAAGACCACCGGGAAGAGGGGCCTGCTCACCCAGCACAGGGAATCCTGGGCCCAGCATGGTGAATTCCAGACCCTCCACAGATGCTGGAGTGAGTCCCTGAGCTGGACATACTCAAGAACAGCCTGAAGGAATAAAGGGGTGACAGGCTGTGCTCTGGAGGGCCTGAGCTGCCCCCATGACAGCCACCACTGCACTCATTAACCAGGGTGACTACTGAACTGGGATGGAAGTAGGCAGGGAGGGACACACTGAGGACATGGAGGACTGAGGCTGTTCAGATTCCCAGGGATGAGCCATTGACTGACACAGAGCGATGCTGGGGAGATCAAGGGCACCAAGGAAGAGTTAGTTTTTGCTAATGTGGGACTGGGAGATAAAGGATCCTCCCAGCTGGGGCATCAGGCAGTCCGCCCTCATTTGGTGGGCACTTCAGGCCACCAGTTTGGGCAATTCCAGGCAAAGCTCTGGACAATCTGTAGGCACGGTGGAGGGAGTTGGAGTCTTACCCCCAGGACATCAGCTGTGAGCTCATCCAGGTTCTGTGCACTCTCTGGTACTGATTCATCCGTTCCTACAGACTCCTTTTTCTGCAGCAGAAGGAAAAAAAACACCCTACTAGAGTTAAAGAGTAAAATTCCAGGGGGAAATCATCCCTCAGTGACACAAGGGAGAGGCTGGAGGGCTGGGAGAGGAAAAGAGTCACAGGTTGGTGATGTTCCACCAGGAGGTGACCCAGGGCACTCATGCCCCACCTTCATCTTGTCCCCAATGGTTTTGCTGCACAGGTTCTTCAGCTTGTTCAGGTTATCGGCACGAAACCTGCCTGCAAAGGAAGGCAGAGGCTGTCACCTGGAGTGAAGAACGGCTGGGGCCCCCATCTGGTGCATAGAGCTGATATGGAGCCCCCACAGGAGCAGCAGCGGGGGTGGCAGACCCAGGAATACCCACAGGCACCAGCCCTGGGATTTTTGGGAGGACAGAGCTTGATCATGTGGAGCAGAGCCACAGGGAATAGGGATGTCACTGGAAAACACCTGGAGTGACATTGCCCTGGGACCCCCATGCCAGGCAGGAAACCCCCATGACATGCTGGGACCACGCTGGGATGGGACACCCCAATTCTAAGATGAGAACCCCACATTGGGATTTCCCATGCTGGGCTGGGACCCCAACACTGGGATAGGACCTCTGCACTGGGAGCCCCATGACAGGATGGGTTCTCCCCACACTGGGCTGAAAGTCCCATGCCAGGCTGGAAACCATGCACTGGAATGGGACCTCCACCCCATGCTAGGATCCCCCACATTGGGCTGCGACCTTCATGCTGGACTGGGAACCCCACCCGGTCACGATGGGAATCCTTCCACCAGGTTGGGACCCTCATACCAGGATGGGATCTAGTCAGGATGGGACTACATCAGCACAGGACCTCCATACTGCACTGGGACCTCCCCAGTGCTGGGCTAGGACCCTCGTGTTGGGATGGGACCCCCCACACCAGGATAAGACCTGCCCCCCTCCCCCTGCCCATGCTGCACTGGAAACCCCATGATAAGACAGGACCACCCCTCCACAGGCTCAGAGCCTACTCATGCTGGGACCTCCCTGTTAGGATGGAACCCCATACTGTGATGAGACCGCCCCCGTCAGCGGGATGGGATTGCTAAGGACTGAGCAGATTCTGGTATCTGAGGCCACAGTGAGCGAGGTTCAGGGGGTGTTGGATGAGTGGAGCATGACCCAGGGCGAGGGAAGGGCAGAGCCCAGGACCCGGGGCACTCAGACTGGGGACACCCAACGCCGAGAACGTGACAGCCCAGCGGGAGGGATCAGTCCCCAGGGGATCCAGAGCCAGGGAACACGCAGCAGGAGAGCACGGGCTCCGCGGCATCGGCGCCGCGGGATTGCATCAGCCAGCGCGTCCGACCAGCCTTCGTCACCCTGTCGCCTCCTGCAGCCACCCGCCACTGTCCAACACCGCCGTCCCGGCGACACAGAGCCCGCG
Organism: Luscinia megarhynchos; assembly: GCA_034336665.1. Lineage (NCBI taxonomy): Eukaryota > Metazoa > Chordata > Aves > Passeriformes > Muscicapidae > Luscinia > Luscinia megarhynchos. The sequence continues at coordinate 129,672 of CM067588.1, forward strand.
GGAGGGGGCTGGGAAGCCGGCTGGGTGATCCCGAGCGATGAAACGCTCGGGGACAAAACGAGGACACGGCCGGAGCCAAGGACGCCCGGGCAAGATCCCACGAGGACATCAAGGAGAATGCATTAAAGGGGAGCCCCAAGCGCTGCTTTAATCCCGCAGCGGCTGGGGTGCCCTGGGAACGGCGGGGCTTGGGGGTACCCGCTCCTCCCGCCGCCCTCCAGCTCCTCTCCACGTCCGAGCTGACCCCACGGACCGAGCTGGATGCGGATCCCGCTGCCCCACATCCCGCGGGCAGGCAGCTCCTGCCCCCCCGAGCCATCCAGCTGTGGGTGTACCCCAAGTGCGGGGCTGGCACTGCCTAGGATCCTCCCCGCGCCGCTGGATCCTGCGGCAGCGCAGGGAGGGGATCCCTGGGGATCGCAATGGGACGGAATCCATGTGCGGGCTGAGAGAACCTGCGATCTGCCCCTCAGCCTGGGAACAGGGAAGGCGGGTCTAGCGGGAGAACTTCTCCCACCTCAATCCCTGGGACTGGGGGCGAGGGGGATCCACAAGCCGTCGGTCTCTGCTGTGATCGCCCCAGAGAATCCAGTGCCAGAGGGCAGTGACCCACCGCAGACCCCCGAGGGCTGGGGAGGGATCACTAAGCAGCTGGGGAGGGTGTCAAAGACCCCCCTAAAGGTCACCCCATCTCAGCGAGGAGGCTCAGGGCTCAGTGTGGGGGTCGGCCCCAGGCCCTCGGGGGGAAGGGAGAGCGGGAGAGAGGGACGCCCAGGAGAGCGCCCATCCCCGAGGAGAGGCGATGGCGAGGGGGTCCCATTGCCTGCGGGCCCACCAGGGTGGGAGGGAAAGGCATCGGGAGCGGGGACATGCCCGCGTGTGACAAGGGGGTGACAGCCCAGAGGTTCCCTCCCCCCCAGCCACGTACACCTCCGCCAGGCGCCGTCCGCTCGCACCAGCGCATCCACCAGCGCGGGGTCCTTGAAGCGCTTGCGCTGCATGTCGCGCACCATGGCCGGGTCGCCGCCCTTGTCGGCGCGGAACAGATCCAGGTCCAGCACCATGGCTGCTGAGGGCTGCGGCGGCGCCGGCACCGCGGCGGGACGGCTGCTCCGCGCATGCGCGGGGAGAGGCGGGGCCGCGGCGACGGTGCGGGCGGGGCGCGGCAGCGCCCCCTGCTGCTCGGAGGTGGCACAGCGGGCCGGGAGGACTGGGCGGGGAAGGGCGAGGGAAGGACGGGAGCGATACGGAGGGTCTGGGGGCCCTGAGCATCCCTGGCCCCCCCAACGGGGGTCTCAGCGGTCTGGAGGCCCGGCAGGGCGGGAGGACTGGGCGGGGAAGGGCGAGGGAAGGACGGGAGCGATATGGAGGGTCTGGGGGCGCCTGAGCATCCCTGACCCCCCCAACGGGGGTCTCAGCGGTCTGGAGGCCCGGCAGGGCGGGAAGACTGGGGTATCGGAAAGGTATGAGAGCGTTTGGGGAGGATATGGGGGAGTCTGGAGGGGACAGAGCAGTCCGAGCATCCTTGAGCCCCCCCCTGCCAGAGGGGTCTCCACAGTTCTGCCCTCGCACCCCTCGCATCCCTGGGCATCCTCAGCCACACCCCAGAGATACTGGGATACTCGGGTGGGCTCTGGGGATCCGAGGACGCCTTGCACCCCAGTTGTTCACGGGAGTCCCAAGGGCTGCCCCCCACGCCTCTCTACAGGACCCCATGGCATGACTGTGGCTGTCCATGGCACCCCATGTCACCCCATGTCACTCCACTGTCCCCTCCTTGGGGGTCCCGGCGGGGTCCTGGCGCCTCGACCCGTGTGGGGGACCCAATAACCCTTCTCTCATGACGGGGTGTGCAGATGGAGGTCAAAGTTCCACTGCTCATCCCACCCCTAGGCACCCACTCCCACGCGTGTGACACCCTGCGCACACCCCCACACCCTCCCCCGACCCATTTTGGGTGCCCACGCTCAGCTCCCTATGCGTGTCCCCCCGCCCCAGTCTGCCCACACACAAGGAGCCCTCATACAAACCCCACTCCTGTATTTGGCATTTTTAGGTGCTCGGGACGGAGGACATGGAGGGGGGACCACACACATACAAAAGGCGTAACGAAGCTCCGGTCCGAAGCGGGTTCCTAAGGCCACGCTGGGAGGGGCGGGGGGTGGCCGTGAGTACCCCCCCTTCCCTGCACAGCTGCCCGGGGCGGGGTATCCGTGGGTGCCCCTCTGCCCTCTCTCAGCTCCTGCGAGGGCTGGGGGATGCGAAGGTGTCCCCCGTGCTATCACAGCTCCTGATTGGTGCTGCTGGATGAGGTCTTGAGCGGGACCGAGTCGAATCCATCCGGCATCCGCTGTGGGGTGGGGAAATTGAGGCCCGGAGTCCCCGGGGCGGGGAAACTGAGGCACGGAGCCCCCCCCGGGCTGGGGAATTGAGGCGGACCATCCTCAAATCCCACCCGCACCATGGCTTGTCCGGTGGCTACTCCAGGGCTGTTTCCATCCTCCCACCCCACCCCTCACCTTGGCCGTCAGGGCTTTAAGTTTTCCAAAAAGTGACATTTCGGTGGCAAAGAGCAGCTCGTCCTCCGCGTCTTCCCCCTCCATGATGGCGCAGCTGTCAGGCGATGTCGCGTCGCTCTCCCGCGCCGCCGCGTCCATCACCAGCTTGGAATATTTGTATTCCAACCTGGGAATGCAGGCGGTGCCATCACCCCCGCCATGAGAGTGCTAGCTAGCCCCCGTGTCCCCAAATCCCTCCACCAACTGCTCACTTTTGAGTCTTTTTCCAGAAATAAGCGGCGAGCGCGGCCAGCAGGATGGCCACGCACGTCCCAGTGGAAATTCCCACTTTCAGCCAAAAATCCACGCTGCGGCACGCCTGGATCACCTGCGGCGGCAGGGCGTCCCCGCCGTGGCACAGCCGGGGCTCCCGCCACACGTAGGTGGTTTTCTGGAGGGGAGGAAAGGGGGCTCAGGGGCCGCAGGGGCCGCAGCCCAGCCCGGGGCGCGGGGCCGTACCTGAACGCCGCCGATGCAGGCGCCGACGATGGGGCGGTGGTGGGAGCTGGAGCAGCGGGGACATCCCTCGGCCGTCACCCACAGGAAATGGAAGGTGCAGCCGTCGCAGGTGCCCTCGGGGCATTTGCTGGGGAGGGGCAAAAAGGGGGGCTCACGTGCTGGTGACACTCCGAAGCGGAGAGTACAGCCAAGGTGACACCGCAGGGTCAGGACACCATGACAGCGGTATTCCCAAAGTGGATCACCCCAAAGAACTATCTACCCATGACAGCAGGAGACCTTGGGGCTCCCCAGACTTCCCCCGAGGTCTCCTTTGTTCCACTGCCAACCTGAGAACACGCAGGGCGCCACTGACACAGCCAGGATGACACCTCAGGGTAAGGGACACTGACACCATGCCAATGTCGTCCCCAAAGCGAAGCACCTCAGGGACGCGTCCACCCATGGCAGCAGGAGATGTCTGGATCTCTTTGACAGTCCCCTAAGCCCCCCTCGGTGTCCCCAGTGTCCCATCCCACCCACCTGGGAACAGCCAGGGCGATACCTCAGAGTGAGGGACACTGACAGTTGTGCCTCCAAAGTGAAGCACCCCAAGGATGTGCCCAACCCTGACAGCGGGAGATGCTTGGGTCATGCAAAGCCCCCCTCGGAGTGCCCAGTGTCCCCTCCCCACCTGGGGACAGCCAAGGTGCCGGTGCCAAGGTGCAGGGGGTCACAGCGCAGGCGGATGGTGGTGGCCCGGCCACCACTGCAGGCTGGGTCATGTCGTTGGACCTGCCAAGGGACATGGGGAGTCAGCAGGACAGTGGGGGCACTGTGTGGGTGTCATCCCCCTATCACCTGCCTGCACCTGAAGAAGAAGATGATGTCAGGCAGGTCAGGGTGGCCGGGGGGGAAGAGCTCTGGGGGAGACACGATGCTGTCCAGCACAGAGCTGGTGGTGACACCTGTGCGGGGAGAGAGGGGTGTCTCCAGTCCCACCAGTGTTCCCATCCCAAGGTCCCAGTACTAGCATCCCAGTGCCACCAGGATATCCCAATCCCAACAGGGTGTCCCAGTGTCAGTGTCCCAGTCCCACCTGTGTCTCCCAGTCCCACCAGTGTTTCCCTCTCAGTGTACCCCAATCCCACTGAGGTATACCACTGACAATGTCCCAGTCTGAAACATGGTGTCCCTGTAACGTCCCAATCCCACCAGGGTGTATTTCAGTCCCATTGGGGTGTCCCTGGGCCACCAAGGTATCCCAGTGCTGCTGAAATATCATAGTGCCAGAGTGCCGGTGTCCCAGTCCCAGCAGGGTATCCCACTCCCAATGCCACTGGGGTGTCCCAGTCCCACCAGGGTGTCTGAGTCCCGGAGTAGGCCTGGAGAGCCCGGACAAACTGAGAGCCACCGGAGTAGGCTACTCTCTGTTCCACCCCTGTGCTCCAGTGCCACTGGCATGTCCTGGTCCCTGTCCTGCTAGGGCATCCCAGTCTCAACAAGGTGTCCCACTCTCAGTGCCACAAGGGTGCCCCAGTCTCTGTCCCACACGTGTCCCAGTCCCACTGGGGTGTCCCAGTGTTGGTGTGCCCGTGCCACCAAGGTGTCCCAGTGTCTGTCTCGCCTATGTTTCTCACCAAGGTGTCCCAGTGCCCCAGGGTGCCCCCCCACCCCCCACTCACCCAGCAGGTGGTCACCCAGGCTAATGGGCTGAGAGGACACAGCGGCGCGGGCACCGGTGACGTCAGGGGGCACCAGAATGGCCTGGCACACGTACGAGGTGACCACGCGGGCAGGGCCCCCCCGACCTGCCGTCACATTGTCAGCACACGAGGCCATCTTCCTGCCCTGGAGGGACACACATGGCACTGTGTGTGAGGTGGCAATGTGTGTACAAGGGACTGGCAGGGCTGCAGGTGTACAGGTGTGGCTGCACAAGTGTCCACATGTCTTTGCACGAGTGTTCACGTGTGTCTGCACAACTGTGCAGATGTGTGCGTGTGACATGTGACTGCACACATGTGTGCGTGAGTGTGTGCAGGTGTGACTGCATGTACTCCTGTATTTGCACACTTGTGTGTGTGACTGTGTGTTTGTACACATGTCCTTGTTTTTGCATGACTACAAGCACATATGGACGTGTGCCCGTGTCTACCCACCTGCACGCCCCTGTCCCATCCACATGCCCAGGTGTGTGCCCGTGTTTGTACTCCTGTGCCTGTGAGTGGACACACATCCCCATGCGTGCTCATGTTTGCACTTACGTACCCACGAGCCCAGGTGTGTTCCCATGCAAGCATGCATGTTCCTGTGCCCTTCTGTGTGTGCCCTTGTGTGCCTTCCCAGGTGTGCTCTTGTGTCCGCATGCACGTTTCCATGATCCTAGGCCCACAGGTGCCCACTCTCCTGAGTGCCCACCCACGTGCCCATGCTTGCACTTTGGTGCCTGTGCCCGCCCCCCGGGCGTGCTCCCATGTGTGCAGGTGTGTTTGCCCCCGGGTCTCACCTGGTGCCCGCAGAGGCTGAGGCGGAAGTGGTGGCTGTAGGGCAGCCCCTTGGGGGTGAAGCTGGGTCCGGTGCCCACGCCGGCGCCCGCGCCCAGTGACGGGAACTCAAAGCGCAGCGTCCGGCCTGGCAGCGCCAGTGCCAGGCTGCAGTTGTTGTAGCATAGCGATCGCAGCTGGCAACAGGGACAGGGAGCTCAGGGACGGCCGTGCCACCCACTGGGGACACCCTTGTGGGGACTGTGGAGAGCTGGCACCACCCCTCAAAGACAGCAGGGCCATGGTAGCACCCACCAGGGTCACCCACTGCCATGCACCGGTGTCAGATACTGTCACCCATCTGGGGTGGCTGGGAGGAAATGGTGTCACCTCACTGGGGACAGGTGGGGGACTGGCATTGCCCACCCAGGATTAGAGACTGTCATCCACCTTGTCACCCACCCAGGATGGCCACAGGGCTGGTGTCGCCTCCCTGAAAATGGCCAAGGAGGGCAGGCATCACTCACCCAGGGTCAGGACACTGTCACCCACGCTGCCACCCATCCTGTCACCCACCCAAAATGGCTGTAAGGGGCTGGTGTCACCTCTGTGGGGACACAGAGTCATGCACCCAGGATGACTCGGGGAGCTGGCATCACCCACCCGTGATGGTGTCACCCTCCTGGTGCTAGCAGGGCCACCATCTGGGACATTCTGGGTGTGAGGGAGGTTGACCTCACTCCTCTGGGACCCTTGGATTACCCATGGGGACACTTAGGGACACTTGGACCCCCTGCCGCCCCCAGTTACCTGGTTGCTGCATGTGCCAGGGCCACAGGGGTGGCAGGTGGGTGTCCCATCGGAGGGGTGACCCTGCAGGTAGGTGCCAGGTGGGCAGGGCTGGCAGGTGCCCGAGCTAGGGTCCACAGCACTGCCAGGGGAACACGGGGCACAGGACCCCGTGGGCTGGGGGGCACAGCGGCGGCAGAAGGAGGCCACCCCCCCCTGCACGTTGGTGACGTTGATGCTGTACAGCTTGGCCACATCGCTGGTGAACCGCCGGCCCTGGCAGCGAGAGGACCGTCATCATCTGCCCCCTGCCCCCCAAAGTGGGGGCTCTCCAGCCCTCCCAAAGCACGGCCCCCTGTCCCTCACCGCCTCGTGGTAGGGGGTGCGCTGGAAGGCCCAGGTGAAGCTCATGGTCGCGTTCTTCTCCACCAGGTAGGTGTAGGATTGTTTCCCTGTCGAGCCTGTCCATGTCTCCACGGGAGTGTTGGTGCGTGAGTTGACACCCTATGGGGACAGGGGGATGGTGGCACCACCCAAATTCACTGTGTCCCTCCCAAACTGCTGTGTCTCCCCACTCACCACCATAAAGTAGAATTCACAGCCAACGCTGCACAGTGTCTCGAAAACAAAGGTGATCCTGCCCACCTCTCTGCTCTCTGTGTCCTCCAGCACTGGGCTTGGAGGGCTAGGGACAGCGTGGGGACACTGCTAGCTCTGCCCCATGGCTGCATCCCCCCTGCTCCCTGGGGACACCCTTGTGGTGGTCCCCACCTCACCTGAAGCCAGGGACCACCAGTGTGAGGATCATGAAATCGCTGTCAGAGGCTCCAGCTGCCGTGTAAATGTAGTCCCCAGCTACCTCCCAGCCTGCAGGGATGCAGTGACACTCAGAGGGGCTCCTGGCAGTCCCCCGGCAGGGGACAGGGAAGGGACAGCCCCCTGCCACTACCTGCAATGCCCTTGTACTCGAAGTTGATTCCACTGAGCACGGTGGTCTCCATGTTGGGGGGCAGCACGTTCCACCACTTGTACTCGAAGCCCAGCGCTGGCTCAGTGCCCTCTGGGCAGCTGAGGCAGGCTGGGGACAGGAGGCAACAGTCCTGCACAGGGGTGGCACTCACCTCCCCATCTGTTAGCTTGGGTGCCCTGCTTACCCCTTGAGGCCAGTGATGGGGACAAGAGGGGACAGCCCTGCACTAGAGTGGTACCATATTCCCCTCCCTGCAGCTTGGGGTGCCCTGGTAACCTTGGGGACAATGATGGAGACAGGAGAGGACAGCTCTGTACTGTGGCACTCACCTTCCCCTGGCAGCTCCAGGGATCCCAGTTACTTCTTGAGGACAATAACTGGGATGTTCTTACTGGATACATAGGGACAGCCCTGCACCACGGTGGTACCAACTTTCTCTCTGTCAGCTTGGGGTGCCATGGTCACCACTTAGGAACAATGACAGGGACAGGATGAGACAACAGTGCACCTCCCCCTGGCAGCCCCAGGGACCCCAGTTACTCCCTGGGGACAGTGATGAGGGTGTCCTTATTGGAGCCATGGGGACAGGAGGGGACAACCCTGCACTAGAGTGGCACCCACCTTCCCCCCGACAGCTCAGGCTGCCCCAGTGACACTCTGGAAACAATGACGGGGTCGCCTTACCGGAGCCGTTGGAATAGGAGCCGTAGGGACAGGGCTGGCAGGTGCTGCCGTTGCCTTTGGCGAAGCCAGGGTTGCAGGGGGGGCACCGCGTCTTGATCCCCGAGGGTGGCAGCCGGGTGGCCTGCGGCAGCTCCTCGCTGCAGATCTTGGGCTCTGCCCACTTGTACATCAGCTGAGTCTGCTCAGGGGGAGCGAGTGAGCCGGTGGGCACACCGAGGGACAGGAGGACCCCCCCAGGGTGCCCCCGCATTACCTCCCCGTCGGCGTCGCAGGCCGTGTGGGTATAGAAGAAATCCTTGTCCGTGCAGGGGGGGCGCGGTTTGCAGGACCCCGAGCCGGGCTCTGCCGAGGGGACGCGGCGGGTGAGCCAGCACCGCCCGGGGACCCCGGCGCCGGTCCCACCATGCAAGGTGTCCTTGTCTTCCCTCCCAGCCAAGGGGGAGTGGATGCTCCCTGCTCCCCACATCATCTCTCCCTCCCCCAGGCCACTCCTGCAGCGCAGAGTGCGGAGACAAAGGGACCCCCGAGGGCGTCCCCCGTCACTAGCATAGGTGTCAGGTGTGTGAGGGGCCTCAACACTCCCCCGCGGGGATGTTCGGTCACCCGTGCTTCCCACAGCATCCTTCCCTTTCCCAGGGTCACGCACCAGAGGGACAGCCCTGGGGCGGGGGGGCCCCAAGTGTCCCCTCTCACCGGCGTAGGTGTCGGGGTCGCAGGGCTGGCAGGCGGTGGCCCCTTTGCCGGAGAAGGTGTCGGCGGGACAGGGCTGGCAGGCGGTAGAGCCGGCGGCGGGCGCGAAGGTGCCGGGCTTGCAGGGGAAGCACTCGGAAGTGAAGGCCACCCCTGGGAGCGGGAGGAGACTCAGGTAGCGGGGAGGGGAGTGCGCGACCCCCGAGACCCCCCTTCCTGCCCCCACCCACCTGTAATGCCGATGTTCCTCACCAGCACCGGTTTAGGCACCTTGGACCAGACGGAGAAGGCGGTGGTCCGCCAGTACAGCACGTTGTTCCCGCGGCTCAGCTCCACCTGGGAGAAGGATACCACGGGGTTGGGTAATCCCCCTGCCAGCGATGGGTTGGGCTCTATGGGTGGGGGTCCCGCTGCCGAGGAGGGGGCTGGCACCAGTGAAGGGGGGTGGGGGGTACCCCGTCTGTCACCCCCATCGCCCTCTCCTCAGCCTCGTGGAGCATCCTGATCCCACGGGAGGGACAAGAGAAGCCGGGGCACACCGAGGGACCTCTCCCTGGTGTCGTCTCCCCCCGAACACTCACGCTGTGGAATTCCCAGCCCTTCTCTGTCGTCCGCATCCAGCGGGACTCCTCCATCGTGGGCTGGCACTGGTCGTTCTGCACCTTCAGGGAGAGTGTCAGGGACTCCATGTCCACAGGGACCCCCCAGAGACACGCCCCATGCTCTCAGGGACCTTAGCATATTCCTAGGGACCCCTCCTTATGTCTCCACGAACCACTGCCATGTTCCATGGGGCTCCCCTCATGTCACCAGAGTCAGCTCTCATGTCCCCAGGGGCCCCTCCCATATCCTCACAGTCCCCTTCCCCATGTCCCCAGACACCCCTGTCACATCACCACGTCCCCCTCAGGGACTCCTCCCATGTCCCCAGGAACTCCTCCCATGTCCCTAGGGACAAATGTCATGTTCCCAGGGACCCGTGAGGATTCACAGGGACCCACTCAGGTCACAAGGGACCTTTCCCATGTACCTAGGAACCCCTTCATGTCAACTAGGACCCCCGCCCACATCCCAGTGGACCCCTCCATGTCCCAAGAGACCAATCCCATGCCCCCCAGTGACCCTCCATGCCCCCTCCACCCCTGCCCCTGTCACCCACGAAGAATTCAAAGACGATGCTGCTGTCAGGATAGATGTACTCGAAGGTCACAGTCCCTGACTGCTTGAGGCTCACAGCATACATGAGGGTGGCTGTGCACTCATCCGTGTTGGAGGCCACGTAGTCCCCCAGTGGCACCCACGTTGACCTGGGGCAAATGACACGGCCCCGGGGATCCTGTCATCACTCTCAACCCCGCAGTGGGCAGGACAGGGATTGTAGGGACAGCTGAGAGGGTCCTCAGGAAGGGGAAATGTGGGGCACAGGGACTTGGGGACATGGCAAGGTGTGGTGGCTAGACACATGTCCCTGGGGAGAATCCCCTGGCCTCCTGAGAGCTATGTGGACTGCAAGGAGAGAGTGGGGGCTCCCTGTTCTGGGAAGGTGGCTGGATAAGCAACATGCTGCTGGGAGTAGGGAATGGCTGAGAGGGCCATCAATGGAGCAGTGCAGTGGTGCCAGTAAACTGAGGGTTTGGTGGTTGTTGGTACAGCTGCAAGGGTTTCATGGTTATTGGTACAATCAGGAGGGTTCAGAAGCTGCCAGTATCTGGGATAGTTTGGTGGTTGTTGGCATAACCAGGAGGTTTTGGTGGCTGCTGGTACAACCAGCTGGTGTGAGGTTTAATGGCTGTGGAACAACTGGGAGGGTCTGGTGGCTGCCAGCACAACTAAAAGAGCTCAGAGGTTGCCAGTGAGGATCAGAGGGCTGTGGTGGCAAGTAAAGGCACTGGCTGGTGGCACAGGGGTGTGGAGACCCCTATGGGTGCTGTAGAGACCCCCACAGGTGCCGAGGGGATCTCCATCTCTGAGGAATGCTGATGTGGGCATACCATGGGGTTGGGGTCCTGCCACTTCTGGGGGGGTGTTCCCTTGAGGTGACCAGGGTGCCCTTGTAATGCCCTGCTGGTGTCACCTCCCAGGGCAGGACGACAGAAGGGTGTCGGGGCAGCCAGGTGCTATGGACGCTCAGGGTGACACAGAGGTGTCACACCCATCCTGCTCGCTGTGCCCCACAGCCAGTCCCGACGTGCCAGGTGCCCATCTGCTGGCATCACAGCCAGTGACCCAGTGACTCACGCTGTGCAGTTCTCTGCCACATCGCCAAGGCTGTCATCCACCTCCAGCTTGGTGGCCACATTGGCGAAGCCGTGGGGCACCTCGTCCCACTCGTCGAAGCGGACGCCGGTGCCCAGCGAGTAGGTGCCCGCAGCACAGGGCCGGCACATCTGCGTCTGCATCTCCAGGAACTCCCCCGCCTTGCAGGAGAATGCTGCCGGTGGAGACAGGGGCACAGGGCGTGCTGGGTCACCCCCCGATCCCCTGCTGCTGCTACAGCCTCACCACCCTCCGTTCTGCATTTCCAAGTGCCCCAGGTGGTGCAGGTGCTGGGATCCCCCATTCTGACCATCCCCCAAAGACAACTGCCCCATCCATGAGTTTTGGTACCTGACGCCCAGCTCTGCCCAATCCAGCCAGGATGTAAGCCTCTGCCATGGAGCCAGGGCACCCCCAAGGTTTGGGATTCCCATCCTGCTCATCTCATCCTGGTGAGTGAGTTTGTGTAAGGGGGATTCTTATCTTGGTCATCCCATCCTGGTGCATGTGTGCAATGGGGAGATTTCCATCCAAGTGTGTGTGGTGGGATTTCCATGGCTCTCATTCCATTTGGTGACTATGTGTGATTCCCATCCCATCCTCATGCATGTGTATGATTTCCATCCCTCTTATCCCATCCTAGTGCCTGTGCGTGTGGGATTCCCATCCCATCCTATCCCAGTATGCGTGTGGGATTTCCATCTCTCTCATCCCATCCTGGTGAGTGTGTGAGGGGGATTCTCATCCTCTCCTGCTGCCTGTGTAGAATGAGGGGATTTCATTTCCAGTGTGTGTGTGATTCCCATCCCTGTCATCCCATTCCATGATGGTATGTGTGATTTCCATCCCATCCCATCCGTGTGTGCATGTGATTCTAATCCGCCTCATCCCATCCCAATGCCTGTGTGTGTGTGGTTCCCATCCCTCTCATCCCATCCCAGGCAGTCTGTGTCTATTCCATCCCATCCCATCTCAGTGTTTGTAGTTCTTCTGCCATCCCATTCCGGAGGGATTCCCATCCCACTGATCCCATTCCATCCTCCTGTTACTGCCTGCACTGGAGCAAACAATGGCTGTGCTTGTGTCCCTGCTCTCTCCTTCTCCTCAACCTCATTTCCCATTCCTGCCATTCCCACCCCTCAAGCTGACCCCATCCCCTTCCTGGTCGGGAACTCACAGCACTCAGTGCCTCTGACAGGGTCAGGCAGGCCAGTGCAGAGTCCAGGTGTGTGGGGCACAGCCACCCTCCAGCGTGAGCCTGAGCTGTCACATGCTGTGTACTCATAGTGGTACTCGGACTGCAGGAGACAGAAAGGGAACACGGGGGGCAGTTACACCCCGAGACCTCCCGGGCTGCCCCCACATCCTGTGCTCCCTGAGAGGGGTTCCCCCTGGGCCCAGCTGTGCCCAGGGACAGTTTTGAGTTAAGGTGTGGCCATGTCCTGCGGTGCCCAGGGGTGGTGCTCAGGGTGCGGAGGATAATGGGGTGAGGAGGAGTTCAGTGGGGGGGATGCTGGGAAATGGGGATGATTTGGGTAGAAGATGCTCCGGACTGAGGGGAGCTGGGGAATAGGGGGATGCTGAGTGGGGGAGGTCAGTATGGGAGGATGCTGAGAGATGGGGGTGATCTGGCTGGGGCTGCCCAGGAGCCTCAGAGCAGCAACAGTCCTGCACCTCCTCTCTGGCGTGGGAGTGAGCCCCTGCCCCTCCGCCGTGCTCCTGGAGCACACGGCACTGTCATGCCCTCGGTGTGCCTTTGGGTGCCTGTGACACACTTTGCTCATCGAAGTGGCACAGCTCAGCTGTGCACAACCTGGATATGGCCTGAGAGCCTCCCAGGCATAGGGGAGAGAGCAGGGGGGACTAGGAGGAAGGGAAATGCTGGGGACAGCAGGGGAACCGTGACCCCTCCATCCTGCCAGCTGCGCCAGGCTGGGACTGGCTTAAGGCTGCCGGGGTGACACCAGGGACAGATGGCGTGGGCAGGGTGAAGGCCACATCTGTGCTGGTGTTGGGGTTTAGGTACAGGGGGACCTCCCCACGCCCTCGCAGCAGCTCTGGGGTTTCAGAGCCGCTGCTGGGTCTTCATGCTCCCAGTGGCTGCTGGAGCGTGGCAGGTTGATGAGAAAACAACTGCTTTGATGTTCCTGTCAGCTGGAAACGCAGCAATGGTGGGGGGGGGAGAGGGGGATGGGGGGTGTGGGGAGGAAAGAGGGATTGGAGAGGTAAAAGTGGGGTGGAGAAGAAAAAGTGGAGACAGAGAGATGACTGCAGAAACCCCTGCCCATGTACAAGGCAGCATGGAGCCCCCCTGGCCCTGGGGTGGAGACACGGAGGAAGGTCCCCACCACCCTAGGGGTACCCAGAAGGTCACCCCAAATTTCAGCAGCCCTGAACTACTACATTGCTCTCAGTACCGAGGGATTCCCTTGGGGAGAGGGTATTTTTTCTCTCTTCCTAAACTTTTCCAGGTTTTTATTAAATCTACATAAATTGACCTAATTCAGCCCCAGGGTGGCTCTGGAGGTGGAGGGCACCCCGAACTGCCACTTTCACTCTGCTTTGGTCAGGGGAGGCAGAAGGGCTGTCTGTCCCTAGTGAAGGACAGGGGACAATCCCTCAGGGAGACTAATCACTCCTGGGGCAGATGCCAGCCCCAGTCTATTGTTTCTAGCTCCGGATCATGGAACACGGACAAAAATAATTGGATCACAACAACAACAACAAAAAAATTCCTGGCCCAGATTAAAAGCAGCTGCAGGTCTGAGGAGGGGGGAAGAAACTGGGGGGGACCAGGACAAGACGGATGACCCAGGGAAAGTATTTGGGTTCACTCACTGTCCCCAAAGTGGACAGATCCTGGTGAGTGTCAGTCTTCCCTCACAGGATACTTTGGCCACCGTGTGCTGGGCTGGGAAAGGCCCGTGGCTATTGGGACTGTGCCCCCCACTCTTTGTCACCCCCCCCCAGCAGCACTCAGGGAGGGTTTGGGGAGACCCCAATGTGTCTATGGGGTAGGGACTTGGGGATGATGATGGGATGACGCCAGCTGGGGTCCCCAAGGAGACCCTCGGGAACTGGCCGAGCCCTTGGAAGCAAAGCCCCCTCCCCGGGCCCCCAGGAAGTCGGCCAGCCCCTCCTTGCTGTAGGAGACGCCCCACCCCCGGTGCCACCGGGACCCCCGACCCCAATCTGTCCTCCCCATCCCATATGGAGCGGCCTCCACGTGCTCCGGGACTCCGTTTCATCGCTGAGTGCGGGGAATTTGGGGGTGGTCGTATGGTGGTGGTGGTGGTGTGTTACCGGTTGCGCTCCCCCGCCCACGCCATTCCCGGTGTCGGTACCTCCTTGCAGACGTGTAGCTGATCCCCGGTGCGTCCCGGCGATACGGTGACAGCCAGACACAGCGCCAGCGGCATCCACTGGGCTCCGGTACCGGCCATGGCGGCGGCAACGGCGGCGGCAACGGCGGCGGCTCGGCCGGTGCGAGCACCGGCGCCGCGGCCCCGCCCCCGCCAACGGCCCGGCCTCCGCGCACCTGCCGCCACCTGCCCCCGCCCCCGGGAACAGCGCCGGCATCGCCCCGGCACCGGGAACAGCGCCCGGCATCGCCCCGGCACCGGGAACAGCGCCGGCATCGCCCCGGCACCGGGAACAGCGCCGGCATCGCCCCGGCACCGGGAGAGGCACCGTGTATCGCCCCGGCACCGGGAACGGAGCCCTCTGAACGACAGGGCATCGCCCCAGGCACCGGGAATGGGCAACGGATCACGAATAGACCCTCCTGGAACGGCAGCCAGCATCGCCTCCGGGAACGCCTCCCTTGAGAACGGCACCGGGAACCGGCATCGAGAACGGGAATGGCACACCGCGCTTCGGTGTCGGGAATAGAGACATGGGAATGGAACTGCCAGGAACGGCACGCCCAAAATTGTACCCGGGAATGGAACCGGGAACAGGACTCCGGGAATGGTATCCCGAGACTGGCGCCGGGCATCGACACCGTGAGTGTTACCCATGAGAATGGCACAGGGAACCCATCATCCTTGGGAGTGGGAAACGGCACTGGGAACGTAATCCCCGGAATGCACCCCCGGGAACGGCATCGGGACATTTTCCCTGGGAACGGAACTGGGACTGTTATTCCAGGAAGAGCACCGGGACCGTCTCGGGGCATCACAACCCCGCCTCCCCGCCCCCGGAACAGCCCCTTCTCCTGGGCGTGAACCGGGACTTGGCGAGGGAGGGTCATGAGCCCCCCGGAGCCACCTTCACCGCCCCGGGAGTTGTGTCCCACTCGTGTGCCCCCCAGGCTGTCCTCACAGAGCTGGGCCAGACCCACTGCACTGGGGACAGGACAGGGGACACATGTGGCTGCACATTCTGGACATGGGGGACACAAGGGACATAGCGGGTACAGGGGATATAGGAACACAGGGGACACGGCAACATCGGGGACACTGGGTCCAGAGCTGGTACAGGGACACAGGAGGATTGAGGACACAGGACAAGGGGAATACAGGGAATACAGAACATGGAATACACAGGATATTGGCACATGAGGGATGGAGGGACACAGAAACATAGCTGATATGGGGCTACAGTGGGACACTGGTACACAGGGAGCACATGGGAACACAGGGAGTTGGGGGACGTAGGGGGACATGAAGGATACGGGCAGTATGGGAACACAAGGGACATGGAAGGCACAGCTAATATGGTGACACAAGGACACGGGGAATGTGGGCATATGGAGGCCACAGCCACAAGAGGACATGGGGGACAGCGCTGCTAAGGCAACACAGAGGTCCCAGCTCTGGTGACACAGGGTGAGTTGGGGGACACGGGTGACACTTGTCCATCTGTGGTGGCACAGGGATGTCACCAAGTACCATGGACACACAGGGACACAACCCCAGTAAGGGATCATGCCTGTCCCCATGGCAGCATGGGGACAACCCCACGCCTACTATGCCACAGCTGTAGACAGTGGCATGGAGTGGCCATGCCTCACAGCATCTGCACTATCACCTTGGCAGATGAAGCCTGACAGGTACCATTAAGCTGGTGACCTCCTCAGAGTGTCCCCACAGCAGGGCCACCACAGCTGCTTCTCCCAGTAATGCCAGAATCACTGCTGTTCCCTCATCTCCACAGCCATCCTTTTCTCCTCTATGGCTGTCCTTTCATACCTATCCTCTTGTCACCACTGTAGCCACCCCTTAGTCACCCACCACACTGTCCCCTTGTCATGACCACGGCATCCTCTTGCTATCCTCCAGCGATCACCATGGCCATCCTCTCATTACCAGCACAACTGTACTCGTCTCCACTGTGGCTGGCCCCTGGTTACCATCACAGCTTTGTCAGCACCACGGCCATTCCCCAGTCATCACCGTGGTTGTCCCCTTGTGGCCATCCTCTTGTCACCACCATGGCTATTCCCATTACCACACACGCCCAATGAAACAGGAGCCATGCTCGTGGTGTCACACACAGTGTTGTATGGACTCATAGATCTCATTGGAGTCCGCAGGGCTAGCAGGCTCCGCGCCCAGCTCACACACACGGCACGGTAGCAACGGAGTCCCGTGCTCAGCCTTTGTGCCCCACACAACGGCAGGCCCCGGTGAACGGCTCCCAGCACGGCACGGAGCGCGCAGGGCCCAGCAAGGCTGGCACAGACCCCGCACCGCCCGCACGGAGCTTGGTGCAGGGCCAGCCTGCCGCCTCCCCACGCGGCCGGAACGGAGCCGGGGCGTTTCGTCTCCCGCCGCTGCCGGCCCGGGGCTGCAGACGTGGGCGCGGGTCAGAATCGCAGGGCGCTCATCGGCCGCGGCCTCGCCTATCTGATCGACTCATCCCGCCCGGCCCAGCCGCACAGCGCCCGAGGGCTTCGCGGCGGTTTCTTCTCACCTCGGCCCGGCGGGGCCCGGCCGATCGAATAAGATCAACGTGTAGGGGGAAAGAGGGAGGCGCGCACACACGCACACACACACACACTCACACACACTCACACACACTCACACACGCACTCACACGCGCACTCACATCCGCACGCACACAAAACCAGCGCCACAACCACCCGCCACTTCCGCTCCTGCCCCTTATATACCGTAGCCGCGCGGAGCACGGCGGGAAGGCGCCGCGCGCTGCAGGGCGCCCCCTGCCGCCCGGAGGACCGCCGCTCCCCGGACCGGGCACACGCCCGGCACGGCGATGCGCGCCTCGCCCAGGGGCTGCAGAGAGCTGCACGAACCGGGCCAGGAGCCCCCCACTCAGCAATTCCCCGCCGCGCACCTGCCCCTCCCACCCCGGGATCCCCCTAACTATGGGAGCCCTCTGCCCCATAGGAGCAAGCCTCCAAGGATCTCCTCACACACACCCAATGGGACCCTCAACCCACACCACAGGACCCCTCCAAAACCCCACAGGAGGTCCTGCAACCCCATAGGACTCCCAGGCCAGCACTGCCACAGAGGAACCCCCACTTTATTTGTATGTGGTGGTCCGGTATTTACAACCCGTGGAGGTCACCGACCCCCCACAGCAGAAGGAGACCCCCCTGAAGAGCCCCCACACTGCAGGAGCATAGGAAGATCCCATGGATGGCCCCCACAGCCTGCCATGGTCCCACCAGGATCCTGCTCAGCATCAAGAGAAGGGGCTCACACGGCAGAGCTGGGTCCCCCAGTCCTGAGGGTGCCTTCACCGACTTCTCTACAGAATTCACAAGAAATCCTTTTCCAACAGTCTAAAAAATGTCCTCTTGGCCCCCCACAGCTGCTCTCCGTGGGTTCATGGAGGCTGATGGGCCATGATGGTCCCTGGGTTGCCACATGCAGGATCCAGGTTGCTGCCAGGGGCAGGATCGGGGGTGGTTCAGGGTCAGTACTGGGGTCTCTGGTTGGTACTGGGACGCTGGGATCAGTACTGGGGTCTCTGGTCCATACTGGGGTCTTCGGAATCAGTGACAAGATCTCTAGTCGGTCCCAGGGTCTCTCTCACACCACCAGCAGCTCCCCATGCGGTCATTTTCCCAAAAGGACATAGAAGGCCATGAGAAGACAGGACACGGACACAGCCACATGCAAGCGGGTCCCAATCACAGCAGCTGCAGGTGGGACAGGGTGGGGTGAGGCCCCGTGTCCCCATCCCAGATCCATCCTGAATCCCTGTGAGCCCATCCCAGACCCCATGTTCCCATCCCAAACCCCACTGTTCCCATTCCCAATAACCCTGTGTCCCCATCCCAGACCCCAAAAGCCCCAT
Source organism: Luscinia megarhynchos (assembly GCA_034336665.1). Lineage (NCBI taxonomy): Eukaryota > Metazoa > Chordata > Aves > Passeriformes > Muscicapidae > Luscinia > Luscinia megarhynchos. The sequence continues at coordinate 147,815 of CM067588.1, forward strand.
CCCACATCTCTGTGTCCCTGTCCCAGACCCGACCCCAGCCATCCCAGCATCCCCATCCTGTACCCCAGTGTTCCAAGTGCCCCCATCACCGCGTTCCCAGCAGCCCCATGCCACACCCGTGTCCCCAGTGCCCCTCACCCTTGTGGCAGACTCCCCAGACCCCCCTGCGCTCAGACAGGAGCCAGGTGCGCAGTCGGGGCACCTTCCGCAGGTACGCACAGGTGCAAACCAGTAGCAGCCCGAACACCAGGAGCCCGTCCAGGGAGTAAACTGCGGGGAGATCGGTCGGGGAAGGGTCAGGCCCAACCCCTCCAAGGAGACCCCCACCCTCCGTGTGAACAACCTCCTATCTCTGCCCCTATGGGGGAGATGCAGACTCCCCGCGATCCCCCTGAAAAGGGACACAGACTTCTCGGTATCCCCACCGAAAGCGCTCGCAACTCCCATTATCCCGCCCCACAAGGGACGCTCTCCCAGGAGCTCCTCCCAGTACCTGCCCCGGGTCAGCTCCGGCTCCCCCGCCGCCCGCCGGGACCTGAGTGTCCCCCCAGGGTGCCCCCCCAGACCCCCGAGAGTCCCCGTTCTCCCCCTCCCCTCGCTGGTCCTTGAGGCCCGGACCCGCCCGGACTCCCCGGTCCGTCCGTTCTCCAGTTCCCACCACCAGCCACGGCGGCCCCGGCACCCTCCCGTCCGCCCACAGCCCCTCGTTCCCCCGTTCCCAGCTCGGGTTATGCCGGCGCCCGGCTCTCCCCAGGCCCCCCGTTCCCACCGTTGGTCATGGCGCCCCCGACCCTCCCGGGCCTCCAACGCGGCAGGCGCGGCCAGCCGAGCGCCGACCCGCCCGGCACGGTCCTGAGGGGCAGGCGGATCAATCGAGCGCCGAGCAGGCGGATCAATCGAGCCCCGACCCGCCCGGCACGGTCCTGAGGAGCAGGCGGATCAATCGAGCGCCGAGCAGGCGGATCAATCGAGCGCAGGCCCGGCACGGATCCCGGGGAGCAGGCGGATCAATCGAGCCCCGACCCGCCCGGCACGGTCCTGAGGAGCAGGCGGATCAATCGAGCGCCGAGCAGGCGGATCAATCGAGCGCAGGCCCGGCACGGATCCCGGGGAGCAGGCGGCCCCCACAGTAACCCACACGATCTGGTGCTCCCAGTGCACCCAACACCAGTGTTCCCAGTGCTCACAGCAATCCCCAGGGCCCCCAGTGGTCCTAGCAGCCCCAGTGCTCCCAGCAAACCCTGTGCTACCAATACATCCAGCGCTCCCAATATCCTCAGGGTTCCCAGTGCTCCCAGTGTTCCCTGTGTCCCCAGCAGGCTCCAGTGTCTGTCCAGTGCCAGGTGCTCAGTCTGAAGACCCCTCACCCTCCTCAGGTTCCAGAGCTAACGAGGATCACATCCATAGGAAAATATCCCTTCTCCTCCTGCTCCCTTGCACCCAGCCACCACGGCCAGCTGCAGCTCCCAGCAGGAGGGACACTGGGGGTTGATTTGATCGCTACTAGTGACAACTTGGCCAGGATGACAACAAAGCACAGTTCTGGGTGGGTGCTGGCACTAGGACGTGGGGCTGAAGGACCCAGGGGAACGGGGATAGGGCGTGATGGGTACCCCAAGGACAATGGGGATGCCAGGGGTGCTGGAGACCATCCATCTCTCATTCATACGTCCTTACATGCTCCATCCCTCAATCCCTCCACCATTCTTCCCTCCTCCATCCATCCTGCATCCACCCATGCATCCATGTATCTGTTCATTCCCTGTTCTCCATCCATCCATCCATCCATCCATCCATCCTCCACATGTCCATCCAGCTATATCCTTTCCTGGGGACAGCCAAGTGCTGATCAAGCTGTTGGGGCAGTTGGGCTGAGTAATATCCAGGGAACTTAAGGAGTGGCCGAAGGAAGCTGGACGGGGTGGACATGGCCAGCAGTGACCAGGTCACGGTGACAGCTGGGAGGAATACCTGTGTCAGGAGACAACGGGGTCATGGGGAGGGCTGGGGGAATCCCAAGCAGGTCCCATGGCTGCCCCTCCTGCAGCATGAGCAGGAGGTGCTGGGCCAGAGCCTGACACTCGTCCTGAGTGGAACAGCCTGCAGAAGGTGAACTGGCAGAAGCAGGTGCCCAGCAGATGTGAGCCAAAGCCAAGCCAGCAGAGCTCCCTGAGCCCCCTGGCACACACCGGGCTGCCCCTGTCCCCAGCACATCCCAGCACTGAGAACAGCAGCCAGTGCCACCATTCTGAGCGAGCTTGTGGCTGGGGGTGAGCACTGGAGCCTCGGTGTCCCCATGCCGGTGACAGCCAGGGTGCCAGAGCTGGAAGGAGCTGGTAACACCAAGGCAGTGCCAGGGGAATGCAGGCAACACTCTTCCCCTGACCTGCACCTGCCCTGGCTCCACGAACCAGAAAACAATCAAATAAAGTCTTTTATCTGGTTTCCTTGATGGAAATGGGACAGGGACAGAGGCAGGGATGGGGTGGATTTGCCTTGGGCCTATGGTGCATGGTGGGGATGGAAGGTGGTCGTGGTGGCCACTGCCTCATTTTGCCAATGGTGCCAGCAGCCCAGCTGCAGTTGGTGTCCATACAAGGCCTTCGGCCATCTCCTGGTGGCACAGAGCTTTCCTCACTCCTTCAGTCTCCCTCTCCTTTCTCCTCTGTCTTCTCCTGGTGTTTTTTTCCATTTCCACAGTTAAATGTGTTTCACCCCTGCCCTTTCCACTTGCAGCTGGAGTTCACTGTGAGGGAGGAAGAGATGCTGGTTTGAATAAGTCTTACACCAACAGCCCCAGGCTGACAGCACCACCTTGGGCATCAAGGTGGGGAACAGGCCATTGTTCTGGGGAATCTGCACCTCCCCCCAGACTGCTGCCTGCACTCCCTGCTTGCTCCCTGCATCCCCCTGTCTGCAGCCCGCCTGCCCCCTGCCTCCTCACCCCATCCTGCCCAGCCCCATCCCACAGGGATGAGCCTCTTCCCCACCCTGCCACGTGTAGCGATGCAGGATGTGCCCAACTGACTCCAATCCAGCTCAGAGGGGCCACAGAGCTGCAGCATTTTCTTCTCATGGCCTAGAAGAGCCTTGGCACCATCCTGGCACAATGGTGGCACCGTCCTGGCTCTGTCCTGGCACCGTCCTGGCACTGTCCTGGCACAGTTCTGCCACTGTCCCGCAGGGCAAGGATGGGTACAGTGGTCCTTGTGCTTGGCTATGCCTACATGGCACTAGGGAAGGAGCCTCCAGCAAACACCAGGCTAGGCTGTGCTGGGCTGTGGTGCCACACCACACCGACCTGCACCACCCTCTGCTGTCATGTGCCATGCCATGCCATGCCATGCCATGCCGTGCCACACTGTACCAGGCTGACCCACACCATACCATGCCAACACAAACTGTACCATGGTAAAACATGCCATACCATGCTATACCATGCCATGCCGTGCAACAGTGATCCGTGCCACACTGTGCACTCCCATGTCACCCACTCCACACCACACAGCGCCGTGCCGTGCCGCGCCGTTCCATCCCGTGCAGCGCAGCCGCTGGGGCCGTCCAGCAGGGGAGGAGCGGCGGCTGGGGCAGGTGTTGCTCACCTTGCTCCTCCCTCCGCTCAAGCCCAGACCCGCCCGTGCCTCGGCGAGCAGAGCCGGCAGCTCAGGTAAGGGATTCTCGCACCCCGCCGGGACCCCGGGGACCTCCGCCCTGCCTCTGGCCGCCAACTGCGACGTGAAGCCGGTTGGGGAAACTGAGGCACGGCCAGGTGACGGCGCTGGAAAAGCCGTGTGAACCCCCCCCCCACGGCCCCCCTTTCTCTCCTTCCCCAAGAATTTGGGAGTCTTGGGGTGCTGGGGACCCCCTTTTCCCAGGCCGGCGGTCGCTCCCAACCCAGGATCCGCCGCCCAGACGGAAAAGAAAGAACTGGGAGAGGTGCCCAGCGAAACCAACTGGGGCGGGTAGCGAGAGGCCGCCCGGTCCCCCCGCCCCACTGCACCGCGGCCTTTGCCCCATGCGGGGGTCAGCCTTCCCCCGCCTCGCGCTGTCCGCGCCCCGTTTTTATGGCAGGAGCTCCCGGAAGGCAGAGCCGGCACAGCCTCGCCTGCTCTCCGCCGGCAGCGCGCCGCGCCCGCAGCCACATGAGGGATTTTGGGGGCGCAGGGTGGGAGGCCCCCGGGGGTGCAGCCCGGCTGAGGGCGTGGGGACGAGCTGTGTCCCCGCTGTTGCCCGCAGGGTCCCGGCTCGGCATGGGGGAGGCGAGTGACATGGACAGCGGGATCATGCTGCACTCGGGTGAGAAGCGGGTTTGGGGGTGAGGGAAGTTTTGGAGTGCCCCTGTCGCCCATGGGTGCTCTGATAGACGTGCCCCTCCTTCCCAGGCAGAGAACAGAGCACTTCGGTGCGTGGGGACATGCTGGGGACACATAAACTGCCTGGAAAAAACTTCGGGGAAATGAAGGGGTGGAGGAGTGGAGGCTTCCCCTGCGTTTGGGGAGGCACCTCAAGTGCAATGGGGGGTGCTCTGGACAGGATTTGACTCAGACATGGTTAGCTTGGGATGGCTGAGTCAGACGGAAATCCTTCTCCTGTGCCCCCCTTCCCACTGGGTGCTGCTGGGGGAATTTCATTCCTACCTTGGGGATTGGAGGACCCACGGGTGCTGCTGGGGGAGGGGTTCCTGGATACCCTGGGGGTCTTGGAACACCAGTGGGTGCTGCTGGGTGGGGAAAATGGGTGTTCCAGGGGAATCAGTACACCCACGGATGTGCGGGGGGAAGGGAGGCACAGCTGCTCTGCGGAACCTGGAATACCCCTGGGTGCTGCTGGGAGGGTCAGGCTGCTTTCTTCTCCCCTTGCCGTGGACGGAAACTAAGGCGGGGAGGCTGTGGGGTGGCAAGGGGTGGTATCTGGGTGCTGCCATCCCTCCAGACGCCCGTGTGTCCGTTCCAGGCCCCGAGAGCCCGGTGTCCCCGCCCAAGGAGCGGGTGCAGGCGGGGCGGCGGCAGCAGCGGGCGCTGGAGGCGCGGCTGGACGGCTGCATCCAGGAGCTGCGGCGGCTGTGCCTGCGGGAGGCGGTGAGTGGGGCACGGGCACCCTGCCCACCCGCACGCGCTGCCGTGGCTCTGCTCAGTGTCCCTGTGCCGTCCTCAGGAGCTGACGGGGACCCTGCCCTGCGAGTACCCCCTGAAAGCTGGCGAGAAGCCCCCCAAGGTCTATCGCAGAATTGGGGCTGCCTTCAAGCTGGATGAGATCATCGTTCTGCATGGGGCGGTGAGGCAGTCCCTGGGGTGCAAAGATGGTGGGGATCCGTGCCATGCCGTGCCATCCCATCCCATCCCATCCCATCCCATCCCATCCCATCCCATCCCATCCCATCCCATCCCATCCCATCCCATCCCATCCCATCCCATCCCATCCCATCCCATCCCATCCTATCCCATTCCCTTCCCTCCTCTCCCCTCCCTTGTGGAAGCTGCCTGAGGGTCACCTGAAAATGTTGCCATCCCCATCCCCTGGGTGGTGGTTGGGTGCCAGGTGCTGTAGGAGGGGCAGGGGGGTGCTTTCAAGCATGATGGATGGATGGTGTTGGGATGCTGAGATGCACCAGTGAAGGGAGGTCTTTGGGTTCTGAATGCAGTATTTGGTGTTGGGGCCCAGGAGATGGGACAAGGTAGCATTCCAAGCACGGTGGGTATTGTTGGGGTGTTGCATTAACGAAGTTATCATGGGGTCCTACTCATAATGTGTGGAGTTGGGGCGCCAGTATGATGGGTGTGGGGAGGTCCCAGGTGTGTCGGGATGCCAGAATTATGGAAGGAGGGGGGTTCCAGATGTTATTTGTAGTGGTGGGATCCTGAACATGATGAGTGGTGTTGGGTTCCAAGACGAGATGCTGGGAGGGATTGGGATCCCAAATGCTGTGCGTGGTTTTGGGGTGTTAAGCACGACGTGAGGCTTGGGGGTGTCGAAGTGTTTTCCCGAGCGCGCCGCCCGCCCCCAGGACCCTCTGGAGCGGGAGCGAGCGCTGCAGCTGCAGATTGCCGAGGCGTCCCGCCGGCTGTGCCGCGAGGAGAACATCGGCCGGCAGCTGCGCAGGCGGCGGCAGACGGCGGCGCTGCGGGAGGAGCAGAAGCTGCGCGACCTGGAGCAGGTCCTGAGCCAGCGGCGCCTCCTGGCAGGGCAGCGGGACGCCAGCACTGCCGTGGGTGAGCTCCCCAAGCCCTCAGATGGTGGGGGCATGCTGGAGAGCAGGGGGCAGAGTGGGGTGCTGCTTGGTAGGGTGTCCGTGGGGAATGCACCTGAATTCCACATTCCCTGTGAATGCACCCCTCTGGATGCACCCCAATATGCCATCCACAATGCCTGCACCCCAGTTCCCATCCCTGGTGAACGCACCTCCCTGCATCCACCCCAATTTTGCATTTCTGGTGAATACATCCCCTGGATGCACCCCAGCTTTCCATCCCCTGAAACACAACCCAGTTCTACAGCCCCAATGAATGTGCCCCCCCAAAAGGCCCCCCAACATACCATCCCTGGTGAATGCACCCCAGTTCCCTGTCCCTGCTGAATATACCCCTTGGATGCCCCCTGGAAGGCCTGGTCTCACTGTCAGTGCACCCTTTTGAAGGTACCCCAATACTTCATCTCTGGTGGTTGTATCTTTGTGAAAAAACTTTGTCCCCAGTGCATGTTCCCCAACGCTTGTGTATGTACCCCTTTGAATACACCCCAAAACTTCATCCATTGTGCATGTACCCCGATTAACCATCCCCAGTGGTACCCCACTGAATCCACCCCAGTACTTCACCTCCATTGATTGCACCCCCCTCATTGTACCCCAATACTTCACCCTTGCCTCTTGCACCCCGTAACTATCCCCAGTCACCCATCCTCAGCACCTGCACCCAAAGGGGGGCAGGATGTGGCCCAGCTGCTGTGTCCCCATCCCAGTGGCAGCCATCCAAGGGGGTCCCAGTCCTCTCCTCTCTCCGTCCCTCTGTCCTCCGAGGACCAGGCCATGGTGAGGGCGTCTCCTTCCCCGCTGGTGCCCCCCAGCTGCCGTGCTGGGCAGGCTGGGAGCTGCACGGGGCTCGGCAGAGCCGGCCCGGCCGGTACCGCCGCTGTCCCGGAGCGTGTTGGGACAGGCGGCGTGGGAGAGCCCGGGGGGACGCGCTGGGTGGTGGCAGGACCGTGGGAGCACTTTGGCACCTGGAGGCGGCCCCGGCTCTGTTCTCACAGGGCCCTGCCCCACAGAGCTCGGTGCCTCTGACGAGAGCTCCATGTCTGACACCGGCCTGCTGGAGGAGGGTGAGGGGGCTGTGGGGACCAGGGGGGACCCCTGGTATGATCCCTCCATTCCAACCCTTCCTGTGTCCCCTCTATCCCTACTCTCCATGTGTACCCTCCATGCCATTCCACGGCCATGTGTCCCCTCCATGCCATTCCCCTGTGTGTCCCTTCCATCCCAGCCCCTCTCATCTCCTCTCCTTGCCAACCACCAGTCTGTTCCCTCCATCCCAACCCTCTCTTTGTGTCTCCTTCATCCCAACCCTCCATCTCTCTTGCAGAGGACACGCTACCACCAGGACATGCCACCCCACGGAGGTCCCCATCTCCCAAGGACCTCACCAAGGAGGAGGAGGAGGAGTCAGGGCTTCTGATGCCCCCCACCAATCCCTGGCAGGAGACCAGCCTGGAGAGACCCTATGAGAGGGCCAAAAATCCCAGCATTGACCCCAAGGATGGGGAAACCCGGAGCTCCCAATGCTGTCTTGGGTCCCTGATGGCTGCCCCTGCCAGTTCCTTGGCCCCTGGCAGCCCTGGCTCTGCAGGGTCCCCAGTGTCCAGGACAGGGGACCTGCCCTACCGGTTTGTCCCCATCCGGACCCTGGTGCTGTGCCAGCAGGCGGGTTCCAGTGCTCCCAGCACCCCAGAGCCATCGGGACAGCAGGGACAGACCCAGTCTCTGAGGTATGTCCTGAACATGGGGAGGACAGACAAGGGCTTCTGCAAAGGAGTGTGGAGGTAGCCCCATGGAGAGGGGGATGGAGATAATCCCATGTGGAGGATGGAGCTCAATCCACAGGAAGGAGGATGTGAATAACCTTGTGAAGATGATGGAGCTCAGTTCATGGGGAGGATGTTAGAAAAAATCCTATAGGAAAGATGGAGATAGTCCCACTGGCAGTAGGATGGACCTAACCCTGTGGGAAGGAGGATGGGAGTAATCCTATGGGAGAGGATGAAGAGAACCTCATGGAGATGATGGAGCTAAACCCATGGGGATAATCCCATGGAGAAGATAATGGAGAGAATGCCAAGGGAAGTGTAGACCTTATTCTGTGGGGAGGATGGAGAAACTCTTATGGGGAGAACGGACATAATCCCGTTGGGAGGGGATGGAACTAACCCCATGGAGATGGTGGAACTCGGTCATTGGAGATAATCCCAGAGACAGGATGGAGATAGTCCTGTGGGGATGTGGGAGAAAACCCTGTCGGGAGGATGGACAGAAATCCATTGGGAGGAGGTTGAGATAATCCCATGGAGAGGATGGAGGTCAGCCCTCCATCATCTGTCCCACAGGGAAGCTGGAGCGATCCCATATCGATGTCTCCCCATGTGGTGGCTACACCCCACTCCCATGGGTGCTCCTATCCCAGGGCTTTGGGGTGAGGGACGGGGTCCTGCTGCAGCCACGGTGTCTCGCTGCAGGGTGGAGCCGTGCTGGCAGCCAGCGGAGCCGCGGGGCCGCAGTGCCACTCCGCGCCGGCGCCCCACCTACTACACGGTCACGGTGCCCACCTCCTGCGTCCCGACCCCCAGCCCTGCGTGCCGCTCCGGCTCCGACGACAGCATTTCCGACCTCTCCAGCGTCTCCCGCGCCACCTCCCCGGGCAGCAGCAGCCCCGACGTGTCCTTTGCGGTTCCGCTGCCCGTCGCCGAGCCTGGTTACTACCCACGAGGCGCCCTCCAGCTCCTGGCGCCTGCCGGCCCCCTGACGTTCCTGTACGAGCAGGACCTGGCCCCGCTGCGGTACCAGCGCCTGGTGCCGTCCCGCAGCCGCATCGTGCGCACGCCCTCGCTCAAGGACTACGCGCCGGCCGGGGCGCGGGGGCTCTCCAAGGCCGCCGTCACCGAGGAGCTCAAGTCGTGGCACCAGCGCGCCCGGCTGAGGGGTGCCCGGCCCCACTCCCTCGACCGGCAAGGGGCTTTCCAGAGACCCCGCGGTGGGACCACCAGGGACGTGCCCGCTGCTCACGGAGTCCTGTCCCTGGTTCAGGTAGGACGCGGGGTCTGGCTGGGCGTGGTCGTGTGGGAGGAGTTGTTACCCTCAGGTGATGTAGGGACGCGTGTTTCTGGTGGGGTCTCATGAGGATTTCTAGGGCAGGAGTGAAGACCTGAGGGGGTTCATGGGGTCCTATGAGGGTTGTTGGGACAGGACTGGGGTCCCAGAAGGGACCCTGGGGCATGACCAGGAGGGTCCTGAGGAGAGGATCAAGGTCCTTTAAGATCCTTTGGGGAAGGATCTGGACCCTCTGAGGGTCCTCTGAGCAGGTCCAAGGTCCCATAAATTGAGTCTGGAGGGTCTCTGACGGTCCCTGGGGCAAGACCAGACTCCTGAGTGGGTCCCTATGGGAAGATTAGGATCCTGAGGGAATCACAGGGGAAGAATTGGGGTCCCAGAGGGGTCCCTGGGGGACTGGGTTACTGAGGAGGTTCAGTGGCCAGGACCAGGGTCTTCTGTTCTTGGGAACAGAAGTAAGGTCTGTAAGGTCCTTCGGGGCAGGATGAGGACCTGCTGAGGGTTCCATGGGCAGGTTTGGAGTCCCATGTGGGTCCCAGGGGCAGAACCAGGAGTCCCTGGAGCACGACTGGGGTTCCATACAGGCCCCTACTTTCTCTTGGAAGTAGGCCAGACCAAGGGCAAGAGCAGGACCCTACAGGAGTTCCTGTGGCAGAACTGGGGTCCCAGGGGAAAGACCAGAACCTTAAGGGGGTTACTGGTGCAAGACTTGGGTCCCACAAGAGCCCCATGGGAAGGACCAGGACTTCAGGGGGGTCCCTAGGGCAGGATCCATGTGGATCCCTGGGGCAGCACTGGGCTGCCCTTGAGTGGGGAAGGATCCCTGCAGACATTTCAGTGGCCAGCTCTCCATCTCCACCTGGGAGTCTTGCTGGGACAAATGCGCCCGTGGCTCAGCTGGGGTACATGGGGACCTGTGGCCGTGCACCCCACAACTCCCCCAGCTCAAGCCCCGGTGCTGGGATGTGCCCTCCCAGACCAGGTGGGGTGCCAACACCCACAGCGTCCTTGTCCCCGCAGGGTCCCCCTGTGCAGGTGCTGCGGCGCTCGGCAGCCGGCGTGCCCGTGCAGGTCTATGTGCCTGAGAACGGCGAGATTGTCACACAAGTGTGAGTGCCCACGCCCCCAGCCCTGCGGGGGGCACATCCTGGCTGGCCCAGGGGCGGCGGGGGCGGCTCAGGGGGGCACGGAGGGAGCACAGCGAGGTGGTGGGGCTGGCCCCCACCCTGGGTTCCCTCACTGGAGCAGCAATGCTGATGGGGCCACGGTGACCCCAGTGCTTGTGGTGACCTTGGTGCCACCGTGTTCTTGAATTTGAGGTTCTGGTCTCTAATAAAGGTGGTTTTTGGGATATGTCACTCTCAGGATGTGTCACCTTCATGTCCCCTCTGAAGTCCCCCATCCCTGGGTCCAGTTGGCATTGCCAGGATGGGACTTTGCAGGTTTGGGGTGTGGCTGTGATTGGGTGATCCCAGTGCCAAGAGGGTGCCCCGGTTCCAGCTGTGCACCCCTGGCACCCAGTGACCCAGGCTGAGAAAGGGGCAAGGATTTGAAGGGAAGAATGGAATGGAGGTGAGGGGTGCAGGGTTGGGGTGCGGGGGGGTATGAGGGCTGGGCTGCAAGGATGGGTGAAGGGATGGGGTGCAGGGGGAGGGAAATGAGGCATTCAGGGAAAGGATGGGGTTGGGGAAAGGGTGCTGTGAACCAAAGTGATGGAATGCAGGGAAGGGATGGGGTGCAGGACAGGCAAATAAGGAGTGCAGCGGTGGGATGAGGTAGGAGAAGGGGTGCTGGGAGGGGAAATGATGGGGAGCAGGGGGTAAGGAAGGGATTAGATGTACGGGATGGGGTGCGGGAGAGGTGCAGGGAGTGGTGCGAGGACGAGCGAAAGGATGGGGTGCAGGAAGAGGGGAAATAAGAGTTGCCAGGGGGGTGCAGTGGTGGGGGGGCACTCCGGTCCCCGCATCCCTGCCCGGCCCTGTCCGCGCCCGGGGCCGGCTGCGCTGCTCCTCCGGTGGGGGCGGGCGGGGGCCGGTGGCTGCGGCGGGAGGCGGCGCTGGGGGGACGGGAGCGCGGGGGGGACACCGGGCAGCGACCGAGCGCCGCCGGGCTGCGGCGTCACTGCGGGCCTGCGCCGGCCCCGCACCGGCACCGGGGACACCGGCAGAGCGAGCGGCACCGGCACCGGGAGACACCGGCAGAGAGAGCGGCACCGGCACCGGGAGACACCGGCAGAGCGAGCGGCACCGGCACCGCGGGCACCAGGACCGGCCACGGGAGCGGCCCCGGCCCCGGTCCCGGGCAGCGCTGAGCGGGGACACCGCGCCCGGCCCCGGGATGGGGCCCGGCCGCCCGGGCAGCGGCTGGCCCCTGGCTGGGACCCTGCTGGTGGCCGTGGCCGCCTCGATGGGTAAGGGACCTACGGGGACCGGGGGGGCCGTGGGATCCGGTGCCACCCTGCGCCTGGCCACGGCGCCACCAGTGCCACACGGGGATCCCACTGGGTGGCACTTGGTGCCACCAGCCATACTGAGTCGTGCCACACACGGTCCCTTTGACCAGGGGGTTGCTTGCAACAGTGTCCCCCTGGGCGCTGTGTCCACCCCCCAAACCTCCCTCCCCTTCGCCGCTTTCGGAGTGTTCGCGGCAGCCGCTGATCCCCGGGAACAGCAGGCGCGGAGCTGGTGGCTAACCGAGCCGGGATGCTCCGCCCGGGAGGAATCTGGGGGCTTCCCCTGCACCAACCCCGTGCCTCAGTTTCCCGACTTGTCCCCGAGCTGCCGTGGTCCCATTTTGGGGTGTGCGAGACTCCCGCAAAGCCCCTTTCCGTGGCTCCCCGCCCGCTGCCCGGACGCCTCCTGCCACCCCCGCGGCTATTTCTGGGAAGACAGGTGGATCCGGACAGAAATAGCACGGGAAGTGCCACTGGAACACGCGGAAGGAGGGGAAACGGGGGATCTGGAGGGGTCGGAGAGCTGGGTGGAATGGAGGAGAGTCTGCAAGGGTGTAGGGCTGGATGGAACAGGATGTGGGGGTACACAGGGGCAGGGTTTGGAAGGGAGTGGGATTGAGCAGGATATGGGGGTACACAGGGGCAGGATGGAGCAGAGCAGGGGTTTGAGGGTACCTAGGGGCAGAGTCTCTGAGTCCATGGGGCAGGATGGAGCAGGGTATGGGGGATGTGGGGCTGGGTATGAAGGACAGGGGGATAGGAAGGAGCAGGGTATTTGGGGGTGTATAGGGGCACACTTTGGGGGTCCATGGGGCAGGATGGACCAGGGTTCAAGGGAATAGACACAGTGGGGTACAGGGGGGATGAAGGGCGTGGGGTGCAGCTGATGTCCCTGAGGGTGGTGATGGCCGAGTGCTCCAAGGCCCTGATGATGGGCGGCTGTCCGCAGTGGCTGGGGGCGAAGACTGCCTGTGGTACGTGGACAGGAACGGGTCATGGCACCCTGGCTTTGACTGCGAGTTCTTCACCTTCTGCTGCGGCACGTGCCACCAGCGGTACTGCTGCCGGGACCCGCTGCGCCTGCTCACCGAGCGCCAGCAGCGCCACTGCCTCGCCTTCAGGTGCCACAGCCGGGGCTGGCGGGGCTGGGGCTGCCCCGGGCGGGCTGGGCGCTGCCACTAGTGCTGCGGGCTGGCGATGGGCACTTGTGCTGGGTGCTGGTCATTGCTCTGCACTAGGCAGTGGTGCAGTGGTGCTGGGCACTGGGTGCTGGGTGCTGGGCACTGGTGTTGGGTGCTGGGCACTGGGTGCTGGTGCTGGATGCTGGGCACTGGTATTGGGTGCTGGATACTGGGTGCTGGTGCTGGATGCTGGACACTGGTATTGGGTGCTGGGCACTGTTATTAGGTGCTGGATACTGGGTGCTGGGCACTGGGTGCTATTGCTGGATGCTGGGCACTGGTATTGGGTGCTGGGCACTGGGTGCTGGTGCTGGATACTGGGTGCTGGTGCTGGATGCTGGGCACTGGTATTGGGTGCTGGATACTTGTATTGGGTGCTGGATACTGGGTGCTGGGCACTGGGTGCTATTGCTGGATGCTGGGCACTGGTATTGGGTGCTGGGCACTTGTATTGGGTGCTGGATACTGGGTGCTGGTGCTGGGTGCTGGGCACTGGTATTGGGTGCTGGGCACTGGTACTGAATGCTGGCCTGTGGTACTGGGGGTTGGACATTGGTACTGAGCAGTTAATGGATGCTGGGTGCTGTGCACTGGTACTTGGCGGGGGCACTGGTGTGGGACACTGTTACTGGATGCTGAATGCAGGTGCTGTTCACTGTTCTGAGCTCTGGAGAGTGGTACTGGGCAGTGCTGCTGGGTTGCCAAGCTGTTGGCTCTGGGTGCTGGACACTAACACTGGGTGCTGGGCATTGAGTGCTGGGTACTGGGCACTGGGCAGTGGTGCTGGATATTGGATACTGGTACTGTTGGGCTCTGGGCACTGGTACTGGGCATTGGTGCTTTGCAGTGGGTGCTGGGCACTGCTACTGGGTGCTGTGCACTGGGTACTGGTACTGGGTACTGGGCTCTTGGCATTGGTACTGGCTGGTGTTGGGTTCTGGATGCTGTGCACTGATACTGGGCACTGCCCATTGGGGGATGGATGCTGTGGATTGGTCACTGGTACTGGGTGGTGCTGGGCGCTGGTGCTGAAAACTTGCACTGGGTGCTAGGCAATGCTGGGCACTGGTTACTGCTACTGATTGCTGGTCACTGGGCAGTGAACACTGGTACAGGGCATTGGCACTGGGTACTGGGCACTGCTACTGTGTGGGCAATGCTACTGGGTGCTGGGCAGTGCTTACTGGTAATGGGTGCTGATAGCAGAGCTGGACAGTCACTGGGAATTGGTTCTGGACACTGGCAGTGTCACTGGGTGCTGGGCAGTGGTTACTGGTGCTGGGTGCTGATAGCAGTGCTGGACAGTCACTGAGAATTGGTTCTGGACACTGGCAGTGTCACTGAGAATTGGTCCTGGGCACTGGGCAGCCCACTGGGTGCTGGGCAGTGGCACTGGATGGTGTCACTGGGTGCAGGGCATGGGGCAGTGGGCAGTATCAGGGGGTGCTGGCTGGCTGTGTGTGCCCCAGTCCCCCCCAGGCCCTGCTCCCCACACCTGGGGGTCCCACAGCCCCAAGACCATCGCGGGCATCGCCTCAGCCGTGGTGCTCTTCATCGCCATCGTCACCACCATCGTCTGCTGCTTCATGTGCTCCTGCTGCTACTTGTACCAGCGCCGGCAGCACCCCCGCACCCCCCTGCAAGGTGCGGGGCTGGGGCGGCACTGGGGGTGCAGGAGGAGGGGGTGTAAAAGGGGGTGGAGGCGGGGTTGAGGGGGCCCAGAGGAATTCAGGGGGAATGGGAGTCTGGTGGGGGGTCTGTAGGGATGGGGGATGCAGGGATGGGGGGTGAGCAGGAGGGGAGGATCAAGAGGATCCTGTGGGTAAGGAGGTGCAAGGTTAAGACGACCTGGGGGAACGGGAGGGTGCGTGAATGGGGGATGCACGATGGGGGATGCACGAATGGGGGATGCACGAATGGGGGGTGCACGATGGGGGGTGCACGATGGGGGGTGCAAGAGGAGGCTTGGTGCATGACAGTGCTGTAGGTAGAGGGTGGGGGGATTGGGGGAGCCTGCATAGAGGACTGTGGGAATTGGTGGGTGGGTGGGCCATAGGGATGGGAGGTGCAGGAGGGTCTTGCAGTTAGAGAGTGGAGGGGTTTGGGGGAGAGGGGGTGGGCCTGGAGGAATGCAGGGGGAATTGGAGAGTGGCAGGGATGGGGGGGACTGCAGGAAGGTTCCTGAGGTAGAGGATAGTAAGATTTTGAGGGAGCCTCAAGGAATGTAGGGAGGCCTGGGAATGGAAAGGGGGAAGTTGCAGGGCTTGCAGGATCCTGTAGGTACAGGGTGAAGGGGTCTGGGAGGGGGCTGGAGATGTGCAGGGGTGTTGGGGGTGCAAGGTGGAAGCTGAAGGGATGAGAAGGAGCAGAAGAGTCGTGTAGGTGGGGGGAGGCAAGGAGAAGGGGGGGCTGTTGGAATGCAGGGGGGAGTTGGGAGGGTGGGGGGGCTGGACTGCAGGGATGGAGGTGTAGGAGGTGGGGCAGGGTACAGGGATGGGGGGCAGGAAAGGTCCTGAGGTACAGGGGTGGAGGGGCTGTGGGGCGGGGAGGTGGTGGGACCTGAAATCATGCGGGGGAAAATTGGGCACTGGGGTGTTACCCACGCACCACCCTGAGGGCCAGTGCCACCCTTAGGCACCGTCCCCGTCCCTGCTGCGGGTGCCACAGACCTGCCCACTCTCTCCTGCAGGCCCGGAGATCCCCCTGTCCAGCTACCCCCCTGCAGCTCCTCCAGCTCCCGTCCCTGTGGACTCCAAAGCCGGCCCTGTGCCTCCCCAGCCCGGCTTCACCCCCACGGCCATGTACCCCCCGCCCGGCCCCTCCGCCCAGTACCCCGTGTACCCCTCCGGGCCCCCTGTCTACTACCCCACAGGTGAGCACCGCGGGGCGGGGGACCCTGCTGTGCGCGGCGACCCGGTGACGCTCCGCCTGCTCCCCGCAGCACCGCCGCCCTACGCGCCGGCACAGCCCAGCTACCCCGGAGCGTGAGCCCCGCACGGACGGACCCTCGCACCGCCGCCGGCAGCGGGACCCCGGGAGCCCCCGGAGCTGGGGGGCTGCCCCGGCCACGCTGGACCCGGCTCCTCCCGGCCAGCCCGGGGTGACCCGGTGCCAGCACAACAGGGCGGCCCTTGTGCTGCACACTGGGCCCTTTGTGGGCGCCGCTCCCCCGGCTCTGGGTGCCAGCGGCCCCGAGCCCCGCGGGGGGGTCCCCGGAGAGGCGGGGGTCCCTCGAGGGCTGGGCACCTCTGTCTCCCTGCACACCCATCCTGGATTCACCCCTGGCTCTTCCTTCCCCCGGGGCTGGCATTAAACCACGTCTTGTGCCCACAGACCGGTGTCGTCTCGGTGACTCTCCAATGGGGAAAGAAGGGGAGAGCAACGCCCTCAGCCCCTTCTCACGAACTGTAAAATGGGGGAAGAAGAATTCCGCCTTCTCCGTTCTGCTCCCGAGACTTCTCCATCCTAACATTATGTTGAGATGGGTAATTCCCACCAAATCAGCCACTTGGATGAGCCAGCCTGGAGTGCTGCCGCCCACCCAGCCCCCCTCACTCAAAACAGGGGTGTGAAACCACCCCTGGAATCTTTCGGGTGTGAAAAGAAGCAAATTCAGCGCTGAGATTGGGACTGTGGGTGCATGAACAATTCCTCTATCTACGCCCCCTCCCCTGGCATAAGCAGGGAAGGGTGGGTGGGTGGTGGGTCACCCTGATAGTTGTTCCCCCCAGCATTGCTAGCTAAATTTGGGACCGGAATCCATCAGTCCAGGAGAAAAGAGCCAAAGAGCCACCTGAAAGGACAAACCCCTGTTCCATCTGCCAGGCCCCTGCATTCCATCACCCCCAAAAACCCCCTGAGCTGCCCGGGGTGGGGGGAGCCGAGGGGATGCAGCTCCAAGTTTTATTGAAGTGAGATGGAGAGGAAAAGAAATAATAATTAAAAAAATAATAAAAGCAGCGAGGTGGGTTCTGGGAGGCGGGGATAGAGTTGTGTGTACACAGCCAGCTGCGTGGGGGGCTCAGGATTTGGGGACCCCCTGCTCCCGGAGGTAGAGGTCACGGATCTCGGCCAGGCTGCGGCTGAGCACGCCGAGCGCCTGAGCGATGCCGCGCAGCACGGCCGTGGTCTCCCGGCGGCTCTCGGCGTATTCCCGGCGGAACGCCCGCATTTCCTGCACCAGCCGCTCGCTGGACTGCACCAGGCTGAGCTGGGGGCGCTCGGGGGTCCCGTCCAGCCCCGCCGGCCCGGGGGGCGCCGCCTCTCCCGAGCCGCAGTGACTGATCTGCTCGGGCTCCTGCTCCAACAGCGGGCTCGGGAAGTCGGAGCCCGGCGGCTCCTGCTGCCCGCCGAGGTCGCCGAGGGAGAGTCCGGAGGGCGCGGGGCGCGGGGGGCTGCGGCCCCAGCCCTCGCACAGCTCGCCGGGCGGGCAGAGGCCGCGGGGCAGCCGGCAGTCGGGGCCGCGGCCGGGAATGCCGCCAGCCGCGGGACCGCGGAGGGGCTCGGTCTTCACCTCCACAGGCTCCTCCTTCACCGGCTCCTCTTGACACCTGCGGGAGGGACGGGAGCACAGCGCAGCTGCAGGGATCTCCCGTGCCCCGAGCGCTCCACGAACCGAGTGACAGACCCTCTTGTCTCCATCCCTGCGCTCCCACATCCCCTCTCCTGCACCCCGTCCTGCTTCCATCCACACGTATCTCCACAGTCCCATGTCCTTCATGATGGTTCAACCCCATCTCGGCCCTCTCCTGCTTCCAGTACTCCCATATCCCTGCCCTGAATGTGGTGTCTCCATGTGCCTGCATAGTCCTGCTGTTCCTACATCCCTCTCCACACATATACCTGTCTTGAATGTGGTGCCTCTGTGTCCCTGTTTGGTCCTGGTGCCTCCATGTCCCAGCTCTCACCCCACTAACCCCCATGGCCCTGTTCTGGTCCCAGTACTGGAATGTTCCTTGTCCCCTTGGTCCTGCCCCATGTCACTGTCCCAATCTCATCACACCTTTGCCCTGTTCCCAGCCCCTTCTTATCCCTGTCCACATCCCAGTGCCCCCTGCCTTCTGTCCCTGTCCTAATCCCAGTCACCCATATCCTTGTCCTGATCCAGATCCAGATCCAGATCCCCTTCTGACCTGGTCCAGGTGCCCTTGTCTCCTATGTCACTGTCCTGGTCCTCCCAGATCCCTGTCACCTGTGTCCCTGTCCCAGTACTCCATGTTCGTATCCCTTTGCCCTGACTCTATGTTCCCTCTGCGTGCCTGCCCCACTGTTCTTGCCCCAGTCCCTCCATGCACCTGTACTGGTCCCAGTCCATTGTCCTGGTCCCAGTTTTTCCCACATCTTGGTCCCAGTCCCCTCACATCCCTGCCCTGTTTCCCTGGATCTGTGTCCCAGTCTCTCCCAGTATCTCTCTGAGGCCTAGTGATGCCGTAGGATGCCCCCATATCCCTCAGGTCTCTGTCCCAATCCTCCATCTCCCTGCCATTGTCCCCTGTATCAATGTCCCAGTCTCCCATGGCATGGTCCCAGTGTCCCTGTCCTGGCCTTAATCTCCTGTGTCCCTGTCCTGATCCCTCTACACAGCTGTCCTGTTCCCAATTTCTTGCTCCTTGTCCCCTGCTCTTGGTCATGGCCTCCTGTGTCCCTGTCTCAGAACTATGTTTCTGTCCTGGTTACTCCATATCCCTGTACTGGTCCCAATGCCTCTGTGTCCCTGTCCCAGTTCCTCATGTCCCTGTCCTAATGCCCTGTGTCCTGGTTCTCCAGGTGCTGATCCAGGTCCCCTGAGTCCCCATCCCCAACTCTCCATGCACCTGCCCTTGTGTCCTGGTCTGGCTGTGTCCCTTTCCTGACCCTCCACACTGTGGTTCTGGTCTCCTGTGTCCCTGCATGCCCCTGCCCTGGTCCCAGCGACCTGTTTCAGTCTCATTTCTCTTGCATCCCAGTCCCAGTCCCCCATGTCTGTGTCCTGGACCCCCACATCCTGGTCACACTGTCATGGTCTCCCGTGTCCTGATCCCTTCACTTTCCGGTCCTGGTCCCCTGTGCCCCTGTTCCTCCCGTCCTCTCCCAGTCCCAGTGGCCCTGTGTCTGTGTCCTGGTTCCCCATGTCCATACCCTGGTCCCGCACGTCCTGGTCCTGGTCCTTGTCTCTCTTGACCCTTTTCCTCCATGCATCTGTCCTGGTCCCAGTGTCCCTGTTCCTGTCGCTTGCCCCCACTTCCTAAACCCATTTTTCTATGTCCCATTCCACCTCGTTCGTGGCCCCTTTTTGGTCCCCCATGTCCCATCCTGGCACCCAGCAAGTCCCTGCCCCGGTCTCCATGTCTGTGCCCTGGTTCTTCATGTCCCTGTCCCACCACACACCTGTCCCAGTGCCTGTGTCTGTGCGCCGGTCTCCCTGCATCCCGGTCCCAGCATCCCCGTGACCGTGCCCCGTTCTCTCCTGCCCTGGTCCCAGTCCCGGTCCCCTACGTGCTTGTCCTGGCTCTCCATGTCCGTCTCTCCACTTTTCCCGTGTCCCTGCCGTCCCCGCGCCGCTCCCGCACACTCACCGTGCTGTGCCGGCCCCTCGGCGCTGCGCACCGGGGGCTCGGTCCCGGCGGCGCCGCGGGGACCCCAGGCGGGGGCAGGGGCGGGCCCCGGGCCGGGCTCGGCCGCGCCGTTCCCGTTGCTCCCGTTGCTGCTCCCGGTGTTCCCGTTCCTGGCGGAGGCCCTGCCGGCCGGGCCCTGCCGCTCCAGCCGGTGCCGGCTGATCTTGTCCCCGGCGCGGCGGCGCAGCCCCCGCCAGCGGTTCTTCACCTCGCCGATGTCGCGCTGGTGGCGGCCGGCGGCGTTCACCTTGTGCGTGATCCGCCACCAGATCTTCTGCTTCTCGTACGCGTTCACGGTACCGGCGGCGGCGCCGAACAGCAGCGGCTCGTACCGGAGCACTTCGCTCATCAGCACCTCCAGCTCCTGCAGCGTGAAGTTCGGCTTCCGCTTCAGCAGCCCCCGCCGCGCCCCGCCGCCGCCCGCCGCCGCCATGCTCCCCGCCGCCGCCGCCGCCGCCTCATGCCGCCGCCCGGCCGCCCATCGCCGCCCTGCCGGTTCCCCGGTGCCGAGGGGGAGAGCCGCGCCCGCCGATGGCCCCTGCGGCGCTGCCGCTGCCGGGGCCGGGGCGGAGCGGACGGGCCGGGGCCGCTCCCCGCCCCCGCTCCGTTAACGGCGGCCCCGGGCGGTAACGGCGCCCCCTGCCGGCCCCGCCGCGCACGGCAGCGGCCCCGCCGCGCTACCGGCAGCCCCCGGGTTCGGGTGCGGGGCAAGGGGCGGGAGGACCCCCCGTACCGATACCGCTCCCCCCGCTGGGGCCGCGGAGCTGCGCGGCTGCCAAAACGGCGTTTCGCTGCTACCGGGAGCCCCTCTCAGCCAGGACCGTGGGTGTTTCAGGACAGGGGGAGCCTCCCAGGGGACACCTGGCTGCTGCTGCACCCCCAAAATGGCCCCGGCCTCGTAGTGCCAGGAGAGAGAGCAGTTCTGGATGACCGCAGGGGTTTGGGGTGACCCTGGGGCGACCCTGGGGGTTTAGGTGCCCAGTTTTGGGGTCACCCGGGGTTTAGGATGACCCTGAGGCACTCTGTTCTGGATTACCTGGACGTTCAGGGTGACCCTGGGGCAGCCCTAAGATGTCTAGTTCTAGGGGGACTCAAAGGGTTTGAGGTGACTGTGGAGTGGTCCTGGGGTGCCCAGTTCTGGTGACTCCAAACCTTTGGGTTGTCTGCATGGCTCTGTTCATGTCCAGCAGCAGCAAGGTGCCCCATTTAGGGAGGTTCTGGGTGGGTGGGTGGCTACAGACACCTGGTTGGGGTGTCCAGGTGGTCCCAGGGTGCCCAGTTCAGGTGGTCTGTGGGTGTGGGAGAGGGAAGAGCTGCCCTGGCTGAGGTTGCTGCGTCCATTCCAGACACCCCTGCGCCCAGTCTGGGCCCTGGGGGCTGGAGCTGTCCGGAGGCACAGGAAGCGGTGGGTGAGCTTTATTACTGATGCAGTGGCCGCAGTCATACAAATCGTGATCAAGGTGTCATGACAGGAAGGATGGGGGGAGGGAGAGTGGGCATCACATGGCCCCAAAACCCACTGCCCTCCCTGAGTCGGTGCTTTCCCTGCTCTCTCTGAGGCGGATTTGGTTTCCATGCTCTGAGGGTTCTGGGGGTCTCCCCGCAGTGCTGTGGGCACACACAAGCTGCCCCAAGCTCCTGGCCCCAGCCTGGCTCCCCATGTCCCGTCACTTCCATGCCTCCTCTCTCCCTGGCTGCTCCTTCTCTGACCCTCCCATTCCTCCTTGATGTCAAGCCTGAACCCCCGACTCTGCAGCCACTGCTGTGCCTGAATCCCAGAACTCTGCTGGCCATCCAGATACCTTGTGGCGATCTGATGATGATCTGGGTGTCCCCTGCTCCCCTCCGAGGCTGGGGGTACTCTTGCTCACCCCAGGCTGGACCCTGGATAGAGGGTGCCAAACCCCTTCATTATGCCCTGATGGGGGATTTCCATAAGGATCAGCTCTGCAGACCCCTGCTCTATCCTTGGCATCTCCCTCAAGGCACGGTGCTGGTAGCAGAGCGAGCTCGAAGGCTTCACAACCATCAAGAAATAAATACAACATCCTCCATCATGTCCTGCTGGGCCCAGCCCGTCCTCCATGTCCCAGAGAGATCCCTGCTCCTTTGTGTCGCTCACTGCAGGTTCCAAAGGGCTTGTCATGGAAACAGTCACGAGAAAGCTGAGTGTCTGGGGGTCTGCCATGGGCTGCAGGGGAAAAATTCTCCCGCTCCCTACTGCAGCAGCTTCGGCAACTCCACCTGCAGAGAAGGACACCCCATTATTGGGAAAGCAGTGGGAGGGGGTGCGGGAATGTCCCTGACATCCCCCATCTGGGGCAGGGTTAGATGGGATGCTGGGGAGAAATTCCTCCTTGTGAAGGTGGGGAGGTCCTGGCACAGGGTGCCCAGAGAAGCTGGGGCTGCCCCATCCCTGGAAGTGCTCAAGGCCAGGTTGAATGGGGCTTGGAGCAGCCTGGGATAGTGGAACGTGTCCCTGTCCAGGACGGGAAAGAGATAATCTCTAAGGCCTCTTCCAACCCAAACCATTCAACGACCTCTTTCTCTTGGTCAGGCTGGTTGTCCCCCCACTCCAGCCCATGGACAGCCCAGCAGTGACACAAATCACCTGGAGCATGTGAGAGGTTTCAAGGCTTCATGCTGGGACCAGCATTAGGCCCATTTGTTCCAGCACCATTTTTGCTCAATGGGATACATACACAACCATGTGCTGCCCAAGGGTGAATATCTGGTCCTCCTGTATTAGGACTACAGTTGCTGCCACAGCTTCCAAGCACCCAGGCCACCTTTGGCTAACACTGTCTAGAGAGAAGGAGGCCACTGCTCTCAACTGGTCCCCAAGGTGCTGTGTCAGTACTCCTAGAGCAACATGCAGTTGCTCATATGTAAAGAGTTCAAAAGGCTTAGCCAGGTCTGGCAGCCCAAGAGCTGACATCAAGGAATGCTTCAGTTGTTTAAGTACAGATGAAGCCTTTCCAGTCATCCTGGGCCCCCTCCCATCCCGGGGGCGTGGGCTCAGCCACAAGAAGAAGGTTTCAAGAGCCCAGTGAGTTATTAGTTATGGATGGCCCAACACAGGATGTGCCTGGTGGATGTGCCCAACACATCTGCCACGAGATGGATCTGCTGTCATGCTCTCTGCCAAGGGATGGATCTCCTGCGGGATGCTCTGCCAAGGGCTGGACCTACTGACCCCATCTGCTCTGCAGAGATGGTTTTAAAGGATGGAACTTCCTTCCCCCTGTGCTTGGCAAAGGGATGGATCTGCCCCTGTGCAGAGGTTGGCGCATGGACACCCACTGCAGAGAAGGACACTGCCAGAGTGACACTGGCTGTGACCTCAGCCCCCAGCCCCACCCTGTGTATGGCCCCATCTGGCCCTGCACTTGCCTTCTTGAGCTGTTTGAGGTTGCTGGAGCGAATGGCTGCCAGGAGCTGGTCCCGAGAGTTCTTCTCCTGGACTGGCAGCGCCCGGTCTCCCAGCTTCCTCTGTGTGGCTGGCGAGAGCGAGTTCTTCAGGTTCTCGTTGATCATCAGTGGTGGGGCGAGCGGAGGAGGAGGTGGGGGAGGCACGGTGGGTGCCCCCCCTTTCTTGGGAGAGCTTTTGGGGGAAGCCTTGGGGGATGGCTGCGGGGATCCCTTGGGGGACCCCTTGGGCAGCGCTCCAGGCTTGGGCACCTCCAGAAGGTCTTTCTTCTCGCCCCGCTCCTGTGCCAGTTTCTGCTCCTGGAGGCGTTTCTGCCTCTGCCTGTCCATGTTTCGGCTCAGCAGGTTGGTGACAGTCATGCGTGGCCCAGCCAGCTCGAAGTGGTAGCCCAGCTTCAGGAGCGTGGTGTTCTCCTTCAGCAGCTTGGCAATCTCCATCTCTGTCTTTCCGCCGCAGATGTGCCGCTGGTTGTGGAAGCGCAGCTCCGTCAGCGTGTCGTTCTGCAGCAGCGCCCGGAAAATGGCCAGGATGCCTTTGCCCGTGATGTGGTTGGAGTCCAGGTTGATGCTGGTCAGCACCTTGTTGGACTTGAGCATGATGGCGATGGCGAAGGCCACGTGGTCATCGGCCCGGGTGTTGGCCAGGGCAAACACCTTGACCACGGTGTTGAACTCCAGGGCCTCGGTGAAGCGCACCAGGGTCTCGTTGTTGATGCAGTCGGAGTTGTTCACGTTGACCTCGGTCACCTCGGCGTCGTTGTTCTTCACCTTCTCGATGAGCTCGTCGAAGATGCTGGAGGCTTCGTCATCCTTGGCTTGATCCGCTGGAGCTGGAGGGAGGCTTGGAAGGGCTGCTCCCAGCTCCTGCCTTGGCTTCCTGTTTCTCCTCCACCTTTTCTGCCTTTTCTGCTTCTGCCTGGGATTTATCCTTCTCATCTGCCTTGGATTTTTTCACAGCTGAAGCCTTTTCCTCATCTTTTTTATAATTTTCTTTCTTACCTTCCCCTCTTATGTCTTTTTCTGCCTGTTTCTTTGATTCTGAGCTCTTCTCCTCCTTTTTGTCCCCCCCTGTGTCCTTTGATGCTGAATCCTTTTCTTCTTGCTTTTTTCCCTTCTCCTCCTTTGCTGCTGAGACCTTCTCTTCTTCCTTTTTATCTTTCTCTGCATCCTTCTTTTTAATATATGAGCTGTTCTCTTCCTCTTTTTTATTCTTCCCTGCATCTTTCTTCAACTCTGATCTCTTCTCTTCCTCCTTTTTGCCCTTCTCTGTGTCCTTCTTCAACACTGAACCTTTCTCTTCCTCCTTCCTGTCCTTCCCCATCAGCTTTTTCTCCATGGCCTTGACTTTATCGTTCATGGCATTGTTCTCTTTTCTCTTGGTTTCAGTCTCAGCTTTACCTCCCGGGTCTGTTTTCTGAACATTTTCTTCCTTTTTAGAGTCTTTCCCCACTTTAGTATCTCGTTTCTGGGCCAGGTCTTTGGAAGGAGATTCCTTTCCTTTTCCTTCTTGATTTATGTCTCCCTTATTCTTGCTCAACCTGCTTTCCTAGTGAGAGAAAAACACCTGGGAATTACAAAAACAGGTGCCTCTGACCTACACACTTGCCACCCCAGTCTCACTGTCACTGACCTCTGCCACGTGGGAGCATCCTGCAGCCTGTGGCTGGGCTTTGGGAGAGGAACCAGTTCCAGGGAAGGGTTCAGCATCTCAGTGCCTTGAAAGCAGGCAGAGCCTGCAGGACCCAGGTATGGCGAGGTCCTGCTGCAGGTGTCCAAGGCAGCCCTGCTCTCCTGCCTCCAGCCCCCTCCCAAAGGGCTCTGGAGGTCTGCAGGATGCCCTCTCCAATAGGCCATAAACTAACTAGCAGTAGTCAGCACCTTCTCTCATATCCCCCATCAATTATCATTTTTTAATAATTTTTCTAACTAGAGATGGAGGTGGGGCCTGTCTCCCTGTGAGCCCCAGGTGCTTTCCCACCTTTCCTAAATAGTTTCCAGCTGGATGCTTGGTGGCTTTTCACAGTCTGTAGCCAAACACTGTCCACACTGTCCTGGATGTGTGTGCAAGCAGGGGACCACCCACAGCAGTGTCCCAGTGACACTGCTGACCCAGCAGTCACTCCACCCCTGGGCTCTGCACAGCCATTCTCCTTTCAACAGCAGTTTTCACTTTTGAGCAGAAAACTGAGGAAATTTGAGGATGGCATTTATTGCTTTCTAATGCATGAGGTTCTCCCAGCACACCTGGGAGGGCACATCACAAAAGGGATGGGCTTAACTTGGAAAGTTTGGAGGAAGGTCAGAAGGAAGTTTTGGTCATTTTTACAAGCACCTGACCCCTGCCCTTGGTACAGCCTGTCCTGGGCATTGCTGCTGGCCACAGCCAGCTGCAGCAGCCTGGGGACACAGCCAAGACCTCGTTGCAGCCTTCATCCAAGGCTGAGGGGCTGGGAGGAGGTCTCCATCAGCATTGGTACAACCTTTGATACGGATCCCATCCTTCTCTCTAACCTGCCAGAGGCTGGGATATTGGGAAAAAATTCCTCCCTGTGAGGGTGGTGAGGTCCTGGCACAGGTGCCCAGGGAAGCTGTGGCTGCCCCATCCCCAAGGCCAAGCTGGATGGAGCATGGAGCAACCTGGGATAGTGGAAGGTGTCCCTGCCATGGCAGGGGTGGAATGGGATGAGCTTTAAGGTTCCTTCCAATCCAAACTAGTCTGGGACTCAACGACATGAAACACATCCATTCCCAAGGGAGAGGAGCCAATGCCTCAGGTTGCTGAAGGCAGATGAACTTGACACTGGGACCAAGTTTGCTGCACAGCAGAGGATCCTGCCATAAGTTTCACATAAAGGTTTGGCAATTTAAATTAAATTTATTTAGATTTTGCAATTCCGTCCTCCACAGCTAGGGAACACACAGGTCCTCACCACTGGTGTGGCTCATCATTTTTGCTGGGGGGTTTTAGGACTCCAGGGAAAGGAGAAAGGAAGATGCCTCTGGGACATGCAGCTGTGATACCTTTACAATCTCACAATTAGGACAACTCTGTGGCTTCACCCAGTGCCTGGAACCCTCAAATCTGAATCCTGACACCCCAGTCTGCAGCCAAGCTGGTTTCCTTCCTTCACCCCAGGGCTCCATGGTGTCCATGCTGGGGCAGCATGAGGCTGAGCTTTCTCCATGTGCACTACTGCCAGCCCTCTGGGACAGATTTTTGTGGAAAGAACTGGCTGTGCACGGGCAGCCCTGGGGACTGTTTGTACCTGGGGTATAAACAGATGCCATTGGGGACGAGAGAGCTGTTTGTTTAGTTAAGAGATTTCTTGGCTCCCTGGTGCAGGGCCGAACAGGGACAGGAGGGCTCATGCCAGATCCCTACAGAGCCTGGCCTGGCCTTCACACAGCCCCCACTGCTGCCACCCCAGGGGCCAGAGATGGGCTCCCAGAGGAGTCCTGGTGCTGCAGGGAGCAGGTGATGCCACCTCCTTGCACTGGCACTGTGGCCTGTTCCCAGCACCAGAATGGTGCACAGGTGCTCAGTGACAGCCTGAAGCACCTGAGTGCAGGGAGGGAGGGCTGTGGGATGGGGAACCTGGTGCTCCCTGGCCAGTACCAAACAGGGCCTCTCCAAGGTGTCTGGGGGTGCCCAGGTTCCTGCAAGAAGGACATTCATTCTCCTCAGGGCCCTTTGGTGCCCACAGGCTGAGCACCCCTCGAGTCAGAGCCAGCAGCCTCATCTCCATGCCAACTGGTCCAAAACTCTTTCTCCATCCCAGCCCAAGCTCACCCAGCCTAACACTGGGGACCTCTGAGTCTTCCCTGGGCACATCCAAAACCAAGAAGAGCAAAGGCTTTGGCCAGGGATGAGCAGATCTTGGAGAAAGGGAGAAAAACCTTGGTGAGAATTACCAGAAACTTCTCCCATGCCTGGAGAAGGTGATGGTTTGCTCCAAGCAAATCAAACCAGAGGGAAATGAAATCCATGGCAAATCCCTGCTTGGGAAAGCTGCTGCAGCACATGCTGAGAATGTCCTGTTACCTGGTTAGAGCTTCCATCCATGGATGTGTGGCCACCTGTGGGGCAGGTTTGGGGGAGGAGAGACCTGGAGCCAGGGAATGGGATGTGGGAAAAGAGGTGGGGGAAAAGGAATCAGGAGAAAGAGAGCTGGGAGAAGTCAGGGAAAAGAAGCTGGGAGAAAAGAAGCCAGCTGTGGCCCCAGGCATGGGAACAAGGGAATGCAACAGACAGGCAGTTGCCATCATGGGTGTTTGTGCCACTGTGGGCAGTGCTTGTGGGATCATTTGCAAATTTGGGATGCATCAGAAGGATCTCACTGAAGAGCTGCAGGCTGCTGGAAGGAGTGCTGGATGGCCACAGGGGGTGAGAGGGCTTCAGGCTGCTTCATCTCCTGCCCTGGGAGAGCCCTGGGCAAGCGCCCAGCTCCAGTGGCAGCAGAAGGAAATAAGTTCAGGCAAGACACCAGATGTGTGTTTCTAAAACCAAGGGTCGCTGTGGCCCATCTCCATCCTTGCTGGAGCCTGGGGGCATCTCCAGAGCCCTGCCTGAGGCCACAGGTGTGCCCAGGAGAAAACACATCCTGTCCCCTCCTGCCTTTCCAGTCCCAGGTCTGCTGCTGTGTCCACTGGCCCAGCCCATGCTGCAGGTGCCAGCCTCAGGTGTCACCAGCCCACCACTGGTCATAATGCTGAGGACCTTATATCAGGCTGGAAGTGCAGGTGGAAGCGGAGCTTGGTGGCACAGCTGTGTGGCAGGGGTGGAGAGAGAGAAAAGCACCTTTCCCTTGCTCTGGAGCCCCTTGCTGCCCCCATGGCCACCAGCACAGCTTCTCCTGCAGCCCAGCACCAGCTGTCCCCTCTTCTTGGCCATCCTGAGTCCTGCCTGCTCACCCCTCCCTGCCCACTGACATTTACCTGGGGTACCTGAAAACCAGTGCTGTTGCACCCTCTCTGTGCCATTCCCTCTGCCACAAGCACATTTATTAGGGGGATATTTTTACACAGCATGTCAGACCTTTAAAAATAAGCCTAATGAAAACAGCCTGGTAGTTGGTTGATTAATCACCAGTGTTTTGATGAACTGAGATGCCTTCCCATTTCCTCTAAATAGACTAAAATGAGCTTTGCCATGGCTTGTTAGCATTTGTAACCCTCAAACCCACTCAGATGTTGCCTTAAAAGGCAAAGGAGACTGGAAACTTCTTGCCTGGAATCCAAGCACTGGCTCCAGCGCTGAGCAAGGGACGGGGCTGGGGATGTAGCTGAGGATGGGGACAGGGAAGCTGGAGGTGGAGTGAGGGTCTCGCTGCCCTGAAAGCCCCACAGCTCATTTTGGGGTAGAAAATTCCTGGTTTAATGGTAGTTATTGATCTGGCTGTTTGTTCAGAATGTGGGCACGGTCACCCTGCTGTGCCCAGAGCAGATTTCCAAGGGAAAGGAGGGGAGGGGAGAGGAGGGGAGGAGAGGAGTGTGCTCAAGCCCGAGAGATGTCTCCCAGAGAGAGAAGCAACTCCCTGCCCAGTGCTGCCTCACATCCTGTCATTCTAGCAAGGAATTCAGCTTTTCCCCTTCCCTTCTGCCCAGACCTCTCTGACCCCACATATCACTGTGTCTCAGGCCAAGATTTTTAAAAAGTCCCTTTTCTGAGATGCAGAGCTGTTCTCCAGAGACTGGGCAGCTTCTGGCCCTGATTTTGCCGTTTTGGTGTTTTTTTTTTTTTTTTTTTTTTTTTTTCTGGTGAATTAAGGCTGATAAATGTCTTAAGTTGGTTTCTTTTAACAGAAGAGCTCCAGCCCTTCCATGGGGACACACAGCCATTTTCCATAAAAGCTGTAAAGCCACTTTGCAAATGCAAACTTTTTCTCCTCTAACAAAATCAGGTTTTAGAAGACCAGGTTCTTCTCTTCTATTTGCTGTACTCCCAGCCCTTCTCCTGGCACTGGTGTGGCTGAATTGGATATTCCCAAGATGAGACCTTCTTCCTGGTTGTCTCCTCTTCATCAGGGATTGAAAAGGGCAGGGAATGCCAGTGATTAACACTGGGAACACCTCTGAGCTGGATTTCTGCCCAGTGCACTTTGTGGGGAGCCCACAAAAAGCATTCATCAGATTTTTAGGAACAGGAAAACTGCAATTCAGCCCTAGTGAGTGTTAATCCCATCTCCATCCCCTGTGTCATGAGGCCTGGATGCTCAGGAGCAGGACACTGCTCCCAGGCTCCTGGCAGCACATGGACACGTCTCCAGGTCCCTTGTTAGTGCAAGTGTCCAGTGGACTCCATCCAGCAGCCCATGGGACAATCACAGACACCCCTGGCAGTGGGCACCTGGTGCTGGAAGATGATCCCAGGTCCTTGAAGTAGGTGAGATGAGCCAAACTCCAGGTGCCTACCTGGAAAATCAGACCAGTTTTTGCTGGTCGTTGGTTTTTAAATATTTTGTGGGAGCATCAGCTCCTTAGGCTCTGGCACCACATGGGAGCTGCATCCCAGGACAGAGCACTCAGTGGGCATGCCAGGGGTCACCCTCTGGCTCTTGGGAACTGGGGAATTCCTGTAAGGAGGCAAGTGGCAATCACTCTCCTTGGCAGAGGCTGCAGGTGCTCATTCCCACGCCAACACATGCCATGGTGCCCCTGCCAGGAGGAGGGAGCCTTTGGAGCCCTCAGCAGCATGCAGCACAAATCCTGACCCACATACTGTACACACATGGTCAAGGGCTGTGCAGGACACCTCTGTGACCTGGGCTGGCGCCTCCTCAGTTGTGTTTCAGGAAATCACAGAATGATGGAATCACTGTGGTTAGAAAAGCCCTCTAAGATCATCAAGTCCAACCATTCCCCCAGTGCAGCCATGTTCACCACTAACCCATGGCCAAAGAGCCACACACAGCTCTTAAATCCTTCCAGGGATGGGGACTCCACCTCTGCCCTGGACAGCCAGTCAGAGCTTTACAATCCTTTCCATGCAGGAAATGTTCCCCAACATCCAACCTGAACCTCCCCTGGGACAACTTGGGGCCATTTCCTCCTGTCCTGTCCCTTGTTTTCTGGGAGCAGAGCCCGAGCTCCAGCTGGCTGCTCCCTCCTGTCAGGGAGTTGAGCAGAGCCAGGGGGTCGCCCTGAGCCTCCTTTTCTCCAGGCTGTGTCTCCCAGCTCCTTTGGCCACTCCTGGGGCTCCAGGCTCTTCCTAAGCTCTGTTCCCTTCTCTGGACATGCTCCAGCCCCTCAATGACTTTCTTGTCGTGAGCAGCCCATAATTGTTCCCAGAACTGAAGGTGTGACGCCAGCAGTGCCAGCACAGGGAACGGGCATTGCCCTGGTCCTGCTGCCACACCATGGCTGGGACAGGCTCTTGTTGTTTCCACAGCTCCAATTCCTTTCTATTTTCATCCTTGTTTGCTCCACACTCTGGGCAGAGGAAGGGACAGAGGACTCTTGACCCTCCCCAGCGTGTCTGTCCCCTGCCCTCCTGCCAGCCACACCTCGACTTCCAGCCATGCACCTGACCCTGAGACCCTCCTGCTGCATCGTGCCACGATTCCCACGCAGCAGTGGGTGGGATGGAGCTGGTTAATCCCAGTGTCCTGCCGGGAGCTGAGTCACTGGGATGGTTTTAGCACACCAGTGATGTCACAGTGCTGCGAAAGAGAGGGACACACAACAGACCCAGCTCTTCTCCCCCTCCATGTCTATTTATCAGCTCAACATAAACACATATTAAACCTCCTGGACAGCTCAGCCCATATAAGCTAAACACTCCAAACACTTCCACGCATTTATCTGCATCCCAATTCTGCTTTACATAAATATAGAACACAGATTTTTGCTCTTTTTTTCCCCCAATTGACTAGAAACCCATGGGGTTTTTTCCTGCTTGTGCTGTTAGATGGACTGGGGGTCTACCAGACTTGTGTGCCTTTGGTGTGAGCTCCACATCACTGGGAACACTTTATGCTGCCTCTTGCCCCGGTAACAGAAGGAAAAACAAGGAAAGCAAAGCTTCTTCCCCCACGGGCATCACAAAAACAGCTGTGAGGATCTTTCTCACACCTTTTTTCTAGGAATGCAGCTCAAGATGCCTGTGTTCTCACTTCATATTTTTCAGCTGTTCCCCACACTGCAGATCCTTCTGGGAGCTGTCATGAGATTGTTCTTGCTTCTATGTTCACCTGGAGGGTTGTTTTATCATCTCTTGCAGGTAATAGGTCCTGCTTCTGCTGCCCATCCCTCTTGTTACAGGGTTGGGACTTTTTCAGAAACTTGTAATGAAACACCAGAGCACAGTTTTCATTTCTGAGCATTGAAAGGGATCTCCTGGACTTCACAGAATTACAGAATCAATTTGGTTGGAAAAGACCTCTGAGATCATCCAGTCTGATCTGTGACTGATCCCCCACCATGTAACCCAGCCCAGAGCACTCAGTGCCATGTCCAGGCGTTCCTTGGACACCTCCAGCAAAGGGGACTCCACCACTGCCCTGGGCAGCCCTATCCAATATATGACTACCCTTTCCATGGAGAAATTCCTTGTGATGCCCAACCTGAACCTCCCCCAGTGTAGCTTGAGGCTGTTTCCTCTTGTTCTGTCCCATCCCTTCCTCCCAGCAGAGCCTCACCCCCACCTGGCTGCTCCCTCCTCTCAGGGAGCTGAAGAGTGACTTGTGCAGCTGGAGGGACCATCTGTGGCCTCCTTTAAGGACCAAACAGGAACGGCTCAAAACTTTTGGTTTCTTTCCAAGTGTGTGCCTAGTTTGGATGTCCCTGGCTCTCAGCCCTGGAGGAATGCAAAGCCCAGGAAGTTGCCAGCTCTGTTTCCCTCTCTGTGCTGGGGGAAGCACCCACAGCTTTGCCCACTGCACATTCCACGGGCCAGAAGCCACTGGAGAAGCCTCTGTATGGCTATCCCAGTGTCACCCAGCCCTTCCACCCCTTTTGGAGGCCAGAGGCTGTTCAGAACAACATATTCAGGTCCATTCTCTCCTGTGAGAGTGATGAGGCCCTGGCACAGATTGTCCAGAGAAGATGTGGCTGTTCCCTCCCTGGAAGTGTCCAAGACCAGACCGGACAGGGCATGGAGCATCCTAGAATAGGGAAAGGTGTCCCTGCAGGGACTGGGATCCTTGGACTTGATGATCTTGGTGGTCTTTTCCAATCATAAAGACCCTCTGATGAGGGAAAAGAGACCAGGTCAGGACCCAGCTAAAAGAAAGGCAAGAGCTGGGAATTAGGAAGGGAGGAGGAACTTGGCAGTCAACAGAACCAGCTGATAAACAGAAGAGCAGAGTTTCAGCACACATTTTAGGGACAAACTGGGAAGATGCTCAAGGAATGATATAACCCCTGCTATACCCTTGTTTGCAAATTCCCTTGAGTCTGAACCAGTGAGTTAAATAAGGAGCTTGTTTTTCCTCCAGATATTTTCATTAAAAGATGACAAGATTTGAGCATTAATAAGAAATTTAAATCCTGCCTTGTTTGCCTGTGGTATTGAAGAAGGGCTCACTGCAGAGGATCTCCACTTTCCATGGAAGGAAATCATGGGACTGGATTGAAAAATCACTCAGCAGCAAGTTTCAAGCCTGGGAGAGTTAGAAAGGAAGGCAGGACTTTTTACAAGACCTTCCCAAGATCTTGTAAAAAGAAATCTTTCTCCATAGCAATAGGATCTGCTGTCCTGCAGCACTAGCATCCTTCAGATATGCAGAATTTGGATTAAATAAACTCTCTAAGCTTGCTGCTTTTCCCTCTGCATCCAAGCCAGGCCATAAGGAGCCTGTCCAGCCTCCATGAGGAGAGCTTGGGGACATGGAGACAGTCCCAGGAGCCTGCAGGGATCTGGAACAGGAGGAGGTCCTGCCTGCAGAGGAGTGCACTTAGGGAGTGGGATATCCAAGAGGAATAACTGGATCACCTCAGCTTCTCCTGTGGGAAGGGGGTTCAGCCTTCAAGAGACAAAAATACAGGGACCATCTGCACTGTGCACATCTGGCCCTGGCATCAGCATCCCCTGTGCAGAGTCTTCTCCTCCAGGAAGCTGGTCCCTGAGCTTCCATGCAAAGAGAAGCCCACCACATTAGTATCTTCATAAAAAATTTGGTTTGTGGCCCTGGAATGGCTTCCCTCCATAAGCAGGATAATGCTCCCTCATGCAACTTCCCTGCACTTCCCAGCCATTTGTGCTTGAAGCTGCATGAAATCAAATCCAAACAATCCTTTGGGAGGCAGGACTGGGAACTCTAATGGGATCAGAACATCCAGGTGAGCTTCAAGGAGCCGTCTGAACAACTCTCTGAGGCACGTGGTGGGTGTGATTTTGGGGTTGTCCTGTGCAGGGCTAGGAGTGGACTCAGTGATCCTTGTGGGTCCCTTCCAACTGAGGATGCTCCATGTTTCTGTGAGCAGCCAGGGAAGATGGTGGTGCTGGAGAGGGGAAAGCACATCAGGTGCTTTCTGCCTCTGACATCAGGCACTTGGGTTTTGGGAGCCACCAGGGTGCTGTGGTGAGGTCAGGTGAAAATCCAAGGGAAGTCCAGAACAGCTGCAGGTGGATTTTGTGGAATGCTTTGGAAAGCCAAACCTCCTGTTGGTGTTTAGGGCTCCCCAAATGCCAGTGGGAAAGATCATGGAATTATAGAATGGTTATGCTTGGAAGGGACCTGAAAGATCATTCCCTTAAAGAGCACCGTGGAGGAGACTCCATGGATGGGGTGCTCTCAGGGAAGGTATAACTGTGCTCTCTGCACAGATGTGGTTTTTATAGATGTCATCAGCAATAGAGGCCCTGGACCAGCTCCCAGAGACCCCATCTCCTCACACAGCTCAGCTCTCAGAGAAACCCCTCCTGCAGGGACAGCTGCACAGAGCCCCTGTGCCATGGCACACTCGACTTTTCCTCTTCTGGACAGAAATTTCAGGCATGATACAAGGATTCAAGTGACAGCAAGTCAGTTGTGCTCCAGGTAACTCATGGAATCCTAGACTGGTTTGGGTGGAAAGAGATCTTGAAGATCATCCTGTTCCACCCCCTGCCATGGGCAGGGACACCTTCCACTGTCCCAGGCTGCTCCAAGCCCTGCCCATCCTGGCCTTGGACACTTCCAGGCATGGGACAGCCACAGCTTCTCTGGGCACCTGTGCCAGGGCCTCCCCACCCTCACAGGAAAGAATGTCTTCCCAAAATCCCATCTAACCCTGCCCTCTGGCAGTTTAATACCACAGCACCAACCTCACAGCATGTTTCTAACCAGAATTTTTCTCATTTTGTCTATGCCTGTGACACTAAAGAGGCTTGAGCTGATAAAAATAATCTCTTTGTTTATCAACTCATGAATATTCATTTAATTCCAGCTACTGTGACACATGGACCTTGTTGAGCACATCCAGAGAGGGGCACTGGCCGAAGCCCCACCCTTGAGCTGGGTTATACTTCCACTCATTAGCAAGACAAAGTTAAGATTAATTTATTACTGCATAACCAAGATGGGAATTTGGCTGCCCAGCGTGGAAAGGTTGGGGCAAAGCTCATGTCTATTTTGGGCTGTTTATAATCTGCTTCCTAGTTACCCAAGTTTGCCCTTTTCATCACTAAGAAGATGTGTTATTATGTAGTTAACAATATTTCTAAATATACCCACTTCTCCCAATATTTAGGTGGAAATGGAGGTGCCTGGAGCCAGTCCAAAAGCAGGGCAATGACTGCAAAAACAGTGAGATGGGCAGAAACTCAACCTTTCCCTTCAAAATACCTTATTTTGCTCTTTGGAAGAATTCCTACACATCTGCTAACACACAGTGCCCCACAACAGAGATTCCCACCAGGAGGCATGGAAGAAGAGCAAGGAGGACATAAGAAGGACACTGAACTTCTGAAGCAAGTCCAGAGGGAGGCCACAGAGGTGCTCTGAGGGCTGGAGCCCCTCTGACCTGGAGACAGGCTGGAGAGCTGGGGGTGTCCCAGCTGGGGGTGTCAGAGCATCCCTGTGACCTCCTCCAGGTTTGCTTCAGGATGCTGGGAGCTGTTGATGGAGAGGGGCTGGGATGGACACGCACGGGGTGATGCCTGCACAGCCTGGGAGAATGCCAACCCCGTGGGAGTGCAGCCACCCTGGGAGTGCTGGCTGGCACAACAGAAATCTGCTGACACATGAGATGGATTCGTCATTGGAGACCTCGGAGCTCTGAGCAGCTGGGGGAGAGCTCGGCACATGCCTGGGGTGCTCTGGATGGCTCCATGTTCTCATTCCATCCTGCAGCAAAGCACAGCCCTGGGGCTTCTATCACTGCCTTTCTGCACTGCTTTTGGTGACTGCAGTCTGATCATCCCATCCCATCCCTGTATCCCATCCCTGTATCCCATCCCTGTATCCCATCCACTCCCTGTACCCCTGTATCCCTGTACCCCTGTACCCCTGTATCCCTGCATCCCTGTATCCCTGTACCCCTGTACCCCTGTATCCCTGTATCCCTGTATCCCTGTATCCCTGTATCCCTGTATCCCTGTACCCCTGTATCCCTGTATCCCTGCATCCCTGTATCCCTGTATCCCTGTATCCCTGTATCCCTGTATCCCTGTATCCCTGTATCCCTGTACCCCTGTATCCCTGTATCCCTGTATCCCTGTATCCCTGCATCCCTGTATCCCTGTATCCCTGTATCCCTGTACCCCTGTATCCCTGTATCCCTGTATCCCTGCATCCCTGTACCCCTGTATCCCTGTATCCCTGTATCCCTGTATCCCTGTATCCCTGTATCCCATCCCATCCTTGGGACTCACTCCACCACCAAGCTGGCATTTTCTAGGTGTTAATCCCAGATTCTAACAATGGCAGGGAGGAAGTGCTGTAGGATATACTTTTTTTCCTTGGCCTCCCAGGATTGGAATAGAAAAAGACAGCTCTGCCCTATCCAGTTACTGCAATGCAATCAAACCGGGCCACTTCCACTGACAAACCTGACCTGGTGCAATTTGCTTTGTCTTCCAGAGCCTGAAGCTCCTGAACTCAGAGAGCAGCAGGAGCTTTCCAGGACCCCTGTGCTGCCCTCTGCTCCAGCCAGAGCCCTACACCCTCTCCCTCCTCCCCAGGCCATCCCTTTCCACATCCCAAGTCCTCTCAGACATTTCCAAACAGCATTATGTTTAACCAGGCAAATTCCCGGGTCTCTTTTAAACAAAACTCACATATTTCCTCCCTTCCTCCTGGTCACAGACACTCGACCAATTCCCAGTCAACCCCCCACATTCCAACAGTTAATACTGAAACAGCAACACAAGTTGCTGTCAAACCCAAAAGTCCCCCTACCTGCAAAAGCAGATTTTTCACTGTCACCTCTTGGGATCACCTGCAAGACAGTGGTCCACTGGGATGACTGGTCCCACATAACAGGATTTCCCTCTCCAGAGAGAGGGAACATAACACATTTTGCGTAACAGCAAGATCTCCCTCTCCAGGCAGGTTTGTCCTGCAGCACCTGCACTTCCCCACCACAGGGACACTTTCTGCTGGTGAGGCAATCAAGGCAGGGCCCTTGTGGTGAGGGGCATGGCTCTCACTGTCCCCCAGCCCCTGCCAAGCACTGCATATAGAAGGTGAAAGCTGTTCCTTATCCTCAGAGCCAGGGGCACCTCCCAGGCTGCCCCAGGCAGGGCTTGGGAGGAACAATTTAACCCCTTGGTCAACTCTCCAAAGGCAATCTTCATATTTCTCCTACAGGTGCAATTTTCATCCCTACTCCTCCCAATATTTAGAAGGGAGTAAGGGTGCCTAGGCCATAGCCAGGAGAGGACCCTCCTATATAAACTCCATAAATATCCAGAAATTTCCAAGTGCTCTGGGGTAGTTATATATTGATTACCCAGTTGGAAGACCCAGGGTAAGCTGGGTGACCCGGGCTAGATCTGGAATCAGTAGCCATATAATACCTGGCTCTGCTTTTGCTGCCAACACTCCCCAGCCCTGCCCCAGCAGGGCAGATGAGAATCCCACCTGTGACATGAAACCAGCCCAGTGACAACATGGATCAACTGCTAAAAAGTCACTGTCTTTCACTTTCTGGCTCAGCCTGCCTTGAAAAACCAGATATTTCCCAGGCTGCCACGGACAAAGCACATACCAAATATTCTTAGTGCTGAGGTTAATAAATGTTACAGAAAAGTAGGAATGGCTCCCACTAAGTCACAACACAAGAAGAGGAGAACAACTGACATGAATCTCTCGAGCTCCAAGAAAAGTCTTAAAGAATTTGCCAGGTGCAGAGAGGGAGATAAATGTACCCAAATCAAAGTAAAAGAAGGAATTTTAAGTGAACAATTAATTAATTAAGTGAAATGAAGAAAAACCGGCACGGGGTAAAACCTGCTTCTCAACGTGATTTCCACAAAGCAGCAAACACTTTTATTCTACAAGAACCAGACACTGTTTGATGTTTTGCATAAGAACTGAAAGAATTAAGAGTCCAGAGATCTCCAAAAAGGAGAAGGAAAAGAAAAAAAGAAAAAGAGAAAATAAAACAAAAAGAAAATAAAAAAACAAAAAAATAAACTAAAAAGCACCCAAAAACCCAAAAAAACCCAACAAACAAACAAACAACAACAACAACAACAACAACAACAACAACAACAACAACAACAACAAAAAAAAAAACCGACGAAAATAACCAAGAAAAACCGGAGCCCATGGGATCGCTGTCCCTGCCTCCTGGGAATCCCAGCCCCGCTCCCAGCCCTGCCCAGCGCTGCTGGTGCAGGGGCAGGGAGGAAATCCCTGGCACCAGCACAGGCTTTGGCTTTGCTAGTAACCCCTGGATTTTATGGGACGCCTGTTCCCTCCCGGAGTGCCTGGAGCAGCCCCCGGTCTCTCGGGACAGCCACGCAGCGAGCGCGCGCCTTTCTCGGGTTTTGTGTTTTCAGCCCGGGAGGGAGGGAGGGGGTTTGAGGTGTGTCCCCACCTTTCCCGCAGCAGCAGGGGGGATGTGACTTACATCTATCGAGTGCTCCCGCTGCAGGAGCCTCCTGGTGTCCTTGTCGTGGTGGTTGAGCGCCGTGTCACAGTTTTGTGGGCCAGGTGAGGAGTTTTCCGATTGGTTTGTCTGGCTGCGCTCCGCGGGGATGCTCCCGTCCGCATCCACCACATCCAGCTCCTTTTCCAGCTCCTCCATCTCCTCTGGAGACAAAGTAGACAATAAATTGTCTATATCTGGATCTTCACTAACTTGTCGCCGGTATTTGGCCACTTTGGACATCTTGGCTCTCTGGCGAGACACGGTGGCGGCTGTGTGGTACCCAAAGCAGGAGAAAAAAACCAAGCCGAAGCTCTGAGGCTGCTTCCCGAGCGGCAGCAGGTGCTGAAGTGTTAAACCCCAGCAGCTCTCCAGCCCGGGACACGGTGGCTATCCCGAGGGGACACCCCTCGGTCCAGGAGCTGGCCAATAACAGGATCCAGCGGCGGTTCGGGCGCTGGGAAGCCAATGGAGCCCGGCGGAGGCGGGGAACGGCGCTATCGCAGCGGCCTGAAACCCGAGGACATTCCAGGGAACCAGGCAGAGCTACATGACCAAATTTAGTCCGAAGCATTTCGCCTTTTAAAGGCAATGGGCCAACCTAGTGAGAAAACAGGGAAAAATGCAGCAGGCGGCAGGCCGGGGACGGGGCGGAGGCAGCCCCAGCCTGGTCCGTGGGGCTGGGAGGGGACCCTCTGCTGCGACAGTGACAACTCCTGGCTGAAACCGGCATGGAAGCCCCGACTCCAGGAGTTTTCCTCTTTATCCCGCTGGGGTCGGTGCCGTCAGCCGGCCAGCCCCTCGGGAAAGGGCCGGAGGTGCTGAGGCAGGCTGCTTCCAGCGGAGGGATGGAGGCAGCAGCAGCGAGTGCTCCCGGCTCACAGAGCTGCTCCCCGGGGACTGCCAGAGCTCCCACCGACCCTCAGACCCTGGCGGCTGCTCCTGCAGCTGCTCTTCCTCACACACTCCACTTCCCCCCGCCAAGCCCCAAAGACATCCCTCCTTCTGCACAGATGGAACTCCTGAGTCTCCCCTGCTCCTGGTCCAGGCAGTGCCCTAAGCTTGGGCTTTGGCTGGAAGCACCAACTTTCCATTTCCCTAATCTATACAGAAGCTTTACTGGCATTGGGAGTTATCCCACAGGGACAGAAGACAGGCTTTTCTTGCAAAGTTTCCAGGCAGCTTTACCCCATGTCCAGCATTTTGTACACTTTTGTTATCCTGCCAGCTTCATCCTGGTTTTCTTCATCCTTTATCATCCTAATATTTACTGCCTGCTCCCAGGCGTCTCTCTGCTTATCCAAGCAAGGAGTTCTTTGGTGTTTTTCAACAAAACAAGCTCCCCTAGGATCTTCCTCAGCCTAATCCTATCCTTCTCTTCCTGGTCCTGCACACAGGCCATCAGGAGCTCCAGGTGAGTCTCCTAGTGCCATGTGTAACAAACTAGGCATTCCCCATCCTGACAGGAAATGTACATTCTTGGTGCATTCCAGAATTTCCTTTATCTCCAGTGCTGCAGCGCCCAGGTCCTGCTCATATCCTTCCTATGATTCACCAGCAGGGCTGAGATTTTTTCCAGATTGTAGAAGAAACTGGTAGGTTTAGTTTCCAAGTGCACAAACCTAAACAGTGCCATGGTGGATTCCCTTCCCATCACTTCTGTTTCCCTGATCCCTCAACCCTGGTCTTGGTGCTCATGTGCACTGAGAGGGACACAGCCATTTTCTTCCCCAGCTGGCCTCAGAAACAGAATCATGGAATGGTTTGGGTTGGAAAGGACCTTAAAGCTCACCACGTTCCACCCCCTACCCTGGGCAGGGACACCTTCCACTGTCCCAGGTTGCCCCAAGCCCTGTCCAGCCTGGCCTTGGACACTTCCAAGGATGGGGCAGTCACAGCTGCTCTGGGCACCTGTGCCAGGGCCTCACCACCCTCACAGGGAACAGTTTCCTCCCAATATCCCATCAAACCCTGCCCTCTGGAAGTGGGAAGCCATTGCCCCTTGTCACTCCAGCTCTTGATGAAAAGTTTCTTTCCATCTTCCTTGACTCTCCTTCCCTGACACTGCTGCAGCTGTGACAGTGCTGAAGGCAACAGAGACCACAGTGAATTTAGTCTTTGGTGCCCATTTGGTGCCATCTTTACCTGAAGAAGCCAAATGAGTGTCTCGTTTGTTCCACCTTAATACAGCCCTGGATCTAAGGTACTGTCTGCTCACTTTTCAGGACACAAGGCTAGAAATGTTTTAACATTGTGTGTTTTGGAAGAGAAATTTGAGTTACAGAGTCTGGGGGTGAAAGAAATTAACTGACAGGCGGGTGAACCTAGGTGGGTGTCAGGCTCCTCTTCCAGGGAACAAGAAACAAAAGGAAATGGCCTTAAGTTGCACCAGCAGAGGTTTAGGTTGAATATTGGGAAAATTTCTTCCCTGAAAGGATTGCTCAGTCCTGGCATAGCTGCCCAGGACAGTGGTGGAATCCCCATCTCTGAAGGAATTTACTGGGTTAGTGATAGTTCCAGGGCAATGGTTGGACTTGATGATCTTAGAAGGCTTTTCTAACCTATAAAAGTCCCTTATGCTATTCTATAAATGTCCAACCTTCCACTGTTTCTATGGTACTGTTGTGCTCAGTCATCAAGTGCTTATAAGAGGTGAGCAACAAACTGGAAACTCATTTCCCAACTGGAAAGTGCACAACAAAAAGGTAGTGAGAAAGCACATCTTTGTGTCTGCCTCTTCTTGGAACAATCCAAGCACTCCCAGGT
The DNA here is from genome assembly GCA_034336665.1 of Luscinia megarhynchos. NCBI lineage: Eukaryota > Metazoa > Chordata > Aves > Passeriformes > Muscicapidae > Luscinia > Luscinia megarhynchos. The sequence goes on from CM067588.1 coordinate 188,564, forward strand.
GTGCCACCCCTGGCCCCAGGGACAGGACATATAGAGAGCCACAGGGACAATCTGCAATTCTAAGCCAAAGAAAGCAGCCTTCTACTTAAAAGGGAAATCTGGAATTTTCACAGTCTGCCTTTCCTTCGTAGCAAATTGCTGAAAACTTTCCCGTGTTTTCAACAAACTATAATCACTATCAACACCTTGACAAAACCTCTATTTTGTCATCCTGAACCTTTATTCTTGTGATAAGAAGTACCACACACCAAATTCCCTAAGAAGCTGTGAGTGTGGTCTTGGAGACTCCAGGTCTCTCCTGAAGTATCACCCATCCTTCCCTGATCCAGGAGTCCACAACTGCTGCACGCTCCTCCCCTGCACTGCAGAGCCAGGCGAGGTAGAACACAGCATAATTTCGTGGGGAAATATTCCCACATCAGCAGAAAATCTGGGAGAGAAGCAGGGGACACCCCAAACTTGTTATGGTCTTACTGTGATTTATCTTGGCCATCACACAGCCCATTTTAACTGGGATATTGGCACAGTTCTGCTAGACCATATTTCACAGGGCTCTTGGGGCTGAAAAAATAAAGCAGCAGAAAGAAACTTTGTGTTTTCACCCCAGAATAAGAGGATATGTCTGCACTGACTGGTCCTTCATGGGCTACCAACAGCTGGGACTGGGGATGTGTTTGGGTACACTTGGGCCATGCTCTGGAGCTGGTTCCAGCCCCCACAGAGTGGAACAGTGAAGTAAAGAATCCCAGAAGCCCAGAACTGTTGGGTTGGAAGGGACCTCTGGAGACCATCCAGTCTGACCCCCTTGCACAGGCAGGGTCACCTGGCGACACAGGAACACTTCCAGGTGGGTTTGGAGAATCTCCAGAGAAGAAGACTTTACATCCTCCCTAGGCAGCTGTTCCAGTGCTCTGCCCTCCTCCATGCAAGGAAGTTCTTCCTCACGTTGAGGTGGAACTTCTTGGGATTTAGTTTATGGCCATTGCTTCTCATCCTGTCACTGGGTACCACTGAAAAGAGCCTGGCACTTTCCTCTGACACCCTTTGAAGAGACTTGTCTGGGTTGATGGGCTCCTCTCTCAGTGTTCTCTGGACTAACCCAGCTCCTGCAGCCTCTCCTCATCAGAGAGACAGTCCAGGCCCCGTGTGGTTCAGAGCAATGGGACGTGGTGTGGCTGGCACACAGGAGCTCTTGGCAGCTCTGAATGCATCAGTCCTGGATTTATCAGGATCCCATCTCCATAGCAAACAACACCTTGAGGGCACTAATGAGTATTTCCAAAACACTGGCTTTGAAGCACCACAAGCCATTAGAGAGAAGGGACAGCGACAGGGGCAGATTAAGCAGCTTTTCCAGGCATGTTTACAAACTCTGGCAGAGCTGAGAAAGCTTTCTGTGCCCCCATCTCTCTCATAGCCAGCTGGGACCGTCCATCCGGCTTTATTCTTTCCTATTAGCTGATAAAGGACAGCTGAACTTTGGATGGATTCCTCTAGCCTGTTTTCTTTCACTTTCCTTCAGAGCCTGCAGGGGGAGAGGTTAAAAACCGATCTTTTTATCATTTTCTAAGCTGTTTGCTGAAGAGTGACATTTCCCTGCATGGCCACAGCAGGCAGTGGGTGCCTTGTGGCCAGTGAGAGAAATTTCTTCTCTCCCAAACCCAACACATCTTTATCCCTGGAGAGGGACTTTGTCATTGGGAAGCTCTTTGTCCTGGCACTTCAGACCTTTGTCCAAAGGGTTAGATGGGATATTGGGAAGGAATTCCTCTCGCTGTGAGGATGGTGAGGCCCTGGCCCAGGCTGCCGAGAGAAGCTGTCGCTGCCCCATGCCTGGAAAGGTCCAAGGTCAGGTTGGCGGGGGACTGGAGCGCCCTGTAAGAGTGGAACCGTTCCCCGCTCTTAGCGGGGCGGGGCACGGGATGGAATTTAAGTCCGCGCTACGCAGCGGGTCCCTCGCTCCGGGATTTCTCCCTCACAGCGCGGCGACACTCCGCTCTTCACCACGCCTGTCAATCAGCGCCGGGGGCGGGGCCGGCGCATGGCGCACGCGCGGACACGTCCCGCCCTCCGCTGCCATTGGCCGGCGCGGGGCCGCCGCAGCCAATCGCGCGCGGGGAGGTGGTGGGGCCGAGCAAGATGGAGGAGTACGCTCGCGAGCCCTGGTGAGGGGAGCGGAGCGGGGCTGGGGCGGGATCGGGATCGGGATCGGGATCGGGATCGGGATCGGGATCGGGATCGGGATCGGGATCGCAGTCGGGATCGGGATCCGCGAGCGCCGGGAGGGGGCGGGGAGCGGGGCGGGCGCGCTCCGGGGCCTCTCCCCGCCGGGGGTGCGGGGTTGACCTTGGCGGGGCCCCTGAGGGGGGCGGCGGAGGTGCTGCCGCGGGGCCCGCCGGGGCCGGGCAGCCGGACCCGCCGCCGCCGAGCCCCGGGCGGCGAGGGCCGGCGGGGCCCCGCGGCGCGCGCTGCTCGTGCTGCACTGGCTGTCCCGCGTTCGGCCCTTCCGCACCCCCTTATGCGCAGCCTTACCTCCGTCCCTCACCCTCTGCTTCCCTTCCAGCCTCCGCTTATCCTCAGTGCCTCCCTATCCGCAGATCCCCTTACTCTCAGCTCCTCGCATTCTCCGTCCCTTCCTCATTCACAATTCTTTATGAGGTCCAGCAGTGCCAGGGCTGGGGATATTTTATGTCAGCTCTGAGGGAGTTTGGAGGAGCTGACACATGGGCTGGCTGTTCTGGGATCAAGGATGTTCTCTTATTCGCAAGCTGCTCAGAAAAGCTTGGAGAGTAGTTTAAAAGTAAAATTAGGAACCCTGAAGGTAACAGCTAACGAGGTTAAAGAGAGAAGTGTTCCATGATTGGGGTGTCTTTAACAAGGCTTCAGGAAAAAGCAGCCATGATTTGTAGATTGAAATTCCTTGACTTTGTGGATAAGGGAAGCCCACTTTACAAAATCCATTTAGATTTCCAAAAAGTCTTTTAACGAGATCACTCTTAGAGAGTTAATAAAGGGAGAGAGTTCAGATGTTTTATTCATAATAGGAGAGAAAAATCTGCACAGGACAGGAGATGGGAGAACAAAACAAGAAAAGATCCCTGAGAAAAAATATAAATTGCTTTTCATCTTGGCATCTTGGACAAGAGCGTGCCTGGAACCTTTTCCTGATGCAGGAAAGAATGGAAGGAAAATAAACAGTTGAATTATTGAGTGTATTTAGGGCTGAGGGGTTGTATTAAGATGGGACTGTGTGCAGGCAGGGCAGACAAACAGGTGATGAAGGATGAAGTACACCCCCCTGCTTCCTGAGGCCATATGGGTTTGGGACCTGGATGTGGCTGTCACTGGGGACACTGTGGTGACACTTGAGTGGGGATTATATTCTCATGTGCAGGAGCTGGAAGCTGTAGGGGATCCTCAGCAAGAGAAACATGGCATTCCAAGTGAAATTGGAAGTGCTCATCAATGCTGCTGCTTGACAGAAGCACTGAGCTTGCCATGGTGCTCAGATCTGTGACCTGCATTCTGTTCTAGGCTAATTTTTGCATTTTCTGATTATTGGCAGTGTAGGAGTTAAATGACCTGAGTGCTTGGCTGGAAGATCTCAATACAAGTTGAAAGAAACCAAACAACTTTGTTATTTTTTGTTCTAAAATTACCCACAGTGACAACAGAAGTTAATGGCATCTTAAAGCTCACCTAATTTAGTGCTTCGGTTTAGGGTTGCAAGGCTCCAATTCTTGGCAGAGGTTCTGAACCCCAAATTAAGGCTCCCCTGGCAGGAACTGACAGCCTGTGCTGCAGGAAGGTGCATCTATGCAAAGTTTTCCTGGCTGCTCTGTGGAGCTGGAGCAGGAATTGTTGGTGCTGCACCTCTGAGGGGTTCTCTGGTTTGTTTGAATGGACTTCAAAGATCCAGGATGCATCAGGAAAAGCCTTTCCAGCTCAGCAAAGATGACTTTGAAGTCTCAAATAAGCAGAACTAATGAAAAGGGTGAGTGATTCAAGAAAACGAGTTTTGTGCCAACTGGGAGCTGAGTCTCATGGAATTTGCTACCTCAGTTCTCTGTAGGTCAAGAGAAGAATGAGAGCAGGGAATGTAGAGCTATTTACATTGTGTAAGTAGGGCAGATCTGGAATTCTGCAGGAGTTTTCCATGATGAAAGTATGTCCCTGCCTTGTGTGAGGAGTTCAGGCATTTCTGTGTATTTGGTACTTCCCAGTCCAGGGAAGTGGGCCAGGAGACTCTGGCAAAGGTTGAGTTTGTTTTGCTGTAATCTTGTTTGTTTGTTGCTGCTTGCTCAGTGAGCTGGATGTGAGACAGAGCAGCCACCAGGCTCGATCTTCACCCCAGTTGTACCAGTGCCAAAGTGCTGGATCCAGCCCAGTCACACGGTTTAACATGATTTCATATTTTCATCTCTATTTTTCTTTCCAGTCCCTGGAGGATAGTGGATGACTGTGGAGGGGCCTTCACCATGGGGGCCATAGGAGGGGGCATTTTCCAGGCTATCAAAGGCTTCCGAAATTCCCCAGTGGTGAGTGAAACCCTCTGAAGGTGCACTGCAGTCTTGCCTCCACTGTCATTGCCTAGGGAGCTCAGCAGTGCAGGGGAAGGATGATAAATCCCTGTGCAGGGAGCAGGGCTGATTAAAGCCCTGTACGTTGTTAAACCAGACCACGAGAGTCTGTCCTGGCTCAAGATCTGTGGGGGTTCATCTTTTGGAATAAAATTGCTGCTTCCCTGTTTGCTCTGGTGGCCTCAGTGGGACACTGGTAGCTTGTTCCTCCCTGACTGATGAGTATTTCCCTCAGGACGGAGAAGTGCAGCAGGAAAGCTCTATCTTGGCTGATCTCCTGCCTGTGGTTATGTCTGCATGGAGGGACATGAAGCTTGGGCTCTCCTTCCTCTCCTGGCCTTTCCCTTTCTTTTAAAACATGGAACAACTGAAAGAAAAAATCTTTTTCTCCTTCAGATTTATAATAAAGGGTATAATTTTCTTTAATCAATCTCTTATTTAATCATTTCCCCTTTTATTTACTCGATTTTTAAATGCTCAGGTTTGGTTTCAATGCAGGAGTGAGTAAACATGGAAGTGAAGTTTTGCTGGTGCAAGTCAGTTTTCACTTTCAGGATACCTGCTGTAAAATTCTGGCTATAAACCCATTTCAGAGACATTTGATAAATTAAGATTCAATTGCTGCTTGAACATTTGTTTTAAAGTTTCTCTGACTTCATAGATAAGATGTTTTTGATGTTACTCTGACAATAAGCTGTTGGTTTGAGGTGGGTTTAATAAATAACTGTTTCCAAACTAGTCAGATCCTGCAGGCACTTCACTTAAAAAGCACTATGTGCTTAATTAGATTCTTAATTTTACTTGCTAAATATACCTATCCCCACTTCTGAGTGATTGTAACAAAAATAAAACTTGGTGGATATTCTTTAAATTGTGTTAAAGTGTGGGAAAAGGTGTAATTGTTCTGTGGGATCCTGGGTGATGTGCTGAGTATTGACTCTGGAAGGCTCAGCATTACTTTGCTTCTCTTGGCTGCAAAGACACCTACAATTCCACCTGCAGGAATGACAAAACAGGACAGCTAGTGGGATTGTCCATCAGATAGGATGAAAAAATGATACATGTGAAAAATCACTACTTACCCTGCTAAAATGTTACTGTACTGCCTCCTTCAGTCGCACTGGGCTGTTCAGAATGTGAACCCAGGTTGTTTCCTGCCTGGCGACTGTAATTCCCATCTGTACCTGACCCCAGTATTGTATGGGAGTGATAAACAGTGAAATAGGTGTAAACCACATTTTGTCTCAGCTTCTCACAGCTGCTGTGTGGGGACAGCTCAGAAATGTGTTGGGCCTGTGGCAGGCTTTTGCAATATAGACTCAGCTCGGCTGTAAGGTTTTCCTGTTTTGTTTTAACTGGATTCTCTTCTTTTAGGGTGTAAACCACCGTCTGCGGGGCAGTTTGACAGCCATTAAAACCAGAGCTCCACAACTGGGAGGTAATGCAATTTGGGGTTTTGTTGCACAGAATTGACTCTTGCTAGGTAACAGAGTTTGGGAGTGTAACATGGTGCAGCTGCACTGACACCTGAGCTGAGTCTCAGCAGATTTGTTCCCCAAACAATGGGTAAATACAGTTCTGATGTATCCAAAGTGAGTTTGGTTGGGGAGGAAACAGTCTGTGTTCCTGGAGTGATAAGCTAGCAATAATAACTGGTCTTAAACAGCAGAGTTTCCTGGAACCTCTTCATGGTATGGAGGGGGTTAAGATAAAATAACTCATTACAAGAAATGATCCAGCTTGGATCAAAAATAGAACTTGGAGGTGTCCATGCATGTGCTGTAGGATGCCAACTCCTGGGGCCATAGGAGCAGGGTTGGGTGAGCTGTGAGGTGTGACATCACTGTGCATCATCTGTGAGGAAATATGTTAAAAAGGGATAAATCTGGAAGTTCCCTTAGCTAGTCTGACTTTGTTAGGATGAAAGTTCCATTAGAATCACAGTTTGATAAATTTTCTGTAGTTAATTGTAGATTAGTGAGATGATACATAAAATGAGAGGAGGGGGGATGATGACATGTCAAGTTGGAAATTTTCCTGTATTGATTTTAACCTGTATTTGACTCTTTATGAGTTTGAATTTACTTCATGTCTGAAAGGGAGCACAGTAACATCACAGCATTTTGTGCAGCACAGCTGGCTTCTCTGCTCTCTTCAAAATGGCTTTGGTTTGATTTGGAACAGGGAGCTTTGCTGTCTGGGGTGGTCTCTTCTCCATGATTGACTGCAGTATGGTCAGAATGAGAGGGAAGGAAGATCCCTGGAATTCCATCACGAGTGGAGCCCTGACTGGAGCCATTTTAGCTGCAAGAAGTAAGAAACTGGGGATATCAGTCGAAAATCTCCTATTCTCTAAATGTACAGTTCTCATTGTTACAGCAAAGCAACAGTCTGTGACACCCAAATTGGAATTTGCTGTCTCAGATGCTGAAAAATAATCTGAAACTTTTCTCCTGTGCAGTAATAATCATGTTCCTGGTGTTCCTTGAAGGGAGGATGGTGGGAGTTACCTAGGAATTATCCTTTAATGCAGGTTAATGGATGCAAAATTACTTCTCTGAGCCTGCTTTAGGAGAGATTAAGGCATGAAGAGGGTGGTGAGGCCCTGACACAGGTTACCCAGAGAAGCTGTGCCTGGAAGTGTCCAAGGCCAGGGTGGCTGGGGCTTGAAGCAATCTGGGATAGTGTCCCTGCCCATGGTAGGGGGTGGAACAAAATGACCTTTAAGGTCCCTTCAGCCTAAACCATCCTGGGATTCAATGGATTCTAACATGTAGCAAAGAAACAAAGTGTTGGTTTGTATTTTTCATTTGCAGACGGCCCTGTTGCCATGGTTGGATCTGCTGCCATGGGAGGAATTCTCCTGGCCCTGATTGAAGGAGCTGGAATTCTGCTGACAAGATTTGCCTCCACACAGTTCCCAAACGGTAAGGAGCAGCAGAGGATGTGTCATAAGGATTTGCTTTGCTGATGTGCCCCTGGACACAGGGGATTACCTTGCACAGCAGTTTTCCTAAAAGCTGGAGAGGGCAAGGCCCTGGAGTGACAGGATAAGGGGGAATGGTCTTCCCACTGCTGGAGGGCAGGGTGAGATGGGATATTAGGAAGAAATTCCTCCCTGGGGGTGTGATGAGGCCCTGGCCCGGGTTGCCAGAGAAGCTGTGGCTGCCCCAGTCCTGCCATGGAATTCCATGGCCAGGTTGGACAGGGCTTGGAGCAACCTGGGGTGGAGGAAGGTGTCTGTGCCCATGGCAGGGGGTAGACAATCTTTAAAGTCTCTTCCAACCCAACCAGTCGGTGATTCTACGCAACTTCTGAAACTTTTTATGAAATCCAAACAATTCCAGGATTTATGATTAATTTAAGAGATATTTATATAAACAAGCCAGCTGAGAATTCTTTTAATGGGAAGAATCTCCTGCATTTTGGTATTTATTTGCCTTTTCCCCTGTCCCTGCTCCAGGCCCACAGTTGTCAGAGGATCCATCCCAGCTCCAGCCACCCCCATTCAGTGACTACCGACAGTACCAATGATGGTCCCCTGCCACCTTCTCCTTCTTCTTTCTCCTTCTCCTTTTTTCCTCCTCCTTCTCCTTCTTTCTCCTTCTCCTCGTCCTCCTTCCTTCTCCTTCTCTTCCCTGTTCCTGAGCGGTCCCACCTGGAGGATGCAGAGAAGATTTGTACTTACACCAGTGGTTGTCCCTTATGCACCATGCCAGGAGGCCCTGCAGCATTTCTCAATGTCGAACTGCTCAGGAGAACTTTTAGAAAGAAAATCTATTTATTCCTGATATATTCCATTGCTGTAATGTTACATGTCTGATAGAATACAAGGAGGTTTGAGACAAGGACCAGAGTCTTGTCATCCTTTGGACACAGACTGGAGTGAAAGTCTTGGAGTCTCCTCTGGGCTGTCTCACCTGCAGTGAACACAGCTGGAATGTAGCCTCTTCCCTGCTGGATTTAGGTTATGGGGCTGGAGGGGGAAGCATTGCACCTGCTGCCAGCACAGCCTCCTGCTTTTCCCCTGCAGTCCTGGCCTGAGCAGAGTTACCACATCTGCCCTGCGGTTTTGTCCTTAAACTCCAGCTGTGGAAGCCCCTTCTCTCTTGCCAACAGTTAAAAAATCACATCCAGGGAGCTTTTCTGTTGTAACTTGTTAATAAACTCATTGAGGCTATTGCTTGCTGGCAGTTCTGATACAATATCCAGCCTGGGGGATTTCCAGAGCTAGGCCACATCCAAATAGCTCAGCAAAAGGACACCCCCACATCTGGGGGTGGCAAGGACAGGTGGCACGGGAGCTGGAGGGGCTCTGCTCACACTTCTTCACCCGTAGGTCAGGCAATGGCCTTCAGCTGCCTGAGCTGGGCTTAGCTGTGCTGGCATCTGCCCCTCCAGACCCCCTGACAGTCACTGTCCCCTGTGCACCAGCAGAAGCCTCTGACTGGGCATGGTCCTGCACTGCCCCCACCCCAGCCAGGCTGTGACACCTCCTGAGGCCCCTGGATAGTCACAGCCCCGGAACTGTCACCAGCCAGGGCTGGGTTTCCTGCCCTGTCATCACCACAACACCCAACTTCCTGTTTTATTCCAGCCCAGTCCAGAGTCCACCACAGCTGGAGGGATCCCACTGGGTGCTCCTGCCCTGCTCCTGGGGTGCCCAGAGCCCTCTTCCCCCACCCCAAAAATGGACACAGACACAGCAGTGACACTGAACTATTGACCTTTTTATTTCAATCAGCTACAGCAGCTCTACATTCCCTACAACACTGTCCTTCCTCCCTCCTCCTGACAGTGACGGAGCCGAGGACTGCGGTGGCAGCGTTTTGTCTTAAAGCTTAGTATTAAATATTAAATATTCTTTCATTTATGTTTACATTACTTTGTCAAGGAAAACAAAACAAAACAGACAATTAAAACTTTAAATTACATGAGTATGTGCCTGTGCCTGGGGCTGCCCCAGCCAGGCACTGCTGTGGGGAGATATGCAAAACTCCTGGTGCGTGAAGAGCGGGGTGTGCTGGGCTGTGTGGCAGCAGGGAGCTGTTCCCTGTGCTGGCAGAGCAGCAGGGGATCCCAGTGCAGCTAAAACACTGTCTGAAGGAGTCCCCCTGCAGCCCCAGCGCAGTGCAAGGGGAAGGGGGTGAGGATTTGGTCAACGACTTTGCTAAAGGATTTATCCATTTCTTATTTGTTTCTTAAAAAAAAAACCAACAAAAACCAACAAACCAACAACCCCAAATGGTTTTGAGTCTTCCTTTGATTTTAGCAAAGACAAGAGTTTAAAAAGCACTTAGGAAGCTTGTACTAAAACCAGGCGCTCTCAGAGGAGAGAGTCATCTGTGCAACCCCCTTCCAGGCCATAACGGAATTCCTGCAGGTTGGACACCCCATAGAAGTGGACAAAGGCTGCAGCCACCACCAGCACGTGGAAGATCTGATGAGACTGGAACTGCAGGGAAGCAAAAAGAAGCCTTTAGACCAGACCAAAGGGGACAGCAACACCAACACCACCTCCTTCTCTTCTCCCTCGCTGCTCCAGGACTGTCCTCTGCCCTCTTCTCCCCGCTCTGTCGCACCCAGCAGCGATTCCTGCCCTGTACTTTGCCCTTCCCACACGCAGAGCCCATTCAAGGTCTGCCTGCCAGCGTGTGCTGAGGCACAGCCAGACAGCTCCAGCCCCTCCGTGTCCCCTCCCCAGACTGCAGAGCTGCACTCAGCCCGTTCACGCCCACACTCACCCAGATGTCGAACTTGCCCGGGAAGAAGCGCTCGGGGATGCGGGCAGCGTAGAGCCCGGCGCCCGTGATGTACATCACAGCCATGAGGAAGAACCAGCCCATCTGCCCCACCGTGGTGGCCTTCACAAAGCCCTCGGCGATGGTGAAGTGCATGGTGGGCACAACCCCGCTCAGTCCCAGCCCCAGGAACACGCCTGCAGCCAGAGAGGAGGTCAGGGGAAACGGCTCAGTGTGGAGGGGGAGCTGCTCCTCCCAGCAACTCCCCTTGATCCCTCCTCCTGTGCTATGGCAGCAGCTTTTCTTCACTGAATTCACAGAGTAGCTTGAGCTGGAAAGGACCCGTAAGGATCATTGTGTCCAACTCTTGGCCCTGAACTGGAGACCCCCAAACAATCCCACCCGGTGCCTGAAAGTGTTGTCCAAACACTCCTTAAACTTCTCCAATCCTCATGGCACTTATCCTTCACAAAATAAGGGACCCACAGCTCCAAATCCCAGACAAAGCCACCCCTGTGCTTGTGGGTAGAACCCACCCAGTGTTTCTGATGCAGGGCTACAGCAGCTCCTGCTCCTGGCTATGGGAATGGACATTTTGGAAGGTGCCAGCCCTTTGGATCACACCAGGAACACAGCCACCCCTTCCAGGAAAGTAATTTCTTGCAGCTCCTGAGGAAGGAGCTCAGCAGCTGAAATGTTCAACTCTGGCCTCTGATGACTTGGCAGAGAACAGGTGACACCATGGTGACACTGCCTGGAGAGGCTCTGGGGGGCACTCAGCTGGATCCATCTCATGCTGGGGGCACAGGATGGAATAGGGAGGAGCCATGGGGACGTGAGTTCTGCCTGGCTCCTGCCCTCACCTGAGGGCTCTCAGGTGGCCTATGTCTCAGCATGGTCTTTCCTCACTCATGTAGCCAGGACCACATGAGACATTTGCTTCAGGACCCCCAGGAGTTGGGGAGGGAGGTGTCTCCTGGTGCTCGGTGAGGCTGATGGGACATGCCATGGGGGTAAACTGGGGTGTGGGGCTGGAGGCCCCCCACTCCACCCCCAGGAAGGCAGGGACCAGCCAGTGTGTCCCTGGCAGGGAAGAGCTCAGGAATGCCTTCCTCCTCCACCTCAGCTGCAGATTCCTGCTGCTAAACTGCTTCCCAGAGGAGTCAGAAAAGGCACAGCCCCAGCCCGCCCAAGGCTATTTTTAAACTCCAAACCTCAGGCTCTGCTCAGGAGATGAATCCCCAGCACAGCAAGAGAAGGCAGGAGGCCACTCCCTGCAGTGTGCTGCTCGGGGGAATGAATCCTGCAGGTGGCCAGAGCTTCTCCCAAATGGGATCTGCCCAAAGTGCCTCCCAGTACTTGGGGGAGGAGGGAGCTCCTACCTGCTCTGGTCTGCCTGTGCTTGGGGGTTGCAAATCGGTCCCACTGTGCCACAATGATGGCAGAGATACCCAAGACACAGACGATGGAGAGGTAGATGAGTCTTGGCTGTGGGGAGCAGTAGAACGAGTAGTAGAGCCACGGGACGAAGCTCCCCATGATCAGCAGTGCAATTCCTGAATAATCCAACCTGCAGCCAGGGTGCAATGACAGAGAGCCACAGGTGAGCCCCAAAATCCACCCCCTCCACGTGTGGGAATCCTGCAGGCTGCACCTGAGTGGACTCACTGGACAGGAGGGGTGTGCTGGGGTCCCATCAGGGCAGATGTGACAGGAGAAAGGGCCTGGGCACAGTGAAAATGCTGAGGAGGGGCAAGAGGAGGCTGGAGCTCAAACCACCAGGAACAAATCCCTGAGCACATGGATCTATGATCCTCCACTCATCTCACCAATGCAACATAGCCCCTGCACTGCCCACACTGCCTTCCCAGGAACACAAGGGCATTCCTGCTGGATTTGTTCTGGAGACAGGATCCCATAGGATCTCTGAGGGTTGTGCAAAGGGGATAAGCAGGATTCCCAGCAAGCACCCAAAAATGCCTTTAACAGCCATGTGGGAGCAGAATGTTATTTGAGAGCCTTACTGCAAGGGCTGATGGGAGCTTGACACTTGGAGCAGCCCAGGAAGAGGCACAAACCACTGACCAGCCTTCCCACTCTGCTGGGAATCCTGTTTGTGTTCCTTCTTTGCATTTGGTTTCAGTCTAAACTGGATCCAAAAGAGAGGTTTTTAAAAGCATCCAATAAACTGGGACCTGCCAAACTGGCCATGGCCCCCAGCTGCCCAGTGAGAGTGAGATCCCTCCTCAACTCAGCGCTATGAGAGGCACAGTCTGCTCCCTTGGGAGCACAAGGGCCGTTTTCCTGGGAGCCAAGATCCTGTTCCCTTGGGAGCTGCAGGGTCTTTATCATGCACCTGAGGCCCATGACCTGACACATTTAAGGTGCTCAGGCAGAACCCTCCAGAACCCTGTTGTGGTTCTCCTCAGCTCCATGCTGGATTGGGTGGATGCTCCCTTCCCCCAAGGATAAAACATTTGGGAACAGTGCTTTCCAAGAGGAAGTGCTGCAAGAACCCAAAACCTCCCAGGAGACCACACAACCACATTGATGCTGACTCACTTGGAAAAAGTCCGCGAGACCTTCTCCGAGTGACAGTAGACAGTGTGGAAAAGCCAGGAGAAGCTGAGGCACAGCACTGCTCCCAGGAAGAACATCCCAAACACCACCTTCTCTTGGAGAGGAGCCATAAAGTACATGTTGGGACGCAGCATGGTCAGGATCCCCAGGCAGAGGAACAGAACAAACCCTGCAGGAACACACGGACAGGGAAGTCAGGGGGCCAGTGGGATAAGAACAGCTCCTCGATGTATCCCAGGGGTGCTCAGTAACTACAGTGGGTCCTTGGCTGAGGCCTTTGTTAGTGCAAGTGAGAAGGGCTGGGTTCAGGGGAAGGGGCAGGCAAAGAGCTGCTGAGCTGCTGTGTTTCACAGGGCCATGGAAACAGGACTCGTTTAGGTGGGAGGGGACCTAAACCTCACATTCCACCCCCTGCCATAGGCAGGGACACCTTCCATGATCCCAGGTTGCTCCAAGCCCTGTCCAACCTGGCCTTGGACACTGCTAGGGATGGGGCAGCCACAGCTCCTCTGGTCAACCTGGGCCAGGGCCTCACCACCCTCACAGGGAGGAATTTCTTCCACTATCCCATCTAACCCTGCCCTCTGGCAGTGGGAAGCCATTGCCCCTTATCCTGTGATTCTTGGCTCTTGTTCCAAGCTCTCTTGGAGCCCCTTTAAATACTGGAAGAGGCTCTAACACCCCCCTGAAGCTTTCTCTTCTCCAGGCAAAGTATTCCTAGCATTCCCAGCCTGTCTCCACATCAGAAGAGCTCCAGCCCTCAGAGTATCTCTGTGGCCTCCTCTGGACTAACCTCAGAGGAACACCCTCTGAGGCTTCCCTTTTGCCCAGGACACCCTTCCCCACCCCACTCCTGCAGTGGCTGAGCCCAGCCCTGGTCCCTCTCTCCCAAGGGGATGCAGGAGCTCCAGGCACTCCATGTCTGATGCTCCTGCATGCACAGGAGCCAGCACTGGGCCCACTGTGAGCCCCTCGAGCCCCGGGCTGCCCGCAGTCACCCAGCAGATGTGTCCAGATGTTGCCGGTCTCGGTGTGTATCCGGAAGATGCTGCGGAAGCAGGCGCGGAAGGAGGGCATGGGGGGCCGGTGCCCGTGCAGGAGGTAATCGTTGTCCTTGAGCCAGTCGGGCAGCACGTCGTACGGGATCACGCGCCAGCGTCCCTCCCACACCTGCAGCACAGGGAGCAGGGCAGCCCGGAGCCCAGCCCCAGGACCCCAGCCCCGGGATGCCCCCGGGCAGAGGAACTCTGCTTCTCCAACATCAGGTGCCCCGTGGGACCCTGCAAGGCACCCACGATGGCCTGCACTTTGCTCCCCACAACCAGGGAGTGGTTTTACCCCCACCTCAGTTCCCACAATGACTGATCCCCAGGCCCCGAAGGCAGTGATTCCAGAACCCCCCAGGGAGTCAGGGGCGATTCATACTCTCAGCTTTAACCCTTCCACACCCACAGACTGTTCCCTGCGGTAGGAACTCCCATTTGATCAGGGATGAAGCAGAGGAGCCACGGTGACTGCGGGCACCGGGTGACACCCCGGCCAGCACTGGGCTCCCGGGCCCACCCGGGCCCACAGGAACACTGGGATTGCTCCCAGGTCCTCACCCAGCATGGCTGGGCCAAGCCCGGGGATGCTGCTGAGAGCAGCCCAGCAGAGCTGGAGCCAGCTGCAGCCACGTGGAGCTCCATCCAACCCGGGGCTGCGGAATCTGCTCTACAATCACGACCGCGGGATTGCCGCAGGCTCCTGTACCTTGTACACGAACTCTTCCATCTTCTCCATGGCATGGTGAGCCTGCAGGGGGAGGGTCAGCACCCGCACCACCTCCTCCTCCTCCTCGCGGGCTGCTGGGCACGGCGGGTCCTCGGCCTGCAGGGAGAAGAGCCGGGAGGGAATCGTTCCAGCCCCCGGGAGAGGAATCACCCCTGCCCTTCTGAGAGCACCAGGGCGTGCTGGCAACCATCCGTCTGAGAGGGCTGCTCACCCTCTTTTATGCAACACACTGCTGCCTGACCCATGCCGGGCGGGCTAATCTCAGATTTATCCTGTCGAAAAACGGGATTACCACCAGGGATTTTCATCCCTACAACCACGGCTGGAATGGCCGCTCGGCCCAGCCGGGAGACCCGAGCCGGCCAAGCCGAGCAGAGGCGGCTCCGAGCTGGGAACGCTCTGGGTCCCGCCGCAGCTCCCGCTCTCCTCAGCCGGGAAGGGGCTCGGGAAGGTGATTCCCTGCTCTGGAAATACTGGGGCACTGGAAACAGCCTGGGACCACCCGGCACAGACACCGCGATCCCGGTGACATCCCTGCGAAGGACTCGGCAGGAGCAGAGTTTGGGCCGGCTCGGAACACGGACCGGCCGAGGAACGACACGGAGCCGTACTCTAGCTATTAATTAACGGGATAAGGGGCAGACTCCCGGGACAACCCGCGGGGACGGAGCGAGGGGACTGAGCCGGGCTCTGGATCCCCTCCCGCCCGAGGGGCTCACGCTGGCCGCGCCGGTGGATCCTTGGTCTCCCCCTTCTCCTCCAGCAGCGGCCCCAGCTCGGCGAGCTCCAGGTGCGCCCGTTCGCGCTCCCGCTCCCGGCCGGCGGCCGCCAGCCCGCTGCCGGCCCCGGCGGGGGCCTTGCGGGACGCCATCGGGGCGGCGGGTGCGCGCGGTTCCGAGGCAGCCGCTGAAGCTTCCTCCGCGTCCTTCTGCCGCCGCGCTGGGGGGGCGAAGAAGCACAGAGTTACCGGGACCGGCAGCGCCGGCGGCAGGGCTCTCCCCGTCCCGGGCGGCACTCGGACTCCCCGCCCGTCCCTCACCGGCCGCTACATCCCGCGGGCGGCGGCAGCGGCACCGGAAGCAACGCTGAGGGAACGGGAACGCGCAGCGCCGCTTCCGTCCTCGGGGCCACGCCCCAAGGGCCCCACCCTGCAAAGGGCGCCCGATGATTGGCTAAGATCGCTGTTTGTCTCTCTGCTCTCCCGCCCCGCCGCCGCCGCCCGCTGTGATTGGCCGAGCCGCCTCGCTCAGGTGCCTGCGGAAGGCGCTCTGGCCGCAGCGCAGCTCTGTGGCGGCGCCCTCGGCTGCCCCCTGCCGGCGCCCCGCGGTCCCGCGGGGACAGCGCCTCGAGGCTGCGGGGACGCTGACACCGTCTGTAAATCGAATTATCTGCCCCCGGCATGAATTCTCTCTCCCTTTGCAAACGTAACTGTCGTAATTCAGCTTCTCCAACCGGAGATGCTTTAATGAAGAAAATAATTTTGTGTTTCAAGCGTTGAGTAACGTCACATCACCAAAAGAAATATCCATTAGGCAGGCAAATAATATGTTTTAGATAGCCGTCTTCATGTAAATTTTACAGTATTTAACCTTTTACGCCTCGGTGTGCTTGATTTGTGGAAACCTCCTCTTTGTACCTAGTGTAAAAGAAATAATGTTTCCTTTCTAACATGACTGTGTTTAGAGAGCTCCTAGAGACCCTGCGATCCACCTGGGATGTCCCTGTGTCCCAACAGCCGATAGCCCCTGCAGCACCACGGATCCCACGTGTGGCCATTGAGGACTTCCCCGGATGGCCACAGCAACAATCAGTGGCCGAGGTCACCCCCGGCCTGGCGGGGCAGCTCGTCTTTCCCTGCCCGCAGGTTTAATTTCCTGGGCTGACAAGAGCCGGAGACTCCCGGCCGCCAGCGGCACAATGGGGGATCCTGTTCCCCATCAATCATTCATGGCCCCGCCGTAGAAGCGATTTCTTGGGGGCTGCTGGAGTGGGAACAGGGGAGGGATTTTCCGACCTTTGTGATATTATATAGGTGCTGGCAGCATCAGGGAAGGTTGGAGGTACCTGGGTCGCCCACTGTCCCCGCAGGGTGAGTGGTGTGGGGGCTGGAGGGAACACAGGATGTAGAGAGGACATGGGCTAGGAAGGGACACGGAATTTGTAGGGGACATGGGATTTGGTGGGGACACAAGGTTTGTAAGGGACACAACATTTGTAGGGACGATCTGGAGGGGACACAGGGTTTGGATGGGACACAGGACTGGGGACGTGGGGTTTGAAGGGGACGTGGTTGGGAGGGGACATGGGTTTGGAGAGGACACAGGTTTGGGGCTTTTTGGGGTGTCATGGGAGATGGTGGGGATAGAAAATGATCTGGGACTTTTGAGAGGCTGCATCCCCCACATTCTGCCGGAGCCATGGGGTCCAGGACAAGTCAGGGCTGGCTGTGGCCAGGGCTCTGCTCTCCCCTCCATAGGGACAAACACTGCCGTGTCCCCTCTCCTGGTGTCCCCATGGGTGTCTTGAGCTGCATGAAGTACCTGATGTTCATCTTCAACGTGCTGGTGTTTGTGAGTCCACCTGGGCCCTGTGGGGTGCAGGGGTGGAGGGAACTCGTGCCTGGGGAGCGAGAACTCCAGCTGGCCCAGGGGCGGGTGGCACCGGCACCAGGGAGGGAAACAAGGGCTGAAGCATCCCCCACCCACACGGGGTGACACTTCTGTGGGATCAGAGAGGGGGTCAAGCCTTGGACATTCCCGTGATCTCTCCCGACCTCCCCTGCAGGCTGGGGGGACGTGCCTGGCAGGCATGGGGGTCTGGGTGGCCGTGGACCCGGCTGGCTTCCAGGGCATCGTGGCTGCCAGGGCTGTGCTGAGCGCGGGCGCGTGGCTGCTGCTGGCCGTGGGCATCGCCCTGTCCCTGCTGGGCTTCCTGGGCTGCTGCGGGGCCCTGCGCCGGAGCCGCCCGCTCCTGCTGCTGGTGAGCCAGGGAGCCTGGCCGGACGGGCTGGGGTGTGGGCAGGAGCCGTGCTGGAGGGTGGTGGGGGTGCAGGTGCTCCTGCAGGAGCCAGGAGCTGCTTTTCCTCATCCTCAACACGTCCTGTCCTCCACGTCCCACCTCGTGAGTTGCAGTTCAGAGCCCAGAGGATTTATAAAGTCAATTCTCTCTGAAGCCCACATTGTCCCACATGACATTTCCAAGATGCTCCCCAAGGTTTTCCAAGATTTCCTCCCCACTGTTGGTGAGGGGCAGAAATGCTTGTTTGGTCACCAAGATCCCCATTTCTTCAGCATCCCCAGACTCTTGCAGACGGTGCTTGTTTATAACCCCTGCATTGCAGCCAGTGGTCAGAGATGCAGCATCTGTCCCCAGGACCTGTACATACATCCCTGGAATCAGGGACACGGGGCACAGGCAGGGCTGCTGCAGAGGAGGAAGGGATAATGTGAGTAAGCTTCTTGTGGGATCAGGCTGGTCTCTGACTACTTCATCTGCTGCCTTCCAGTTCTTCATCCTCGTCAGCCTCGTCTTCCTCACACAGCTCATTGGGGCCGTTCTCTTTCTGGTGCACTGGAAACAGGTACTGGCACCACCCCCAGTGTCACCAGCCTCCCTCTGTCACACCGTGGTCACGGCTCAGGGTCCACCAGGTGACTGGGGCTGGTGTAGGGAACCCTTCCCCTGACCTCTGTCATCAGCACCACAACACAAACCTCAAAGCAGGTGGGGGGATCCACTGGGTGCCAATTCCCCTCAGAAGGAGCTGGTGCTGAGCAGAGTGGGAGAGGAACAGCCCCAGCCCTGGCACCAATTCCACAGGTCCAGCCTGAGCAATTCCTGTCTGAGCTGCAGAGGAACTATGGTGGGGATGAGGGTGCTGAGGTCTTCTCCACAGCCTGGAACACCCTCATGGTCACGGTGAGCAGCTGGGAGGCTCCTGGGGGACACACAGGACCCACCAAGGGAGACCACAGCAATGGTGCTTCCCTTCTGTTCCAGTTCTCGTGTTGTGGTGTTTTAGGACCCGAAGACTTTGGGAACGGCTCCCGCTTCCAGGAGCTGCACCCCGGGATGCCGTGGCCACGGGCATGCTGCGCCCGGGACGGGCTCCTGCAGGCAGGAGAGGTGCTGGGCTGGGAGCAGTGCCAGGACAGAAGCCCGGGCTACATCCACGAGCAGGTACAGCACAGCTCCACCGTGTCTGAGCCCTGTCTGGGCTCATGGAGCAGGCAGAGGGAAAGCACAGGAACTGGGACGTTGCCTGGCCCTGCTTCCGCAGTCCAGTGGCTCCCAAAATCCTCAGCTTGTCCTGCCCCACTGGGCACCCTCCACATCCCCCTGCAACCCAGACCCCTCTGGGCTCCCTGTGGCCCTGGGGAGCACGAGAAAGCCCCTGCCTCTTCTCTCTGCCCAGGGCTGCTTCTCTACCTTCGGCAGGACTCTGCAGAGGTACATCTCCCTCCCTGGGACCTGCAGCTTAGCCGTGCTGGGCATTGAGGTAAGGAGGGGCCAGGGCCAGGGCAGGCAGAGCACCCACTCTCTGTGGCAGGGGGCTGCTCAGTGGGCAAGGAGGGCATGAAGGAGCTCGGGTCTGTCCCAAGGTACAGAGCCTGCTCTCCACTGCAGGTGGGGCAGGTGGAGGAGCAAGGGAGGGTTTGTTTTACTCCCTCTGTCTGCTCACCCTGGTGTCCCTGTGCAGCACCAGGACAGCTGGCCAGGACCCTGGAGGGACCCACAGCTCCAGGCCAGGGATGCCCCAGCACCTCCCACAGCCAGGCCCAGCCTGGCCCAGCCCTGCTGTGGGGCTGACCCTCTCCCACCTCCATCATTCCAGATCTTTGCCATGTTCTTCGCCTTCTGCCTTTACTACAACTTCGACTGAGTGGGACAGGGACACGGCCAGGGCTCTGGGAGCAGCTGAGGACACGGCCTTTTCTCACCCAGCAGAGACCAGCACATCCCTGAGCTTCACTGCTTCCCAGGCATTAGGAGCCTCGCCAAGTCCTGTCTCTGCTCCAGATGGGCCCTGACTCACTCTCTGGGGAGCAGAGACAGGACGTGGGTTAAATTCCCAGCAAGGGACCTGCAGAAGAGGCCGAGCCCCTGACTTGCTCCTGCTGCCAGCCCTACCCTTTGGAGCTGTGGGAGCACCAAGAATTCTCCTCCTCAGCCCACTCTTCTTGAGCTCTTCACATCACAGCGCTGACATCCTGCCTTCCACATCCATCCCCCCAGATCCCTCAGAATCCTTTGGGCTCTTCCTCATCTGCTGTGAGCTGGTTCTTGTCAGTGGGCACCTCCTGGAGATACCACACAGCCAAGACACCACCCAGGTTATCCTAAATGGTCCAACTGGAATGTAACAGACTGCTCTGCAGAGCCAGAGCTGTAGACTTGAGTTTAATGACTTAGCCCTTGAGGTTACATGGAAAATTAAGCCTTTCCTGGGAAAGGATTCCCACCAGCTGAGGCTGGCTAGGGGCGGCCAGGCAGGCAAGGCTTACCACAGGCCACAGCAGCACGGCACTGCCATCCCACCCTGGAGGAAAACTGCCCCTGTGCTGCTCTGACTTTCTTCTTAAATGTCATCACAGAGGCATTACTGTTAAGACAGGGCCAGGAAAGAAATCTCCTTTTCAAATGCTGTTATTAGGACAGCCGTGGGTGGGGGAACACCAGGGGTGCTCACGCTGCTGCTGCTCCCCTGGATGCCCTGAGGAGGAGGAGCCAGCCAAATCCACTGCTCCTGCTGCAGAGTTGGGGGTTCCATCCTCATGGGGGTTCCCAAAAACTCACTCAGTCTAGGGGGCCATCCTGTCGTGGTGCTTTTCAGGTGATTGTGGAAACTATTCCTGTGTAGCCTGACGTTCTGCTCATCTACTGGTGTCTCTTGCAGATGTAGATTTTATGCCTGCTCGTTGCTTTTAGTTTTTGGTGTTAATTGAACTTCTGCCTTAGATCTAAGCATTATGGGAGTCTCTCAATTTGTTTATTATTGGGTGGAGTCAGGTTTGATGGGCAGGTGGGAAGCAGCAGACAGAAAGCAAGGGGGAAACTGAGGACACAGCAATTGCCAGGGAAGGTACAACTTGGAGCACAAGAGACTGAAACTGGGGAGCACAGATTCAACAAGAACAGCCCAAAACAAACAGTAACAACACAACACTCTCACAATGCAACACGCAATACCCAACCAGACAGGTGCCACAGCCCGAGGTTTTTCTAGGTACATCCATTTCAATTACCTCTAACTGGGCCAGCAGCACGTCCATCTTCAGAGCTGTCAGAGGTTGGCACTGGCAGACAGGGTGGAAGCTTCTAGCAGCTTCTCACAGAAGCTGCTCCTGTAGCCCTCTCCTGCTACCAAAAACCAGGCTGTGCCACATCAACACACCCTCTTCTTCTGAATATTCCAAAACCTCCACTCAGCAAAATGGAAAAATAGATAAAAATTAAAGCTTTATATTTTATTAATATAATGGGACGTTTTGCAAGAAAATAACACCCCGAGGAAACAGAAAGCCAAAGCTGATGCAGCCATTTAAAGACAGACTCTTTCCTTGTAACCTGTGTGATGGGAAGGGGGACAGTGACAGCCCAAAGAGCACAAAACACCCTCAGGAATCTGGGCGGGATTTCTTCTCCTTCCTACTGATGTTAACCCCTCTTTTCTTTTCTGCATGGTCGATCCACTGCTGGTGCTTGCTTCACTTTGGATGATTTTCTCTTCCAAAGGCTTGGAAGTCTGTGAAAACCCAAGAAATAAAAGAGCTGTGAATAATTTAATTTACCAGCCAGTGGAATGCCGTGTGCTCCACCAAGGTCAGAGACAACTGTACTCTGGCTCTTTTGCAGTGAGACTTCATTATTCTGCTCTTGCTGCTGGGATTTTTAGCAAGGGGGATGACAGGAGAGCAAGATAATGGCTGAGCAGAGAACACACATAGATAAGCCAGGTCACTCCAGGGCTCTGTGTGTTGTTGCAGGGATGGCTGCACTCCGTGCTCTCCTGACAACCACAGTTAACTTGCAAATGCATTCAGAGCTGCTGCAGTGAGCATGGCTCCCACAGGGAACATTTCCCCATCCCACAGAGGGTGTTATCCCAATCAAGTGCAGGGAGGGAAGGCACCTAGGGAAGGGAGAAGGCCCAAAGGTAACTGACTTTTCGGCAGAGGTTTTGATCTGCTTAAGTGTGATTTTATTTTTATAAGACTCATTGCTGAGGTGATAGAGATGAAAGGAGGCAGGAAGAGAGGAAGGATGATGGGAGGAAGGCTGAACTCCACCAGGGAATAGGGAGACTAGTCAGTGAATGGATGAGCAGGTGGGCATCAGGCACAGGAGGACACAGAACAGAGCTGAGGGAGGACAGGGCTGCAGGATCCCTGGAAAGGGTTGATCCATCTGTCCCTCGTCCTCCTTGAGCAGCATGGCAGTTATTAGTGAATTTAACTGGAAGGAGAGAACGTAATGAGCTTAAAAAAAGTATAATGAAATTGAATACAGAGCCAAAACAGAGCAGAAGGGGAGGAAGGAAAGAACAAAACAACTATGAGAGAGAAATGAGACAAATGGACTGAGGTAGAGGGAGCTACACCAAGCGAGCAGAGCGAGGTCCTTACCCTCGTGTTTCCTTGCCCTGCGTATTTCTCAGTCCACTCCCTGGCGTTGAGCAGGAACAGCTGCTTGTTGTACTTGTACTCCGAGGACTAAATGGGAAGAGCAAGATAAAGACAGATTTGTATGCACGTCACCGAGAAACTGGGACAAAGTCTGGCTTTAGGACTTCCAAACCAGACTAAAACTACAACAAGCATGAAGTGTAAAATTAATTTAGTTTGCTTGAGGAACTCGTGCTGCCATTTGCACTGAAGATCATGGCTTGA
This sequence comes from Luscinia megarhynchos, assembly GCA_034336665.1. NCBI lineage: Eukaryota > Metazoa > Chordata > Aves > Passeriformes > Muscicapidae > Luscinia > Luscinia megarhynchos. Next base: position 211,127 of record CM067588.1, read on the forward strand.
AGACAAGACCTTCACCATCTCTTCTGGCCTCAGCTGCCTCAAGGAAGGGAAGCCCAGGGATGCCCCAGCTGATCCAGGTCAGGCCATGCTCCTAGTGTGTCAATCCAGAGTGAGTGAAGTGAAGTTGAGCCTAGATCCGGCCCCTCCTTCCCTCCCACCTCTGTCCACGGCCAGGAGAGAGGGAAAGGAGCTCACGTACGATATCGGCCATGAGAGGGTCGTCAGGGTTGGGCTCTGCCATCAGCAGCTGGATGGAGGTCAGCAGGGTGGAGATGTTCAGGGAAGGCCTCCATGCACCCTGTAAGGAAACAGGATGAGAGCAGCAGCTCAGAGAGAGAAACCAGCACACAGCAGCCCAGAGACACCTCAGAACCCTCAGCACTTCAACCCAACCACAGCTGCCTTGGACTTCCAGCACATAATGCCCCATGGAACACACCAGACCCACTCTCAACACAAGGCTCCAAGGAAGCCCAACTGACAGCCAGGGCAGTGGTCATGGCTCCAAGGCTGCCAGAGCTCAAAGAGCTCAAGAAGCATTTGGACAAAGCTCCCAGGAACACAATGGGACTTTGGCTTGTCCTGTGCTAATCCAGCTCGTGGCCCTGATGATCCTTGTGTGTCCCTTCCAACTCAGGAGATTCCATGATTCTATGGGCTGTACCCTGCACATCTCTGCCGTGCAACTCATTTTCAGACCTAATGCCTTTTGGCTCCAATCTTTAAAGCCTTGGAAACTTATATGGAACAAAGAATGTCATGTTCTGGTTCGAAACAAAGGAGATGTCACTCAAAACTTCATTCCCTGCTCCCTGTAAATAAGTCAGGAGGAAACAGACATTCAATCAGGCTTTTATAAGAAGCAGATAAGGAGTTCATTATCCTGCCCAGGCTCACTTACCCACAGCCAAGCACTGTCTTACCTTCGGGGGTAACTTAAGAACATCCAGGCAAATTCTCCCAGCAGAGTCAATGTTGGGATGGTAGATGGGGGTCAGAAAGCGAATCTTCGGCGGCTCAAATGGGTACCTGAAGGGATAAGCATGAGGAAGCAAAAGTTATTGTTATATCTATAGGCCCAGTTGTTTTGGCACCCAAGCAATGCCATAATTTCCTCCTCCCAACCTACATGACAGCCCTCTCCACAAATCTTCAGAGGCAGTGCTCTGCCTTGGCTGCTTCCAGCTGCGTCTGACTAACACTTCCCTGGAGAGCCTTCCACAAGAGGACAACATAAGAAACTTTTGTACTGGTGAACAAGCTCTTTCCAGAAAGCTTTGAGACAGTATGATGAGGCAAAAGTCTTATCATTGCACTTCTAGGTTTTTAATCACACATCTTTGATGTTCAATGCAAAACAAGTTTATCAGTTACTAGAAAAATTGCATTCCTTAAAAAGGGTCTCAATTCCTTGTTGAGAGGATAAAGGAAAGACTCACATGCTAGCATTTACAGCAAATACCTTACATCAGCTTACTCATATTTAAAACAGGACTACACTAACTACTCTATCAGAGAATCAGCCTGGTTTGGTTTGGAAGTGCATTTAAAAGTGCATTTCACTCCACTCCCTGCCATGGCAGGGACACCTTCCCCTAGCCCAGCTTGCTCCAAACCCTGTCCAACCTGGCCTTGGACACTGCCAGGGATGGGGCAGCCACAGCCTCTCTGGGCAACCCTGGGCCAGGGCCTCTCCACTCTCACAGAGGAGAATTCCTTCCTAATTCATCTGGCTAGATCCTATTGCCCACTTACCTTTCAGGAACGATGATTTCCAGGTTGAATATTCCTTTCTCATATGGTGTGTCCACACCTCCTAAAATTTCTTTAGGAGCAAGATGAAAATACAAGAATTACATTCAAAATCAGAAATACAGAATGATTCGGGTTGGAAGGGACCTTCAAGATTATCTTGTTGTGCAACAGTCCCCACATACCTCCCACAGTTACAGAGCTGCTCAGGTGACAGAGCCATAGAATGTTAAGGGTTGGGAAGGACCTTAAAAACCACCCAACTCCAGAACCCCTTCCATTATCCCAGGTTGCTCCAACCCTCATCTAACCTGGACAGTCCCAGGGATGGGACAGTCACAGTTTCTCTGGGCAACCTGTGCCAGGGCCTCACAGGGAAGAATCCAGGAATAAAAAATATGTCATCTTATGTAAGACCAGTTCCACTGCCCAGCAATGAAAACTAAGGGCAGACCAGCCAAGGCACAGGCTAAGCTATATTTAAAGGAAACTGAAATCCAACACTTCCACATAACCTCTAAAGCCCAAAGCACACACAGACCTAGCAGCAAACTGCAACTCAGCCGTGCCTTTGGGAGCCCCCCAGGTACGTACGTGCCCGCAGGTCATCGAGCTGCCCGTTCTGCCAGCAGGTGATGCCCGGAGGGGGCTCTGTGGCCAGGAGGGAGAGCTCCCTTGTCAGCCGTGACACTCTCTGCATGCTGCTGGAGCTCCGAGACCCAATCCTATTCCTGACAGGTTTTCAAAAACAGCGCTTTAAACTGAGCGTTTTTCTTGGCTAAGCACCTGGGCTTTGAGCTATTATCCTGATGTGATCCCAGAGTCACAGAGAGGCTGAGCCCTACTGTGAGTTCCTGCAGCTGCTCTTGCACCCAGCTGGAAGAGGGGCATCATATTCCATCCCATCCCCTCGGTCCCCAGCTAAGTCTACTAAATCCTAGGGTTTAACAAACCCTGATAAACAGAGAGGCCATGACCAGGCTCCAAACCCCTTACAGGGCTGTATATTTGCCCTGAGACCACCTGTGTCCCTTCATGGTTAAGGTACCCGCTGCCCTGCTCAGGCCGCCCATCAGTGCCCCTTCCTACCCTTCCTGTGCAGGGGGAACGCGAAAGCTGCTCAGGGAGAGGCCGCTCCAGCAGTGCCCCTAACACTCCCAAAGCGAGGGTGTGCTCTGCCCCCCCCGTCCCCATGGACAGAGAGACGGGGACACCCACCAGCGCACCCCGAGAGGAACCTGGCTCGATAACCCACCACAGCCCCAGCCGCTCACCCTGGGGACAGGGGACACCCCTAGGCCTAACTACCCCTCCTGCGATTATTCTTTCCCTCAGGCACCATTAGCACCACACAGACTCCCCCGCCTATCTCCACTGAAGAAGCGTTTCGCCCCCACCCCTCATCAACCCAGTTAATTACCGTCAGCCTAACTACCCCCGCACACGGACAAGGGTTGCGCCCCAATTCCCAAGGATGAGAACCGCCACCCACAGCCTCACCCCGCCAAGAGCTCTCACACAATCCCTTCGGAACGGCCTCCACCCTCTCTAATGGCTAATTACAGCCTCACTGCATCTAATTAACGCTCCCCGACGCTGACCAAGCCCGCTCCCGCCGCCCAGACCCGTGAGGCAGCGCGCGGCGGGGGCCGCACTTCCGCTATCGCCTGGCAACGGGCGGACGCCTGGCGGGCAGCCCCGCCCCCGGCCCGGCTCTCGGGCTCTGATTGGGCTGCCCTGGCGCTCAGCCCCGCCCCCTCAATTGAATTGGGCGCTGTCATTGGCTAAGAGCTGCGGGCGGGAACACAAGCTCCGCCCTTTTTGGAGATGCACGCGGGGGGCGTGGCCTGAGGCTGCGCTGAGGCGGCGGGAGCGGGGCCGGAGCCGCTCCGGGACCCTCCGGGACCCCCGGCCCTGGCATGCCCCAGCCCCGGGACCCTCCCGCCCCGAACCGCCTTAAACCTCCGTGGGCAGCGGGCAGGGCCCCGCCGGGGCGCTCCTTACGTAACCCACCCGTCCCGGCCGGCGTTGTGTAACCGGCGCCGCGTCCGCCGCCAGCACAGACCGCGGGCCAGGAGGTAAAGGCGGGGAGGGGGCGGGAGGCCCCGGCGCAGGGGCCGCTCCCCCGTTCTCTCCTCGCCGCTCCCCCGCCCGTCCCAGGGGCCCGGCCCCCTCCCCACCTTCCCCCGCCCCGGCCGAGAGACCCTCGGGGGTGGTTCCCGACCCGCTGCACGAGAGGCCCCGTCAAGCCCCAACGCTTGGATGGCTTTGGGACTTATTTCCTCCTCTGATTCAGTTTGCCATTTTCTTGTATTAAAGCTGTATCCAGTACCGTACTTATCACCTAAAGTATTCAAAGAGGGGAAAGAACCTAGAGATTGGAATCAATAGCAGCCTCAGGCCTGGCTCAGTGTAGAGAGTGGGATTATGGAACCAGATTTTTGCAAAAACAAGTCATTCTTAGATCCCAATTAAGAATTGTTCTCAAGCCTGTCAAATCAGAATAACATTAAACAACTTAACAATGATAATTATTCCACTTCCCAAGCCCAGACTGAGGTTTCAGAGAGCAGGTGTCAGGCTGCTCTCTAGGTGTCTGACACCTGTGTTTACCTGTTTCACTATTGCTTCTGTAGCAGCCAGGATATAGTCAAGGAGCATTTGACAATGGAGAGTGCACCACAGAGGAAACGAAACTGTTAAAAAATTATCTTCGCTGTTCCTAGGCCTTGGTTTGTCCCTACTCAATCTGGCTCTGCCAGCTCCAAGGGCCAGTGGGACCAGAGAGGAGCTGCCTGCAATTCTCCTCCTTCTCTCTTGGGAATTACACAAAAGCTTGAGTAGCCTAGGCCATCTTTGATGCAGAAGCTATCAGTGCAGATATTTATGGTATGTAGGCATGTTTAAACCTGGGCAACTCGTTTCTGGATGCCTGTAGAAACAGGAGCAGCATAATGGGTTTTGGACAGTGCCACTGACAATCCTTGCATCACGTTCCTCCCTGTGGAGAGAAATGCTCAGCAGCAGAAGAGCCAGGATCAGATCTTTTTGGGGTGATGTGTTGTAAAGTCCTTGGAGCATCAGCTTTGCCACCCTCAGGGTAAGGCCTGGTTTTCCCTGCTTTCTGTCTTGGTGTATCTGTCCCAAAGTGCAGGGATTAATCCAGTGTAAGGTGTATTTCTGCCTGCCTGGTTGATTTTTGGGGAACAGATGTGATCTGGATGTGGCAGGGAGTCTGCCCAGCCTTGCTGGGTGAATGGACTCAAGTCCCTGGTTCAAGGAGGGGTGGAAGAGTAACAGTGGATAAATCCCAACACGATGTCAGTGACAGACAGCACTTGTTCTGCCTTGTCTACCATCCCAGAACATCTTTCCTTTCCTTGTGACATGACAGGAGTGCCTGAGAGCACAGTTCCTTTCTGACACCACCCATGGCCTACATATCCCCTCCCCATTCCTTGCCACCCAGTAGGGGATCCCAGCTGCTCACCCAGCTTTGGCACCTCTTTAGCTCTAGGCTCCTTCCCTGCCCAGTGAGCTTCAGCCCCTTTTAATGGAGCCCTGCTCCTTCCAGCCTCTTTTAATGAAATCCTTGTCCCCCAGCTCTGATTCCCCCAGTCTCCTGTAGTGGGATCCCCAGAGCTGCCTTTAACTCACACCCTACAGCCCACCCAGGCCCTGTGCCCAGTCCCTGTTGTGGTGTGATCCTGCTCCCCACTGCTCCTGCAGGGATGCCATGACTGGAAGCGATGGGAGGAGATGGGATGGGTCCCAGCCTGGGGGACTGTGTGGGGCACTGGGCTCAGAGCAGTCCCAGGTGTGTGAGACCAAGTAGCACGGGGTGAGTGTGGTCCCACAGGCATCATGGGGCTGCAGGGCCTTGGATTTGGGGTGACCCTGCAGACCATGTAGGGCCACAGGGCCTGGGACAGCCTCAGGGGCTGTAAGGCTGTGGGGGCCTTGGAGCCCCTGACTGGTGCAGCCCCTCAGTGAGGCTAGCTGGTGCACAGGGTGCAGGGGACTCTTCCAGCACACTTTGCATGGTTTAGTACCCGAGAATGCCAGGTGGGTGCTCCCCTGAGCAGCAGGAAGCACCTTGTTTTTCCGGTCCTCCCAGGAAGTGGGTGCAGGGCAGGGCACCCCGCACAGCCCAGCCCTGGGCTGCACGCCACACTCGTGAGTTTGGGGCCTTACTGGGGGCTGCAACAAATGGCTCTGTCTGGGTGCTGCTAGTGCACGTGTTTGGGAGCAAAAGCTGCTGGGTGTGAGTTGAGTGGGGGCAAGGGCTGAGTCACCTGGCGCAGGTGCAGCCATTGGTGAGGGGGTGAGTGGAGCTGTTTGGCTGGAAGAGCTGAGCTGGACTAGGGATTGTTGTTTGGGTCTTTGTTAATCCCTAATCTCTTTGTTCTCTGGGGGTAAAGCTTGAAATTAGCAGCAGGTGGGGACCCACCTGGGAGGTGGGCATTGAACTTCCCCAGTTTTATATGGGAAAGCAAGTTTAGGAGGTGCTGCTGGGCTCGGTGCAGACACGAGGTGGCAGCTGGGCTCCTTCTTTGCTTCCTGGCATCTGCTGTGTCCCTTGTCCTGAACAGGGAAGCCAGACCTTGGGAGCTGCTTCCCAAACTGTACCCTGAGCCACTTCAGCTTAAGACCCAAGGTCACCACTCCTGCCAACCCTCTGAACTCAGCTGAAGTAGTTCAAAGGGGAATGAATGTATGAATCAAGAGTAGTTTTGTGTCATTATCACACCCAGCTCTGCTCTGGGGTCAGGCTGGGAGAGCTGGGGATGTCCAGCCTAGAGAAGAAAAGGGGAGACATCAGACCCCACTCCAGTGCCTAAAGGGGCTCCAAGACAGCTAGAGAGGAACTTGGGGCAAGGGTCTGGAGGAATAAGACAAGGGGGAATGGCTTCCCACTGCCAGAGGGCAGGGTGAGATGGGATATTGGAAGAAATTCTTCCCTGTGAGGGTGGTGAGGCCCTGGCAGAGGCTGCCTGGAGAAGCTGTGGCTGCCCCATCCCTGGCAGTGTCCAAGGCCAGGTTGGACAGGGCTTGGAGCAGCCTAGGCTAGTGGAAGATGTCCCTGCCCATGGCAGGGGGTGGAACTCGGTGGGCTTTAATGTCCCTTCCCACCCAAATCAGTCTGGGATTCTGTGAAATCCATAAATTCAGATGTTTCCTACTAAAATTGCCTGACAGAAGGAGTATTGTACCAGGTCTCTGATGAGCTGATTGCTCCTGTGGACTTCCTTGAAATAGGTTGATGACTTCCATACAGTTTGCTGACAGCCACATCTGTGGAGTTAAAAAGTGTTTTGTGCACTAAGTGGAGCTCTGACATCTCCATCTGTTTTGATTCCTTCCTTCTAGTGAGTGTTATTGGGACACAATTTCACTGAGGGATTTAATTTAAGGATTTGAGTGACTCATTTGCAGCAGAGGCCATTCTCTGTGGAGCTGGGTGGTGATCTTGCTGGTGAATGGTGGGGCCAGAGGACAGGTTTGGTCTTGTTCCATCATTGCTCTCATGAAAACTTACCAAAGCAAGATGTTTGTGGTAAAAACCGCAGATGATTTTTTTTTTTTTGCGCTCTATTTCTAATTGCTAATTGACCTTATTCTTGACAGGGATTTGCTGTCCTGAAAGCCAAGGGCGCCCTCCCTGCTGCAGGCAGGATGCTGCACCGCACCATTCACCTTTTCCGCAAGGAGCTGCGGCTGCACGACAACCCCGTGCTGCTGGCTGCCCTGCAGTCCTCGGCAGCGCTGTACCCCGTGTACATCCTGGACACAGCGTTCCTCACCTCCTCCATGCGCATCGGGGCCCTGCGCTGGCACTTCCTGCTCCAGTCCCTGGAGGATCTCCGCAGGAGCCTGTGCCAGCTGGGCTCCTGCCTGCTGGTTATTCAGGGGGACTACGAGGCTGTTCTGAGGGAGCACATCCGGCGGTGGAACATCACGCAGGTGACGCTGGATGCGGAGGTGGAGCCGTTCTACAAGGAGATGGAGGCCAACATCCAGCGCCTGGGGGCAGAGCTGGGCTTTGAGGTGCTGTCCCTGGTGAGCCACAGCCTGTACGATACCCAGCGGTACGTGGCTGCCCCAGATCCTCACGTGTCTCCAGCCTTTTCAGAGAGAAAAGGCCAAGGGCAGAGGTCTTTCCTTTGGACTGTCTGAGGTGAACGTGGTGCTGTTTGCTGGGGAAACTTTGTGTGTTGCTCTCTTGGAAGGAACAGAAGAGATCATGCACAGGTTTTAGGATTTTAGCCTAAAGAGCTGGTTAACTTTTTCCTTTTGGGCAGCTTAATTCACCTAAAGACTTACTCTTTTAAACAGAGTGAAAGAAATTCTCCAGCACATTTAGTAGGACTTGTAAAAGTTCTGTTAAATATGGTAAAGAGTCTTTGGTGTCAGATTTTTTCAAAATCTTTCACATCAACTTTCACTGGTGTCTGAATGCACTTGGGTCCACGCTGTTACTCAGTGCTGAATGACTGAGGATATTGAAATTCTAAGAAGAAAACCAGCCCCAACACTCCAATTTTGCAAAACCCCTAAATTATGTAAATGATGTCTTGAATTGGAGCTATTTGCACAGGTGTTTGCTCAGAGAGGACAGTTCTTTACTGCCCTGAACCTGGTTTTCTGTGGCACCAGAGGTGTCCTGCACCCTGCCCTATGTGTCGTGGCTGCGTGTGGCTGTGCAAGTGAAGTCATGGCTGGAATCCTGATTCCAGTTTTGTTGTCTTAGATCCTGAGAAACTGTTCTTGGGATAGATGTGCATTCACCCATGGGAGTTTTACTTGTAAAATCTGTAATTTCCACATTCAGTTGCACTAATGGGAGTTGTTATAGCCTGTGATGTCACCTTCCTGCCCACTTGCAGTTCCAGCTTCTTCCTTGGTTTCTGTTGTGTGAAAAGAGATCTTATTTTTTTTTAAAGGATTTTGGACATAAATGGTGGGAGTCCCCCATTAACTTACAAGAGGTTCCTTCACATTCTGTCTCTGCTTGGTGACCCTGAGGTGCCTGTCCGAAACCTCACAGCTGAAGACTTCCAGTAAGTACTACCCACTGAGTGGGCACTGCTGGTCCTCTTTCTCTGCCCGAAAGAAGAGCCAGGGCCAAATGATAATGAAGCATTTTAGGGGTTTTCTTGCTTTATTTCTGTGCATGTAGAATTATTGATTCTGTATACAGGGGATGTGACTGTTGTTGGGAGGGGAGAGCAGATGGTGGAATGGTCTGATATTCATCTCTTTTGGTATTTGTGCAGCAGATTTCCCACCATGTGGGATACGTCACAAAATAATGTCTGGATTCAAAGATTTAAAGGTCTTTTCCAGCCCTAATGATTCTGAGGTTCCATAAAGGTCTTAAGATTTGCAAGGCACCTTGAGAAAAGCTTTTAAGAGATGTCAAGCTCCTAGAGAGGAAAGCCTGGGGAATTTACTCAAAGGCATGCTCTACATTCCTCTCAAGATTTTGGACAGGAATTGGATGAACCACAGTAGTTTGCTTTATGCAGGAAGTTTGCTGCAGTAATCCTACTGTTCCCTCCTGACTTTAATCTCTCCTCCTGCTGCTATATGGGAAAGAGGGATTGAGCTCAGTCTCCCAGGACTGGAGAGGGAGCTCAGAGTCAAGGATGTCTTGTGTTTAGCCCTGCATGAGGAGAGGTCAGTGATCCAAAGGGAGCTAAGACTGGGGAAGGAGAGAGCTGGAGTGGAACTAGAGGTACTTGGGAATCAATGTCAGGTGGCATGACATGGCCTCAGCTCAGTGCCAAGCCAGGCTTGGATCTTCCCATCTTGGGGGAGTCTTGTTAATTCCTGAAATGTCCTCAGACAGTCTGATGACAAGAGTCAAGTAAGTACTGGGATGTACAAGTTCCTGTATTTTTTCTAGCACTGGTTTTTTTTTTTTTTCCCTTTCTTGCCAAATTTTTTTGTTTGGACTTTTAAAATTAATTCTGATGAGAGATAAGTAGTTCACATGCTTTCCAGCAGTGCTCTAAGAGCTGCACTGGCCCCACCTCTGTGGGTGTCTGTAGCAGGGCTGAGCTCAGGCTTGCCCAGGTAAGTACAAAAATCTGTTGATGTCTGAGTTCATTCATGGGTTGTGGGAAAGCTCTGTGCCACCAGCACTTCCTTGGGCCTCTTCCTCTGTGTTTTATGGGGGGGAAGAAAAACCAAACTGATGCTTTTCCAGCCATATGGGGGCAGAGGCCTTGGGAAGCTTCAGCTGCTGAGGCTGAGGAGATGTTGGGGGGCTGCTGAGGGCTGTGGGCTTGGGGAGCCCCCACCTTGGTTAGGAATGAGCAGCCAGGGTGGCCCAGGAAGCTGATCTGCCTCCTTCCCTATGAAACTGAGAGAGAGAAGGTTTGGATTTGATGTTGGGAAGAAATTCTTCTGTGTGAGGGTGGAGGTGCCCTGGCACAGGGTGCCCAGAGCAGCTGTGGCTGCCCCATCCCTGGCAGTGTCCAAGGCCAGGTTGGACAGGGCCTGGAGCAACCTGGGCTGGTGGCAGGTGTCTCTGCCCATGACAAGGGGTGGAACTGGATGAGCTCTAATGCCTCTTCCAACCCAAACCAGTCTGGGATTCTGTGAAACCTCTTCAGAACAACCTCTCCTCAGAGGCACAGAGGCTGGATTGGCCTTTGGAGGCAGCACCATAATTGTGTTTAGGTTCTGAGGAGGCCCTTGGTTCCATCCTAGGGATGGATGTGACAGCTGGGAGCAACTGGAGAGCATGCCTGTGAGCACTGTGTAGGGGATGGGAACTAAAAGGGGTCTGAGCTGTGGGTGCAGCTGATTGCCCTGAGCACTGTAATGTGGTGGGACTGTTCCTCTTCCCCCAGTTCAGACTAGAATTCCCTGGAGCAATTGCAGGATGACCTCTTCTCCCCCAGCAGAGTATAACCTGGGATTTCTGACTGTGCTTTTATTCCCTGTTCTCTGGTTGGACTGTGATAGAGGAGGTTTGGTGTGTGCCATGGACAGGGGCTGTCTCCTCCTGGTTCCTGTTGCTCCTTTCAAAGAGTTTTCTCTCTCACCTCAGGAGATGTAGTGCCCCTGACCCGGACCTGGCTGAGTGTTACAGGGTGCCTCTCCCTGTGGATTTGAAGATTTCCCCAGAGAACCTTTCCCCTTGGAGAGGAGGGGAGACTGAAGGGCTGCAGCGCCTGGAGCAGCACCTGAGTGACCAGGTCAGCCCTGATGGAACACAGGGGATGCTGGTGGCTCCAGGGGGGCTGGGAGCAGTGCCCAGCTTGGCTTGGAGGAGGGCAGCAGCTTGGACTTGCTCTTTGTTCATCAAACAAGCTCCTGTGATAGTGAAGCCAGTTCCAAGAGCCTTCCTCTGCTTGTTACTTGTGTCATCTTGTGCTGCCTGAACTCAGATTTCTGTTTCATTTCAGGGCTGGGTGGCAAGTTTTACTAAACCAAGGACAATCCCAAACTCGTTGCTTCCAAGCACCACAGGCCTGAGCCCTTATTTCAGTATGGGCTGTCTGTCGGTTCGGACATTTTTTTATAGGTTGTCAAACATTTATGCTCAGGTAAGCAAATGATTGTTCCTAAGTAAGCAAATCCAAAACTGTGACATGTCTGGCATGGGAGACAGGATTTAACACACAGATCATCTTGGTAGAGATTTGTTGTATCAAAAAATGCTGCTTTTTTAATGTCTTCTCACAGTGTCCCATGAAATCTGTGGAGTGGCTTCATGATGTGTAAAACACCTGTGAATGTCTGCAGCTCTTCCCAATGAAGTTTTAGAAATGGGATGTTCATATTCTAAATTCATATTTTCATCAGGAACTGTAGTGACAGGACAAGGGGGAATGGATTCAAACTGAAAGACAGAGCAGGTTTGGATTACATGTTGGGAAGAAATTCTTTCGTGTGAGGGTGGTGAGGCCCTGGCACAGGCTGCCCAGAGAAGCTGTGGCTCCCCTGTGCCTGGAATTGTCCAAGGCCAGGTTGGACAGGACTTGGAGCAGCCTAGGCTGGTGGAAGGGTCCCTGCCCATGGCAGAGGGTGGAGTGAAATGGTCTTTAAGGTCCATTCCAACTCAAATCATAGTTCTGTGAATAGGGAACAAGCAGTCCCAGGATCAGCAGGGAAGTGCAGGAAAACCTTCCCAAAATTCAAGAATTTACTTTGTCTTTTTGGTGGTTAAGGGAAGTTTTTGGTTGGTTTGTGCAGTTTGTTTCTGGAAATCAACTGGTTTTGTCTTGGACAAGTTTTAATTACAGCATAAAACAAAGCCACTTTCTGAAATCTTGTTTAATTCTTAAGAAGTGAGCTTGAAACCAACCCAAGAAAACCAAGGTCCTCCTTTACCTCCATCTTAAGATTATCTTTTGAGAGATGGCTGAACCACCTGAATTCAGTTAACATGTTAATAAAGACATGCTTGGTGTAAGAAATCCCAGTGTGACACTGTTTTGGAAGATAGATGGAGAATGTTTGAGGTAACACTGAGCTCTGGCAGTTTGGCTTTGCTTTGGGCCAGACAGCATTGCCTCAGATCTTTGATTTCCTTGACTTGAATACTAAAGTGCCTTGAAAGCAGTATTGTAGTCAGATTAATCTTTATTTCATAGGCCTGACAGTCACAAAATGAGTGAGGCTGCAATGATATGCATGAACTGAAGCTGCCAACTTATGTCTTTTGCAGGCAAAGCACCACTCTCTGCCTCCAGTGTCGCTGCAAGGGCAGCTGTTGTGGAGGGAATTCTTCTATACAGTAGCATCAGCAACCCCCAACTTCACCCAGATGGCTGGGAACCCCATCTGCCTCCAGATCTGCTGGTACAAGGATGCAGAGAGGCTCCACAAATGGAAAATGGTAATGAGGTGCATGGCCACTGGAGCTTAGAGCTTTCCTCTTCCCTTTGACTGGTCCCTGCTGGCAGTTTGAGGGGGTCTTGCAATGGTGTGACAGGCTGTGAGCTGGAAATGTTCAGCCTGGAGAAGAGAAGGCTCCAGGGAGACCTCAGAGATCCTCCCAGTGCCTAAAGGGGTTCCAGGAGAGCTGGAGAGGGACTTTGAACAAGGGCTGGAGTCACAGAACAAGGGGAAATGGCTTCCAACTGCCAGAGGGCAGCCTCAGATGGGGTATTGGGACAGAATTCCTGCCTGTGAGGGTGGTGAGGCCCTGGCACAGGGTGAGGGTGGTGAGGCACTGGCAGCTGTGGCTGCCCCATCCCTGGCAGTGTCCAAGGCCAGGTTGGATGGGGCTTGGAGCAGCCTGGGCTGGTGGAAGGTGTCCCTGCCCAGGGCAGGGGGTGGAACGGGCTTTAATGTCCCTTCCCACTGAAGCCATCCTGTGGCTCTGTGGAGGCAGTGTGTGAGGGGAGGGCTGATGCTGCTGTTCTGCTGCAGGCACAGACAGGCTTCCCGTGGATCGATGCCATCATGACCCAGCTGCGCCAGGAGGGCTGGATCCACCACCTGGCTCGGCACGCTGTCGCCTGCTTCCTGACACGGGGGGACCTGTGGATCAGCTGGGAAGAGGGAATGAAGGTTCACTGCTGGCTTGTATTCTCTCTGTTCTGCCTGGCCCTGAGAAACCCTGCTCAGCCTGAGTCTTGCAGAGGAAGGTTCTGCAGAGCAGGGTTTAGTTCTGCCCCTTCCTGCAGATTTCAGGGTTTGTGGAATCTGTCACTCAGTGCGGTGGTGAGAGGTCATTCCTTTCCCCAAATCCTCATGGTTTTTGGATAGCCAGGATGCTGGTGGAGACTTGCTCAGTCTGTAGCAGATCCCAAACCCAGAGTTTTTGGGTTGCTCTGTCGTCCTTGTGTCTGTGGGAGCGTTCCTGTGTGCCTGTGAGCAGGCGGCCCAGGCCCCACAGTGCTGTGCTTCCAGCAGCAACCCCCAGCCTGCTCTTGTCTGGTTTTTGTCATGTAGCCGTTTCAGGAGTGTCTCTCTCTCTCCCCATCCCTGATGTGCAGGTGTTTGAAGAGCTGCTTTTGGATGCTGACTACAGCATCAATGCTGGGAACTGGATGTGGCTGTCAGCCAGTGCTTTCTTCCACCAGTACACACGGATCTTCTGCCCTGTCCGCTTCGGGAAGCGCACAGACCCCCAGGGCGACTACATCAGGTCAGGGGACACCCACCCAGCATCCCCAGGCTCCCCTGACAGCAGGAGCTGATGAGCTGGGTCAGCTTGAAACACACACGTCTGTTAAACAGAGCATATCATCATAGCAATGGTACATGAGGAAAATGAGGCATGGAGAAGAAGAGATACTTGTCATGCCAAGTGATGGCTGAGCAGGGCTCATGTTCGTTTGTGAGCACTCATTGCCTCCAGCACCATGTTTGATCACCAGGCTGGCTCCTCTTTCTAAAGGATTGGAGTAGAATTTCCCACAGCTTCCCTGCTCCAGGCTGCATTTTGTTTCTTGCTTTTCATAGAATTCTGGAATGTGCTTGGAAGGGACCTTAAACCTCATCCAGTTCTGCTCCCTGCCGTGGGCAGGGACACCTTCCACTATCCTAAGGTTTCTCCAAGCCTGGCCTTGGGCACTTCCAAGGATGGGGCAGCCACAGATTCTCTGGGCAACCTGTGCCAGGGCCTCCCCTCCCTCACAGGGAGGAATATCCCAATATCCCATCTAACCCTGCCATCCTATAGTTGCACACACATAAGTTTTATTTTCTACTCTTTGCTTCAGAGTCTCATTTCCTTGTCTCTCCATCATGGGCTGATGTGCTCTCTCAAAGCACTGGGGAGTTTCCTGGGCTCACTGTGTTAATGCTGAGCAAACAGCTCCATTTCCCCACTTCTCTTCTTCCCATCTTGTCTAGATTTGGGTATTGCCAAGGAAAAGCCTGTGCTGAGGTACCTCACAGTGGGACAGAAAATGACTTTGCCATTCTGCAGCAATTTTTTTAAAAATAGTTTGTTTTTAAAATTTGTTAATATTTAGGATGAAATGTCAGTGAAAATGTTAAAAATCTATTTTGGAGGAAATCAAAACTGAGGTATTGCTTAAATCACCCCATTTATTCTATGCTGTAAAGTTAACTTTTGGAAGATATCACGCCTTGGAGGTTTGAGAATATAAACACAATTTTTTTGTGGAGAGTGAATCAGAACTTTCCCATGGATTGTAACATCAATATTAACATGGCACAGGTTGGTTTACACTTATCTGAATGTATTTGCAAATATTAATTTGCCTGCAGGATTATAAATCCCTTTATTATCTCTGTTTTGTAGGAAATACTTGCCTATACTAAAGAACTTTCCCTCCAAGTACATCTACGAGCCTTGGACAGCATCTGAAGAGGAGCAAAAGCAAGCAGGATGTATCATAGGTAATTCATTCACATTCCTTGCTAAGGATTTTCCTAGTGCTAACTATCCAAAATAAATATGTATGAGATGGAAGTATCACACTTTCAACATAAGGCATTTATCTTCTGAAAATGGATGAATCCTACAGCCTTCCTTCTGTTCATTCTCCATTAACATTTTTTTATTGGAGTCTCATTTCACAGTGCACATTTTTGCCTCAGCTTTATATCCTAAAACTCTTGGATCACTCCATGCTTTTGCCTTTGAATTTATCTAATCTTGGATGCTTGGCTGCTTTAAATAGTATCAGAACATCTTGTGCATTTACTCCTGCTCTAACACATCTTTGAAGGCTCTTAGTCAAAGTGGGAGCTCTTCTCTTTGATAGTGAGGATTAGGCACTTACATTTAAGAAAAGCTGGAAGTATTTCAAATCCAGGGAAAATGTCCTTGCTGATTGTGGTAAAGGCTCTGTCTCCACACTGCCCAGGTCAGGATTACCCCTTCCCCATGGTGAACCACAAGGAAGCCAGTGACCACAACCTGCAGCTGATGAGGCAGGTCAGAGAGGAGCAGCACAGAACAGCCCAGCTGACGAGAGGTGAGAGGTGCTGCAGCACCCACGTTCCCTGTGCTGTGACACACAGGCTGTCCCCAGGAGCCCAGGGCTCTGGGGCCTGGCTTTGGGTGCTCTGCCAGATGCTTTTCCTCTTTGGATACCAACATCATGTGCAGCTCTTCTGGTTACTGTTAAAACACTGTCCCAAGAGTGAGAACCAGTGTGTGAACCTTTTCTTCCTTCCCTCTCGCCTTGGAGCATCCTCTTGCATGCTGCAGAAATTCCTTCTCAAAACCAGATCTTCTCCCCCTGCCCTCACTCCCCATCCCCAGGCTGGCTGGCTGCAGAAATCTCTGCAGAAAACTAATCTGCAGCTCTGCCCACGCCTCTTGTAAACCAGAACATTCTTATTTACCTTGATTCCATGATCTGCCCTATCCATAGCAGAGGCTGAGATTCCCACTCAGCACAAAGCTCTGGAGAGGTGAGTTGTTCCAATAAATTTACCTTTTGGCATGGTTTTCTGCACTGCTTAAGCCTATGGATAACAAACAGGTAAGGCTAGAACACTCAAACTGTGCTGAGCCTGAAGTAATTAATTAATTAGGTCACACAGATTTGTCACTTATGGCACCTGTGCTCTTAAAATTGAAATCCCAGGGCCTGTGGTGAGCTCAGAGAACCCTTCAAGGTAAAACATGGAATCTCAGCCTGGTTTGGGTGGGAAGGGACATTAAAGCTCATCCAGTTTCACCCCTGCCATGGGCACAGACTCATTCCACCATCCCAGGTTATTCCAAGCCCTGTCCGGCCTGGCCTTGGACACTTCCAGGGATGGGGCAGCCACAGCTTCTCTGGGCAACCTGTGCCAGGGTCTCCCCACCCTCACAAGGGAGAATTCCATCCCAATGTCCCACCCAACCCTGCCCTCTGGCAGTCCCTTGTCCTGGCACTCCAGGCTCTTGTCCCACGTCCCCCTCCAGCTCTCTTGGAGCCCCTTTAGGAAAGGTCTCTAAGATCTCCCTGGAGCCTTCTCTTTTCCAGGCTGAACATTCTCAGCTCTGCCAGCCTGGCTCCCTCATGGAATTTAAGTGACAAAATACCTTTTTATTTAACAGGGGGCCACAGCAGCCTCTCTCTATTATAGAAACCCAACATGCAGCAGCTGAGGGGAACCTTAACTATTCCTTCCTTCACTGCTCTGACCTGAAGGAATTAATTGTTCCCAGCCCTGGATGGGGTCACACACTGGAATTGTACAGTTATAACCACTGTATGCTGGCAGTTCTTCCAGCAACCCTGTGGTACCAGGGACTAAATCCTGGGAGAGATAGGTAGAGCCAAATTTTAAGAGTCCCTGACTCCAAACATTATCCCAATGCCCGTCTCAGTATGAAAACTAGCTCATACAGGTGAGTAGATGTTGGAATAGAGTAAGGGCTAAGGAGTTGGATTGCACTTGGAGCAATCTGGAAGGTGTGCCCATGGCACAGAGTGGAATGAAAGCAGCTTTAAGGCCCCTTCCAACACAATCCATTTAGGGATTTCATGATTCTTGATGCCCATGAACGGAAGCATTTTCTGACACTTTGTATCTTCACCTCACTGAAGTCACAGAAGACTCTGCAACTTTCATCCTTCTTCCTTTCTCGCTGCAGATGATGCAGACGACCCCATGGAAATAAAGGTAAAACGTGACCATTCCGAAGAAAACATTTCAAAAGGAAAAGTGGCCCGAACAACAGAATAAACCAAAATTCCCTCAGGGATCACTGCTGGGTAGCAAAAAAGGCAAGAGGGGAGAGCCAGGGGCCAGCTGAGCTGCCCAAAGCACTGTCCTCCATACTTTGCCCTGCTAATTGTGCCTCTTGCTTGTGAGCTGACCTCAGGCGGCGTGTTGGATCTTGAGTAGTTTTAGTGCAGTTATTTTGGATGGAATTGTTTGTCTCTGAGTGACTTCTGGACCATTTGTTGAAGCTGTTGGTGGATGCAAGAGGTACCTGGTTGTGGCAGGTCCTGCTGCTGCAGCATCCTTCAAATCCATTGTTTCATGCACCGGTATAAATAGATTTTGTGACAAATACTCAATGTCAGAAGACTGTGCACATTAATGTGCTTGCCACATTAGTATTAGGACCTTGATTTGCTTGCCATGTAGAGATAGAGTCTTAGGGATGTTCAGATTATTTAAGTTCCCAGTTTGTGATTGTAGTCCCCAGTCTGGGGAAACAGAGCAGAGTGCAGCCTTGTACCTTGTGTGTAGTTTTTAAGTCATAAGTAGGAATTATTATGCATTTTAAGAACAATGTTGAAAATATCTCACTAAATTAGGGCTAATATGCAACTTCATCACAATAATTCTCTTCCTTGACTAACTAGAACTGCAGGGCAGAGATTAATTCTCTCATGTACCACATGGAAAAATTTCCCCTCCCACTGAAGTGTGTTGTTGTGAAGTTTGACAAGACCAGATGAGTAAATTATGGTTAGGGGTTTGGGGGTGGGGGAGTACAGTGGGATTTTCATGGCTGCAGATACTATTTTGGGTTTGGAAAGAAATAAAACTTACTCCTGACATGAACAAGGCAAGGGCTCTGGAACAATCTGTTATCACAATTGATATCCATCAGTCCTCTCAGAAAGCCTGGTGGCACAACAGCTCCAGCAGCAGTCCAAACTCCTTGGAACCATCCTGAGATCAACTGCAGGAGCAGCACAGGAACATGAGCTCCAGGAGGAGGCTGTAAACTGCAGGATCTTTGAATGCTGCTGGAGACCTGCAGGACCAGTCAGTGAGGTGTAAATACAAAGCTGCAAGGACCTTCCTGCTGCTCCAAGCCTGCAGCACGCTCCTGGAGATGCCCATGTTCCCTGACACTTCAGCCCTCCACCAAACATGATGACTTGCAGGAATGGCCAGAAGGAAAGCCCTCCTGCCTCCCCCTTTATGGAAGGTAGAATTCCAAGGTGGTGCTTGTTTTTTGGGGGAGATCTGCTGCTCCAAAGCCTTGTAGTATTCTTCCCCTCTGTCACTGGGCTCCTTCCTGTGCCTGATGGGATTTACAGAATCCCTGAAGGGATTGCACCCATCCACAAGAAGGGCTGGAAGGAGGAGCTGGGAAATTCCAGGCCTGTCAGCTTGACAGTAGGACTATGGAACAGATCACCAGAGCCCACCTTCTCCTGTATTACCCCAACACCTTGTTGCTACCACGATCAGGACATTCACAAGTCCAGAGAGTTTTGACTCATTCTCTTGCTTGGGGTGGAGGGGGGAAATGGGGGATGCACTGGTGGTGAAGTCACTGTCATTGGACATTGTCCTGGTTTGAAGGACAGGTCTCTGCCAATAAAGGCAGAAGCTTCTCTTTGGAATGGAGAGTGCAAACCCCCTTCCTCCAAGTTATTATTATAATTTTGAAATTAAGGGGTTCTCAGGCAAAGACATGGGAATTGGGAGTAACAGTTCTTTACTAGGAAGATTAAAATACAAATACAGTATTACACAGAACAATCCCAAACCCTGACAGAGTCAGAATCCAAGCTGACACCCGTCAGTCAGTCAGGGTGTTGGCAGCAGTCCCATTCAATGGTGGCTGCATCCTCCTGCAGTGGCAGATGTGGTTCAGCTGGAGCAGTGCTCCTGTAGAAGGTGCAGTTTTCCTCTGAAGCTCAAGGGATGATGTGGAAAGGTCTGGTTTTCCTCTGGAATCCAGTGGAAAAGGCTGCTCTGGTGTTCCAAATCTCAGTTTTATCTGGGTAGGAAAGGCTTGGCTCCTCCCCTGGCTGGAGCATCTCCCAGTGGGATGATGTAATTTTATTAGTCATGCACTGGGACTCAATGGCCATGAACAGGAGATATCTCCTGGAGGGAGGATGGGCTGTGGGAAAGATAAAGATGATTGCCCAGCTGGTTTTTAACAATGGCCCATTAACAGGAGATATTCCCACAGAGATAAGGATCACTGCCACACCCAGTTTTTAACAATGGCCCATTAACAGGAGATATTCCCACAGAGATAAGGGTCACTGCCACACCCAGTTTTTAACAATGGCCCATTAACAGGAGATATTCCCACAGAGATAAGGATCCCTGCCACACCCGGTTTTTAACAATGGCCCATTAACAGGAGATATCTCCTGGAGGGAGGATGGGCTGTGGGAAAGATAAAGATGATTGCCCCAGCTGGTTTAAAGATGGCCCATTAGCAGATAATTTGTTCCACAGAGATAAGGGTCACTGCCCCACCCGGCTGCAACAGATGGTGACAGAATCCACATTTCTGGCCACATCAACCCAGCACAGACATTTTCAAGGAGTGACTGTGTGGCACTCAGTGGTCTTGTTCAGCTGGTGACCTGTCACAGGTTGGACTTGATGGTCTTGGAAGTAATTTTCAACCCAAGTGATTCTGGGATTCTCCTGGTCACGAAGCAAGAGAGAGAGAGGACAGAATATGAAAGGGTCTTTCAGTCTGTTTCCAAGGAGCAACATGAAAATCAGCGACAAGAATCTCTCAAGCAGTTTTGTAACATCTCAGAATCCCAGACCAGTTTGGGTTGGGAGGGACTTTGAAGCTCATCCTGTCCCACTCCCTGCCATGGGCAGGGACACCTTCCACTACCCCAGGGTGCTCCAAACCCGTTCAACCTGGCCTATCTTCATGGATAACATGGCATGGAGCACCACGTTTGGCCACGCTGGTGACTGACAGTGTGCTGGCTCTGGGCTGGGGAAGCAGCTGAAGCTCTGGGAAGTTGGGGTTTGGGCTGGCATGGTCCTTGACACAGCTTCCAAAGCTGTTCCTTCACATGCAGAGAACAACCAAACGTGTCCCTCAGCATTTCATGTCACTTTGGCAATTTATGGTTGGTAAAGCAAAATTTTAACAGGTGATTTTGAATTCTCTTCTCTTCTCTTCTCTTCTCTTCTCTTCTCTTCTCTTCTCTTCTCTTCTCTTCTCTTCTCTTCTCTTCTCTTCTCTTCTCTTCTCTTCTCTTCTCTTCTCTTCTCTTCTCTTCCCTCATCTCAGCATCAGAGAGTCTGACACTGCAAATCATGGAATCGTTGAGGTTGGAAAATCCCTCCAGGATCATTTAGTCCAACCTGTGACCAATCTCCACCTTGTCAACCTGATTAATATAATGTAATATAATATAATATAAATCACCTTTAGTACATGTAGTTATACACTTGTATACACATACTTTCATGTCTATAGTCTCAGACACCCTTTATCCTAATGTCACACCAATAGATGTGATTTGTGTTCTTTTCACTCACCATTTTATACACACACACATTTATACTTTACAAATGCACACGCTCCCAGGCACTCTTTCATTTCTCTATATAACTTTAATAACACAGAATATATAACAAAATGCAGAGGATATTTTATATCTGCCATGTGTCACACAGTGTATAGTTTGTATTGTATAGTGTATTTACTATTACATCCCACAGAATCATGCTATTGTTTGTTGTTGGGTGCCATACATGCTGCTATATTACAACATTATCCATAATTATATATTATGTACATATATATGCATACCACAGCCTCACACAATCTCCTTTTATGTACACATATACATTTGTAGTCTGTGCAGGCTCAGATGCCTCTTTTCATAGCATCTACATAATCTAATACAAAAATATATTTACCTCATGTAATCTATAATACAGATTATATAAAATTTAAGACCATAATGATAAAATTTTATTGTCTGATTATGTAATTATTTATTGCTTTTATTTCAATGTATTATTTTACCACAATTAATTCTAATTATACAACTATATCATTATATTAGATGATTATATTTTAATTTTATATCTTGCATAATACATATTATATATAAAGCTCACGTGTGTATGCCTTCCACTCCCTCTGACATACACCTGTCCTTGCATTACAACACTATAACATTGGATTACAGACATTTATATAACATTATATTATAGTAGACATGATAACATATATTTGCCGTGGTGCTGTTCCGTGGCAGGCCGTGGCTCACGCACGCCGAGAGGCCGCTGCCGGTGCCACCGCCCGTTTTCCGGCCCCGCCCCGCCCGTTTCCGGCCCCGCCCGTTTCCGGCCCCGCCCCTTTCCGCCCGCACCGGAAGCGCCGCGCCCGCGGTGCCGCTCGCGGCCGCCGGGCGGCGCAGCTTCCCGGAAGTGGGCTCCCGGAAGCGGCGGTTGCAGGGCGGGGCGGGCGGAAGTGACGCGCATGCCGAGCCGCGGCGGGGCGGCCCCGCCATGTCGCGGAGCCGTGAGCGACGGGCGCAGTTGTGAGTGCGGGCGGGCCCGGGGACCCGGCTCGCAGGGACGCCCCGCCAGGTACGGTCCGCTGCTCCCCGCCCTGCCGGGACCCGTGGGCGAAAACGGGAGGGCGGGGGCGGCGGGCCCGGCGGGGGGTGGCGGGGAGGGCGTGCTCCTATTCGTTCCCTTCCGTTCCTGTCTTATCCCTTCCCTTCCCTTCCCTTCCCTTCCCTTCCCTTCCCGTCCCTGTTCCCGTTCGAGCAGCGCCCCGCGGCAGTTGCAGGCTCAGCACGTGCGGTGCCGTCTCCGGCTCGACGCCGGTTGTGTTTTGCTGTCAGAGGCTCTCGTTGTTCGTTGTCGGCGCTGAGGGCGGGGTGTGCTGGAGGCAGCCGGGAAAGGGGGTGTGAGGGATAGTGAACCTCTCACAATCATGGAACTTTTTTTTTCCGTTGGAAAAGATCTTAAAGATTAATGAGTCCAACCATTCCCCCAGCACTGCCACGCGCACCGCTAACCCACGTCCCCGAGTGCCACACCCACTCATTTTTTTAACACTCCGCAGATGGTGACTCTACCTCTGCCTGGGGAAGCGCTTACCAGTCTTTGGCCACCCTCTCCAGAAAGAAATTTTCTCTAATATTCCACCCAAACCTGCCTTGGCCCAGCCTGAGGCCGTTCCCTCTGCTGTCCCTGTTCCCTGGAGTAGGGCCCGGCCCCGGCTGTCCCCTCCTGGCAGGGGGCTGTGCAGAGCCAGGAGACCCCCCCGGGCCCCCTTTTCTCCAGGCTGAGCCCCCGGCTGTCCCCTCCTGGCAGGGGGCTGTGCAGA
Organism: Luscinia megarhynchos; assembly: GCA_034336665.1. NCBI lineage: Eukaryota > Metazoa > Chordata > Aves > Passeriformes > Muscicapidae > Luscinia > Luscinia megarhynchos. The sequence goes on from CM067588.1 coordinate 233,847, forward strand.
GCCATAAGGTCCCCCCCGGGCCCCCTTTTCTCCAGGCTGAGCCCCCGGCTGTCCCCTCCTGGGCTCAGCCCCTGCCCAGCTCTGCCCCCTGAGCTCTCTGGGTTTCCTGCATTCCACCTGTGCTGGGCCCTCCTGGCTGGAGTGCAGCTGAGGGAACTCTCCAGCTGCAGCCGTGCTTGGGCTCTGGTGCCTTGCCTTGTCTCTCAGGAGTTCTCAGGGTGCTTTGTGTGCTCAGGGTGAGTTTTGGGTGATTCCTGAGCCCTGCTGTGGGATCCACGTTGGGTGTTTTTTGATTCCACCAGAGGTTTTGTGGCTGGAGGAGGATGCAGCCATGGGTCAGGGGACTTGTGGTCGATAGCAGAGCACGGGGAGTGTTTCCTGGCAGTTTGCACATCCACAATTATCTGTACTCCAGGGAATATTCCACAGTGGATGAAAAGTGTTCCAGAAACAATTACCATCAAGCAGAGAGTTATTTCTCTGCTATTACTGAAAGCTTCTGGTTTAGGATAAAACCTCAGGTCATTCGAGATGGCTTGAACTGAAATTCTGGTCAAGATTCCTCCAAATTCAACATCAATTTTTTGATTTCCTTTAGATGATGATAATGATAATAATGATGATTGTTGATGATTATATGTTACTATATATTTATTTTTATCATTACTATAATTATTACAATTTTCAGATAATCCATGGAATGAATGCAGCTGTGTAAAATAAATATGTATCAACTTCAGTCAATTAATTTTACTTTGTCCCTGGGTACACATTTCCAATGGACAATAAATTGTTAGTTTGCCACTTCCTGGATCCAACTGAACCTATTGAAATAAATTCTCTTGGTCCTCTGGAGTGGCCCATAGTCTTCTTGGTTATTTATTTGCATTTGTGGATGAAAGTTGTGCTTAAAGGAACAGCTGGGAGTGAAGGCAGATGGAAAAGTACCTCATTGTTCCTTCTTGTGACTTTGGAGGAAAATTGACCAGTCTGTCTCTTTGGTCTCCTTTGATGCATTTTTTAATGGCACAGTCAGGATTTCTGTGGGAATCCTGCTGGTGGTTGTGCTGGATTTGGTGAATGAACTTACTTGGCAGAAATAAATATTCCTATTTCTTGAAGAAATGCCAAGGGTGTTTTTGTTAATGCAAGCATAAAGGACAGAAGGTGAATGAATACTCAGTATTTTGTGTGTTGTGCTGCTTACTGAGAGTTGTGGGCAGTGAGAGAAGTTTAGACAGTAAATCTGGTATGTCTGGTCAAGAAAACAGGAATTCTGGTGAACTGAAGGAAATGTAGATTATTCTTTTTATTTTTCTGTCCTGAAATAAGTAAGTAAAGAAATAAATCTTCCAGTTTCTTTCTGTTCTGTCTGCTTTCCTGCCTTCCTTAATGCCACATCCATAGGGAGATGTTGGTGTTATCACACACAGACTCTTTACCAAAGTAAATCTCCTTTCTAGGTCCAGAAAATGTGATCTGGTTGGCAGATCTCTCTGTGAATGTCACAGAATTTTATTTGATTGTATTTAATGAATTTGATAATTTCTCTGGTGATGTTAAATAAGATTTCTACCAGTCCACCATTTTTTTCAGCCTTCCATGAGCTTTTTTCCCTTAAGGTTTGCTCATGGATATGCCTCAGGCCTTTCTAAAGTATCATAACAACACAATTATTTCTGAGTGTTTGTATATGAAACTTGAGGAGGTTTATTCTTGCAGGGTTGGGAAGTGAAGTAGGATGAAGAGGGGAAAGAAAACTCTGCTTCAGTAGCTATGGGAGAAACCCCAAGGACAACCTGGCATGATACAGATTTCCTATTTTTTTTTTTTTTTGTTTTGTTTGTTTTAGGAAAAAAATGAACCTGTTCTTTAATCAAATTAATCTGACACCCTAAAAAGGGGATACTGAGGGAGTTTTATCCTTCTCAAGAGATTCTTAAAGATTCATTTATTCAAAGAAACAGTGACTTTGAACACTGAAGCAAAACAACTTCTAACTCTCGTCATCATCACTCAAGAATGTATGGAGATGGTGCTTTATTTTATTCTGGTAACATGAAACTTCCTCATGGTTATTTCTTTGTATCACTTGGGGAAAAGCTTTATGATGTGAAATTATTGCAATGAAGCCTTTTCAACTTAAAGAGCTAAAAACATTTGCAGTGATCGTTTCTCTCCTCTGTCGTTTGAGTAAGTCTGTGTGAATTCCACTTCTCAGTATCTCCTTGGACTTTTCCTTTTCTCTTACCTATCCATTAGCTTTTTGTCATTCTCCAAACATGTAAGTACCAGATACTTGTTTCAAGTTAAACAATGTTATTTCCCAGACAATTACAATTTTGAGATATCTTTCTCTTTTTCATGGAGATAAAAAGCTACAGTTGCCTTCTGTAGTCATTAAAAGCAGAATGATCTGAAATTCAGGCAAATGAGATTTTTTACTGGTGCTTTTCCCTCAATTTACTTTTAAGTTCCTGTTTGTAGCACAGTCAAAACTAGTTTGTAAGTCTTGTCAAGCTGGAGGTGAATGGTGATTCCAGGTGGAATGAGGAGGTGAATGCTGGAAACTGGCAGAGGAAAATATTGATACAAAGATATCTTCAGCTTATCTCTCCCTCTTTTTCTTGCTTCCTCTTCCTCTGATCTGCTCCCCCTCCTCTTGCCCAGAAGTTAGAAGTGTCCCCTTGCTTTGACAGGTGGAGGAACAAGCCTCTTTGGGGGTTTCTTCTGCCCCAGTTTGCAGCCCTAGTTAGTTGGGGTGCAGGTAAGTAAGTGCCTGTTTGTCTGTTCAGCAGTTCCACGTTTGTGGGACTTGCTGAAAAATTCCTTCTGAATTTGCCTTTACTTTTTATCTAGAAGCAAAGTTGAGGCTGTAGATCATGGAGTTATGAAAGAAGTGTTGAGAGATTCAACGCACAGAGCAGACAAAAGTGTTGTCCAGGAGCTGCTGCTGTTCCTCATTTGCATGGTCAGCAGTGCTGGGAGGTTTGAAGTGCTCCAAAAGTCTTATTTCTCTGCTTTAATTATGTTCAAACACACAAATATTTCTACTTCCTCTTCGTTTAAGCAAAACTGTTTTCTGTCAGATTGTTGCCTGTCAGTGCTAGTTCATCTCAACTGTCATTTTTGATTACAAAGCCTCCAATTCCATTTTGTTCCTAAGCCCTCCAGTCACAGCTTCCATTAGGAACCATGTGATATATTGCCCGTATTTTAATTTTCAGTACCTTAAAAACAAAAGTACTGCAGGGTTTCCTGCCCACTGCATTGATACCTCGTGTAAAAATCTCAGTTTTCACACATTGTGACCAGAAATGAGGCATTGTACCAGACAGCAAGGAAAGCTCTGTGTGCCTGATGCCTTAGTGTGTTGGGCAGACAGCAGTGGGGTGGTTGTGTCTGTCCCCAGGGGAGTGGCATCCCCAGAGCAGCTGCCCGACTTTGGGAGTGAAGAGCATTCCTGTGACTGCCCACTTGATGGGAAAAGGCAAAGCTTGGCTGAGTCCTGAGCAGTGGGATGCTCTCCCAGGCACTGCTCCAAGCTGAGTCAGAAGCCTGAAAAGACAGAAAAAATGCTGGTTTCAAAACTACCTGACAGGAAGCAGAACACAGCACTGATGTCAATGGGATGGGACTGGGAGCTGCTCCCATGTCTGTATTCCCAAGGCATTTATTGGTGAACGAAGTTGATGGGATGGAGCTGGTGCTCCTGGTGACTCCAGGTGGAGTTGGCAGCTCTGCCTTTTAATCACTCTGGTTCTGCTGTCAGGAAACAACTTCCAGTGATTTGTTCTCTTCTTTCCGGTGAGGGCAGCTCTGTTTGTCCACACGTGTCTCTGCTGTGCTTTGGGCAGTAGATTGTTCTGCTCAGAGTCAGGAGTTTTGGCAGAAGAGCCTGCTTGGGCAAACTCCCCTGGAGTGGGAAAGGTTCTTTGTCTTGCCATGGACTCAAAAAATCTTGGCATTTGGAGCATCACAACTAACTTATGTTTTGACAAGATTTGTCTGTCTCTTGACAAGTTCTTACCTTCACCTGCAAGAAACCTCTGTTTTCTCTTCAGATGTCCCTGGTGCTCTTTCCATATGTTCCTCATTGATTTTGAAGCCTTTTCTTTTCCAGACTTAGACTTCTGTTCTCAAAAATGTTTATAACCCAGTAGTCTTTGGGGGTTTTCCATCTCTTTGAGGATGAACCACCTCTGTGGTCTGTATCTGCCTCTGGACTGCCGGGCAGATGTGATGGAGGCACAGGAGCCATCTGTTCCACAAGATAAATGCACTCTGCTTCTGAATTCCTTTGTTGTGTCTGAATTTCTGTTTCCATCTTGCCATGCAACTGCTCTCCTTGTATTTTCCTGAAATGTTCTGGAAATTCATAGTTCATAGCAGCCAGGAAGCATATAAACGGTAACAGGGAGGTGGGAAAGGAAAAAATAAGGCTTTTCTGGGAAATCAAGAGGTAGTGGTCTCATTTTCATAGTGAAAGGCCCCATAAGGGAAAGAATAATGTGAGGTGTTTCCTGGGGTCTTTTAACTTATTTTTAATCTGAAAAAGATGCCATTTCTTGCTACTCTGGGGTGTAGAAGTTGGGCACTATTTTCAGGCAGTCTGAGGTAGTCTGAAATGGAAACTCAGGTAGGTCAGTAGGAAGCTTCTGAAGATTAGTCAGGCATTTTCCAGGAGTTCCTCTGCTTCAGCCCTGGGTGTAGAGTTCACTGATGCTCGTGAATTAACGTACCTGTGCTTATTCACTTACACTGCCTTTCATTTTTCTCTCTTTTCCCTTTTCTTTGTTAAGCATTACAGGCTGTATGTACCGAGTCATTCAGACAACGGGACCAGATGGAAAAAACCTTCTGAAATTGCTTCCCATTTCTAAAACTTCTGGAAGCTTTATGCCAATAGTTCAGTCTCCAGCCATGCCAAATACTTCTAATGCAAATGTTTCTAGCCCAGTCCATCTTACTTTTAAGACACAGCTTGGCAATACTACTGCACCTTCATCTGTTAAGATACCTATGTTTCAGCCTCCTAATCCTGGAAGGATTATTCTTACAAGGACATTAGACAAGCAGGAAAGTGCTAGGGCAGGTTCTGGCAAGGAAAGCTTGATTCCAAGTGCAGCTGCCAGTGCCCAGAGCAGCTGCACGCCCATGGATGGAGCGTCCTTGCAGAACGTCGCCATCACGAGCTCCTCTCACCAGAGCAGCACAACCTACGTGGTGGTGAACACCAAACCCCTCCCAGTGACTGTCAAGTCTCCAGTGCTGCCCTCTGGACACCACCTCCAGATTCCAGCTGATGCAGAAGTGAAATCTGTCCCAGCGTCTCTTTTGCCACCTGCAATACAACAAAAAATCCTGGCAGCTGCAGCCACCAATGTGTCTGGAGGGGCCGACAGTGCAAAACCGCCGATGGTGATTTACGTGTCGCCCGTGAACACAGTGAAAACCTCCCAAGTCCTGCCCAAGCACTTGCAGAGCTTTTGCCCCAAACCTGCCGCAGAAGTTTCAAAGACACTGTTTGTGACAGCTGCCCAAAAGGGGTCTGGTTCCTCTGAGCCAGTCACATCTGAGCAAACTCCCATGAAATGGATCGTGCAAGAAACTGCCCCGCTCTCAGCAGCTTGTCTTATCCCTGTAAAATCTTCAAATAATGTGGCTTCCAAGATCTTGAAAACTTTATCAGACACAAAGAATGTAGAAGTTAATCCTGCAAATATTTTGCCACTCTGCTCTAATGGTCCTGGTGGAAGCCAAACCAAAATCACACCTTTAAAAGAAAATGCTCTGGTCATGTACAATGGGAAAATCTATTTATTGACCAAAAGAGGCTCTGATGTTCTGTCAGCCCAGGCTGAAAAACAAACATCTTCCTCTTCTGATGGTTTACTGAAAAAGGAGACACCCAAGCAAATTGATTCTACCGAAGTCAATAAAATAACCAGTAAAGTGGTGAATCTGGTGTTGTCAAAAAGCAAAGGAGTGGTGCTGTCTCAGAAAGACCCAAAACCATGTAAAGTCTCCAAAAATTCATCACCAGTTGCCTTAAGAAATGACCTAAAATCCACACCTGCAGCTCCGCTGGTATCAGGTGCTAATCAGCAGGATCCCACTGTAATCCAGAGACAGAGTTTGCCCTTCACCAGGAGTGTTTCTTGCAGTGGAGTGATCCCAGTTCCAGCAGTAGGGATGCAGGAAAATGTGTGGCAAAATGGCAAAGACATGAGTCATTCCCCAAAAGCAGCAGGGGCTGTGTTACCTCAGGCTAAGCAGGAATGTGCTGTCGGTGAAGACTGGCCAAAGGTAATAAATCATAAACGTGCCCCCTCAGTGTCTGGTCAGTGGTTCTGTGCTCCTGGTTTTAGGTGGATAAAATGGCTCTTGATGAGTTTGCACATTTTTGTAACTAGATATCCTGGAAATGCTGCTCTAAGGTTGGTTCTAACCAATAACTGGCCTTTTCCCCAATAATTTTGCACTGTGCAAGTGAGAAGTGCATAGAAAAGAAAGGGGCAGAGGAAAGGTGGCTTATGATTTCCTCCCAGGATAAATGGTCAGCAATAACTGAGCTCCAGGGAGGCTGTTCATGGTTTGGGCTCTTAGATGTTGATGCCACATGCTCACAGCACAGCCTTAGGGTAGAGAAGGACAAGTTTGTGGCTTCACAAGAGGAAGATAAGTTGGAAGAGCAGAGTCTGTCCTCCAAAGACAGACAGCTCCAGGCTGCACTTGCTCTGATGGCCATGGGCAGGAGCTGTGTTTCCTTCCTCCCCTGCCCTGGTGGGAAGGGTCCATCTCCTTCACTCCTGGGTCCACGTCAGGCAGAAGGAACTCTTTGAGTTCCTTAATAGCTGCACTGACATATTCTTTTAAGATCATAATGTTGAAAATATGTTAAAAGTTGTAAGCCTCCAATCCCCAAACTCCCCATGCAGGGTTGGGAGTCATGTGTTTAGTAGATCCAGAGGCCAGGATGAATTTGTCTCTGGATAAATTAGTTTGTGTTGTCCAGGCAGAACAGAAATGTCAGCTGAGTGTATTTTTGCAAATTTTAGACATTTAATTGTTGCAACAGACTGTAAGACCTAGTTTTTTGATTGTTTGTCATGTGAAAAATGGTTGAAATACCATTTAATTTCTTCAGTGCTGTGTGATGCTGAGTGCCAGCATTTGCTTTAGCCTTGGTGAGAAGTAGCTCAGCAAATTTGGTGTTCTTGTCCCTAAATTTGCAAACCCCTGGATTGCAGAGTAATGACACTACCTGCTCTTTGCTCCTCTTTCTTTGGTATTTTGAAGGGGTAGAACAAGTGATTCTTTTGTTGCTTCTTTTATTTCTGTGGTTGCTGGTTGGCCAGGACATTTTCTGGATGTTCCACAATGTACTTGGAGTGTTAAATAACAAGTGTTAGACCTACGATAATTTGCATATAATTTATCAAAATTGGCTTGTCTGTGTTAAATGTTACCTGTGTTAAATGTAGTTCTTGAAGAATGGCAGACAAAATAAATGTCTTTCTAGTACCTATTCTTGTATATTAATATATTTTATCTATATATCTACATATATATGTATATGTAAAAAGAGAGAGAAAGTGAGAGAGTGATTGATGGCTCTCTCACTGTTTCTGTGTTTCAGATCCAATGTGAAAAGATGGATTCACCGGGAAAGGTTACTCAAATCAAACACCAAGAGCACCCACACTGGAGACAATACTTGGAATTAAGGAAAAAATTTGGTCTCTTTAAGGAAGAGAGAGTTTACCTTATGAGAATACCATTAAGGGCCTTCTGTGAGAACCCAGAAGAAAGGGTTTGTTCCAGTGACAGCTTGGAAGGAAAAACTGATTCTTGCAGTTCATCCTCATTGGATGTGGAAATAAGGAGTCATCATCAGGAATGTGTAAAAGAGAAAAAGGTATCTGGGATTTCTTAGTGCTAAACACACTCAGAAAGCAGTGTATGTTTAGTCAGTACAGAGCTGGGCGTGTTTGGAGCCTCCTACCCCCAAATTCACCAGGAGACTCAGGAGTTGTTGGGATCTCTGTGAGAATTGTTCCTAGAATTTAAGATTTCTGTATGACTTCAGCACCCTCTAGGAATTTTTATCCTTGTTTTTGGGTTCTACTGGAGGAAACTTGGAACAACAAATGCTTTTGAGAAGACTGTCCCTACTACTGTGGTGATGGTCCTTGTTGGAACAGGGGCCAGACCTCAGGATCCTGATTTATGTTTAACTTCTGCAGATGGTTATGTTTGTCTAGCAGTGCAGTGGGTACAGGCAGAGGAATCGGTTTGTTAAAAGAAATTTACTTGTGGATCTGTCCAATCTTTAGAATTACAAGTAATATAAACGCACAAATATAAACTTTATCATTGGTACTTCTGGAAGGAAGAACTTCCATGTTAATGCATGAAAAGGATTTTTTCCATCCAAGTATTTCTGTTCGGCTACATTTTCTTCTGTGTGATTCTACTCAACTCAATCAAAGACTTTCTCAGGTTTTACTAATTTTGTGCTAATAATTGAGCAGATCCATGGCTGCCCTTAACATTAACATTAACCCATCCCTTAGAAGTCCAACACCAGGTTGGATGGAGCTTGGAGAAACCAGGTCTCATTGGAAGGTGTCCTTGCCCATGGCAGGGGGTGGAATGGAAAGGGATTCAAGGTCTGTTTCAACTCAAACCAGGGTGTGATTCCCTGATTCAAGTAATAAAACATCTGGGAAGAATTTAGTCTGATAATGGACATTACTCCTCAGAGTGAGGTTTTGGAAATGTAGACATGAAGAATTCTTCTACACTGAATTTTCCCACCACATTAGAAAGTTTTTGTCTTGCAGTACTGTTAACTTAAACAGCCACAGGAGATGATGGACGTGTCCAGGAAAGGCAGACGTGCAGTGTTGACTAAGGAAGGAATTCAGTGTTCTGGACTTGTTAACTGAGAATCTTTGCTAGAAAATCATCAAGTGCAGAAATACGTTTGTTCCTTTGCTGAAAGGAACTTCTTCCAGGCAGTAATTTTTAAAAGCTTGCAACAAATAACTCGTAATTTGTGCTTAGAGAACTTGGTGTTATAATGTAGCTGATGCCAAGTTTAACAGAAGTGAATTTTGTCTGTTTCTAACTGTGCAGATAATTGTGGATCGGGAAGAGGATATGATTAGGAAAAGGAAAATAAAATCCTCACCTTTGTCGGACAGTGGCAAGAGGAGGAGAACTTCAATCAAACCAGCCACAAGTCCCAGTTTAGAAATCAGCAGCTCGACTTGCAGTGCACTTGCCATTTCACCTGCCCCAGCCTCACCCCAGCCAGGTGCTCCCCCTGGCCCTGTCGGAGCATCCCACGGGAGGGACTCGGAGCAGGACACGCTGCCCTGGTACAGTGACACTCCCCACCCAGGCGTTTCAGTTTTAGTGACTTCTGAAGAGGATACCCCAGTTCTGGAAGGTTCTTTCCGGGATGATGCTTTCCCTGTGGCTCCCCCGGACCTGGACGAGACGATCCGGGACGAGAAGATCAAGCGGCTGAAGCAGCTGCTGCGCGAGCGCGAGGCGGCGCTGGAGGAGATGCGCCGGGAGATGCAGCAGAGCTGAGACACCTGCCTGGGCACCCCAGCCTGTGCATCACCTCTGCAGAGACGTCCAGAGGAAACCCCTGCTTAAATTAATATTTCTGGTAGATGGAAGATCTAGGTGAAGTTTAAGTATGTGTGTATTTAGAGAACTGTAGGTTTTTGTTAAATCCAGAAATAAGAGACTTGGACCATCGAATTCTACTTCTGGGACATGATCCAAGAGCACAGACCAAGGGCATTTTTACCAGAATATTCCCCATATTTTGAATATGGGGGATTCTGTATTAGTCTTAGGAAATAAACTTTCCCCTTTCCAATTCCATGGCCTGGCTCTTAGAACCCCAACGCAGATTGCAAACCCTAATTGTAGATACTTCTTTGTTTTTCTCATGTGCATGAGAAGTTTGATGAATTCCTGAGAACTGCCAATTTTCAGAAGAGGTCAATAGTTAGTGCTTAATAAATGCTATTTAAAGGATCTGAGAATTAGACTTTAGACAGTAACAATGCAGATATTTATACAAAACTTCTTGCAGATGTGAAGACAGAGGCAGGAGGGGCCCTGTGACAGTTGTGTGGATTCATGGCTCTTCCTGTCATTATTGTGAGCCTTTATAAGGCCATGGCCAGCTGTGCAATGTGGAAATTCTGTTGTGGGGTTGTTTTGGTAGTGTGGGATGTATTTTTTTAAACAGAATTCTATTAATAACAATTTCTTGAAGCTAAAAGACTTTTTTATCCCTGGATGGTATCTTTAACAATCCTCAATGAGTGTCTTATAATTTGTTGCTGTTTGAACGTGTCTCTTGCCACCCTCAGTTGTACCTTAGTTCATCTTATAGGAGGGGATGTGCCCTAATTTTTATAGAACTTGGTGTGTATTTTCCCACCATGCTCTGTTGTGTGTGTAGGGATGCCTTTCCTCTGTTGTCTATGTCTTTGATCCTTGCAGGTTCCTTCTGCAGTTTTCAGTTTCCCTTCCATCAATTAATAACTTTTTTTGCCAGCAGAGTTTGTAATTTTTTGTTCTTGTCTATTTATGTTTATGTTAAACTTCATCAATCCCAGCAGAGCTCTGCTGCAGATTTGTGTTCATGAGAGGCTGTTTTTTTCTGTCCTTGCTTTTTTTTTATTCTTATCTTGTTTAATTTGTTTAAGCAAATTTTTGTCTGTAGGGTTTTCATTTATTATCCCATGGATGCCCAGTTTATCTGTAGGGTTTTGGTGGAGGATGGATGTTTCTTGGAGAGCTTAGTCCCACATTCCTTATTTATATAAGTTTTGAGAGTGGAAAAAATTCCAGTGGATTGGAGAGGCAGGAGAGGGTTAGGGTTAGGTTTCTTTTACAAGGGAAGAAAGAAGAAGTTCCTGCTCTGAAGAATCACAGAATCAGAGAAGGGTTTGGGGTGTAAGGGACCTTAAAGCTTATCTCATTCTACCTCCTGCCATGGGCAGGGACACATTCCACTGTTCCAGGTTGCTCCAAGCCCTGTCCAGCCTGGCCTTGGACACTTTCAGGAATGAGGGAGAGCTTGAGCTAGACCAAGGTAATGGACCAGATGCACTGTGGTGGGTGAGGAGGGAAGATGAGTAATGAAAATAAACTGCAGTGATTGAGATAACTTGCTAGGAGGGAAGTGTGGTGGAACAAGGAAGTCAGGGTGGTACTGTGGTGTCCATGGGCTCACTGTGTATGGAATGGGTGCTTTGGGACTGAACTGACTGTGGCCAACTCCCTGACACACACACGCTCCACTTGCTCTTCTCCTGTGGGATGAGGGAAAATGGAAGGATGGAATTGTGGGTGGAGATAAAGGCAGTTTAACAGGTCAAGCAAAAACTGCTTGCATAAAAAGTAAATTAGGGATTCAGTCACCACATCCTGTCAGCAGGCAGAAGATCGGCTGTGCCCGGGGTCTTGTGTGCATAGTACTCACTTGGAAGACAAACTGTGACCAGAAATGTGCTTCCATCCTCCTGCTTTCATAAAGGTTTTATTTGCTGAGCGTGGCCCCTGTGGCATGGAATATCCCTTTCATCAGTCTGGGAAGACTGTCCAGGCTGTGGCTGCTCAGTTTCTTGTCCATCCCCAGGTTCCTGTCCATCCTGCTAGGGGTGCACGGTCAGAGAAGGAGAAAACCCTGATGTCGTGGAAGCTCTCCTCAAAACACGGGTGTGTGATCAGCAGTCTCCTCAAAATCCCGAGCACAGCATGACGTGTGACTTCTGTGAAGGACATTGACTATCCCACCTGAAAGGATGAAGTGGGAATTGGGAAGGAGAGGGAGGGAGAAGCCTTGTGTCATGTGTCTGGTGCTGCAGTCACCTGGTAGCCTCTTCCAACAGGCTCTGCTCACTTACTGTCCTCTAACAAATGTCTTTCCTTCATTTTCCAATGATCTCCAAAAAAATTAATGAAGTTGAGTTCTCTTATCCTCTTATTTCACTTGAGCATTCCACAATGCACCATCTTCTTTCTCCCAGAACCTCTTTTACCCTAACAAAGTAGTCTATTTACCCTGAGTTTTTCATAGAGACGATAAAATACTCAAAGTTGGGAGAAGAATCCTTGCTGCAAAATTTTGAAGAAATGTAACCAGGATTTGGTGGAAGAGAGTGAATGGGCTATGTCCAATATAGTGATGGAAAACAGTGTTTCAAAAAAACAGTGAAACCAAGTATGGAAGAGAGAGATCTTCCTTGGAACAACATCAATGCAAGGTTGGAGGGATCACTGAGAACCAAGAGAAGCCTCTTGATGTGCCGAAAGGGGAAAGTTGTGCCAAGAGGAGCAAAGGGGCTTCTGACAGCCAAGGAGCTGCTCCTCACCCAGACTCACCACCTGCAGCATGGATTGGATTTTGCTGCCCTGTTCATCCTTGAACTCCTGCGATTTATGAAGAGTCTGTGACAAGAATTAGAGTTCTGGGAATGCTGGTGTCACCCCTGGAGTGAAGGTGAGTGGTGGCCATCCCTGAGTGCAGCCCGGGCTGTCAGGAAGGTGAGATTGCTGTGCTAAGTACACTCAAAATCCATGGATTTAGGATATGAGTCACAAATTACTTCAAGCAAATTCCTGGGAAGAATCAGGTGGAAGACCTTTTAGGAATTTCAGCATCCAAAGAGCAGAAGTGGACAGAGTGAATCCTGGACAGAACAGAGCAGGAAGCAAAGATGGTGCTGGGCACGTTGCCAATATTAGCCAAAACTGGCACCTTGGAGTCCCTGGCCAAGACTGTCCCTACGCCTGTCTCCTGCCTTGGAGACTGACCACAGCCCCAGAACTTCTATGTGAGGCACAAACCTCCATGGAGGTCTATCCAGACATAGACTCATTGGATAATTCAGATTGGAAAAGACCCTCAAGATCAAGTCCATAACCCTGGGGCAGCCGAGCCCAGCGCTGACCCAGAGCTGGGCATTGCCAGATGCAGCCCAGGAAGCCACTTGGGGGGCTTTAGGGGGCTGTACCAGGAACACCCATCAGATGAAGCTCTGGACAGACAATAGCAGTGTCCTGTTCACAGCACAGCAGAGCATTATTGATCCAGGAGGTTCTGGAATGCGTTGAGGGTAAACTCCAAGTGAGAGGAGCCAGCAAGGACAGGAGCTATGCTCCACCAACAAGGAGGACCTGGTGGAAAATGAGAAGCTCAAGGGCAGCCTTGAACATGGAACAGTAGATTCAGGATCCTCAGGGCAACAAGGAGGGCACAGTGAGCCCTGAGATTCAGGATGCCTCTTCAGGGATCTGCTTTGTTGAGTTTCAGGGGATAAAGCCCTGGAGGGAAGAGGGGCCCAGGAGAGCTGGTTGTATTTAAGGATCGCCTGCAAGCTCAGGAGTTACCCATCCCAAGCACAAGGAAATTGGACAAAAAATCCAGGAGGCCTGTGAGGGTGAACAAGGAGCTGCTGGACAAACTCAAAGAGTGTGGAGCAAGGACAGGCAGACTAGGAGTAATACAGAGGGATTATCTGAGCAGCCAAGGATCAGCTTAGGAAACCTGAAGCCCTAGTAGAGTTAAATGTGGCCAGGGACATGAAGGGCAACAGAAAAGCTTCTATAGGTAAATTGGTGATGAAAGGAAGACTGTGGGCCCTCTCCAGAAGGAAAGGGGACAGCTGCTTACCCAGGACGTGGGGAAGGCTGAGAAGGGAGGGAGGGAAGGCCGGGTCAGACAGGGCCTGGAACAGGCTGCTCTGGTGGAAGGTGTCCTTGCCCATGCAGGGGGTGGAATGGGATGGGCTTTTAAATCCCTCCTGGGATTCCATGGCTGTGTGCTTCCAGCTGCTCCCAGTGACTCCTCTCCAGAGCCAGCACAAGGCTGCCCTTCCAGCAGGAGGGAGCTGCTCAGCTGTGCCTTGACCTCCAGAGGGGTGTGAGGAGTGTTTTCCCTATGGGTTGCTCGAAGGATGGGGTGGCTTTGGGGTCCATCCCATCTAGTCCAAAGTGCAGGGCATGGACCAGCTCCCTGGGCCCAAGGGGAGCAGAGGTGAGGCTGGAGGCTCCACCATCCAAAAGCATTTGGCCTAGGAACACTCGAGAGAGCAGGGTGAGGGAGGTGAAAATGGGTGTGGAGGAAGAGATGAGACACAACTCATGAATAACCTTCATTTAATCCTTCATGACTGGAAAATGTAGAAATGTTACAGACTTATTTACAGTACTGTTAACATTTGCATTGCTGTGGGTTAATAGCAAAGCCCTTGATGTCAGGTACAAGACAATCACTTAATACATTTTTTAATATAAAATCAATGTTTAGAAATAACAGCTGCTATTGCTATTCAATTCCTGAGTTCTCTCCATCCATCAGATGCTCCCTGCTATGAGCAGTGCCTGGTCCTCTGCCCTGAGGCTCCCTGGGCTCTCGTGCAGGGTCTGGCCCTGCAGGCTGACCACGGCCTGCAGGGAGATTTTCTGTGGAGGGAAAGCAAAGGGAGGCACATGAATGGCTCCCTCTCTGCCTTGGCACTGCAAAGTTCAGTGGCCAGAGGCAACACCAGAGATTTTTGGAAACACCAGCAGATCAGCTCAGACCCATGTGCTTGGCTCCTAGCTGTGCTCTGGACTGGCTCCATCATTTGCCTTGTCCTGGAGAAAAAGGCCCCTGTGGCTGTGAATGGTCTGGAAGTGAAGCCAGCCAAGGCCAGGTAAAGTCAGTGTGATGCTGCAGCTCTCCTAACACAGCAGGGACAGATTCTGTGGGGGTCACTTCGAGCTGCTCATGGGTATCCAGCCCTGGTGACTGATCCATGCTGGGTAATGGCTGGACTCCATTAACTCCAACCAAAACAATTCCATGATCCCATGAAATCTAAGGCTGCCCTGCTGCACCACTGGGCTATTCAGAAACAGAGCAGTAACTTCCTTTTACCTGGAAATCACGGATGTAGGTGAGGAAGAAGCTGAGGAAGGAAAATGCCAGTGACCACTCGGAGACGGTGCTGATCATGTGGGGGGTGTAGCCCTGTGTTACAGAGGGAAAAAAATCCATGTGAAAATTGCTCTGGAACCTGCAGTGGCACAAGGATGGCGTGTGACATCCCATGAGAGAATCCTGCATCTACAGCTATTCCCACTGGAGACCAAATCCCTTATTGTATCTGGAGTCTTCAAGAATGAAGTGCTGAAGAATGAGAATGACCAGGAAAACACCTGCCCCCACTGGGATGAAGCCCATCAGGAATTTAATACCTACCTGCAAAACCTGAAGGCTCAATCCAGAGCTCAATGAACCAAGAGCAGGGAGGTTCAAAGCCCTCCTCAAGATGGAGGGGTTAATTGAGTTACACTTTAAGATCCAGTAGTTTTGTGAGATCAGAACTTCAGCAAGTGCTGGCACAGGTTGCCCAGAGGAGCTGTGGCTGCCCCACGCCTGGAAGTCCCAGGCCAGGCTGGACAGGGCTTGGAGCAGCCTGGGACAGTGGGAGGAGTCCCTGCCATGGCAGGGCTGGCACTGGGTGGGCTTTGAGCTCCCACCTCAGTCTGGGATTATGGGATTCCGTGGAGCCAGCAGCTGGTTCAGCTGGCACAGCTCTCCTCTCCCTGTCCCTCTCCCTGTCCCTGTCCCTGTCCCTCTTTTGTGTCATGAGCTGCAGGAAGTTCCACCTGTCCCTCCAAACCCAGCAGGATTTGGTCTCCATCCCCCCACCCCCCAGTCACTTACTCTTTCCTGGGGGTCCCAGTGCAGCTTCTGCACCAGGTTCTGTCCATACAGGCCACTGTACAACACAACTGAGGACACAAACACTGAGGGAAGAGGTTAAGGAAGATTCAAGGCCAAGAATGAGGAACATGGAACTTGCAGACTGTCAAGGGTGAGTCTCAGCCTGAGGAGCAGTAATGGTGCCATGGACTGTTCACATTGTGCCCTTCAACCTGTAGCTTGTCCCAACCCACTGGTTACTGTCATGTCATTGAAGTGTTTAAGCTATTATCAGATGTGAGCACTTACTAAGCATTTTAATTTAATTTTACTGGTTTTTACCATTAATAAGAGTCTAGATCTCTTTTTCTGATGGCTTTTCAATGTCTCAACCACCTTGCATTCTTGCTGTGGGCCACAGGTTGGAATTCTGTATCACCTGCAGCAAGGAGGATTTCTGGCTTTTCTGTTGCCCTCTTAGTCAAGGTTTGAGAGGTGCTTTGGATTTCATCCCATGTGACAATGATCCCCCATTTAATCCAAAACTTCGATCTTTCTGGAGTGTTTGATGTCACTTTTTCAACATCTTACGGAGGGAGGGAACCCAAAAAGTGCTTCTGCAAGACAACAAATGAAACTCAGATCGTGAATTTACAGATGACCTGATTTTCAGAGGATTTCAGTGGTTAATGAGATTAAACATCAAGAGCCTCCTGATGTGAAAGATTAATTTTGGTGGTGAACAAGGCTGGACTTCCTGGCACAAACATGGCCTTAAGAACCCAGACTTCCAAAGCTTATTAAACAATGGACGTGAGTGGTTTAGGAGCTCTGGTTACTGATTGGGCCACAGGCACCCAATTTTCTGCTAACTGAATTGGATAGCTGTAGGAGCTGTTTGTTATCTGCCTGATTTCCTGCTGCAGTGGGAAGAATTTAATCATTGTGATATAAAAAAAATCTAGTTCCACCATCCCCCTTCCCCCATTACAGTGGGTCATGAGCTGCCCTGCTCTGGGCTGGCAGTTCTGCTGTTACACTGCACCACAGGACCAGGAGTCTTTTCATAGATTCAGAGAATTGTTTAGGTTGGAAAAAGACCTCTGAGGTTGAGTCCAGTTGTTCCCCAAGGCCAAGGCCACCACAAACCCACGTCTCCAAGTGCCACATCCACATGTCTCTTAAATCTCTCCAGGGATGGTGACTCCAGCACTGCCCTGGGCAGTTGTGCCAGTGCCTGATCACCCTTTCTAGGAAGAAATTTTCCCAATATCCAACCTGAACTTCCCCTGGCACAGCTGGAGGTTGTTTCCTCTTGTCCTGGCCCTTGCTGCCTGGCAGCAGAACTCGATCTCCCCTCGTTGTCCCCTCCTCTCAGGGAGTTGTGCAGAGCCACAAAGTCCCCCTGAGCCTCCTCTTCTCCAGGCTGAGCCCTTCAGCTGCTCAGGGGCTCCAGCCCCTTCCCCAGCTCTGTTCCCTTGCCTGGACAAGCTCCAGCCCCCCAGTGTCTCTCTGGTCAGGAGGGGCCCAGGGCTGGAGGTGCCCCACAGTGCCAGCACAGGGGATATTCACTGCTGTGACCCCAGAGCTCACACAAAATACATTTCCTTCTGTCTTCCAGTACCTGTTACAACCATTTAACTCAAGACCACAGACTCCTCCCTTTCCCCATCTTTCCCTTATTACTACATTGTGAGCTGTTAATTTAGAACAGTAATTTCCCATTTCTTCCCCTTTCACTGTTATATATGTACACATCATTATTTCTATTACTTCCCTATAATTTTGGTTAGACTACATTGGCACAAAAAGCTCTACAGATCTGAGGTTTGTGGGCTTTTGGCATCTGTAAGAGAACTGTAACTTGCAGCAGATCACATTGTTCATAGAATATATTTTAGTTTCCCCCTAGTTTGGTTCATCCCTATTCAAAGCTGAAAATCTTGTTTCCTAATAGCAAAATTTTCTGTTAAATACAACAGTTCTCCATGTTTCTCAGATGATTTCCTTGCTGTCTGCCAAGGCCCCTCAGCAGGTGAGGGTCCTTCATGATGGATAACAAGCTTGTGCCCCACTGTCCCTGCTCCTCTGGCTCCTACAGATACTACAGTCCTTCAGCAGAAGGGATGGGAGCCCAGAGATGCTCCAGCCTTGGGAATGGGCCATCTGGTTTAGAGATGGTATTGGCTGCCAGCCTGGAAATAAGTGGGGTTGGTGGGGATTAAACCAGTGGCCTGGACACAGCTGCAGATGGGACAGTGTTTAATCAATGGGTTTTGCAGCTTGTGGCTCTGGAATTCAGAAGGTTTGGTGGTGTTGTTCGTTTGACACAAAAACTGAGTTTAATTTTTAAATCCAATGTTCAAGTCCTTTGTGGTGAGCAGAGGAACTGTTCTGGTGCAGTTTCCTGACTGTTTCAGTGATTCAGGAGAGGAAAAAGGCCTCTGTTTTTGAGTAGGTTTGCCCACATTTGTTATATAAATAATGGAGAAATGGGAATGGATTCCCACTGTGAGAGGGCAGGACTAGAAGATCCCTCCAATCCAAACCATTCTGTGTTTCTCTCTTTCTCTAAACCCCACAGCTGCTTCCAGCACTTGGGATTCAGAGCTAAAGGGGGTGATGGATTCTGGCACCAAGGGAAGGTGCAGGGAATGCCAGTCAGAAATATCTTGTCTTTTGAACTGCAGGATGGGCAGGGAGATCAAAATCCCCCCCCTGAAATGTTCTCCAGACTCATCTCTCTGGCAAGTGGCAGCACATCATCCCTGTGCTGGAGCCAGCTGGCACAGCCAGCCCTGGCTCCACATGGTCTGTGAGAGTATTTCCTCTTGTGCTACATTCTGGGTTTCTTCCTTAGTTGTATCCAAATCTAACACTCTGCACCACTCCTATCCTCAGGAATACACTTTTACTTTCTTACCTGTTTTTCCCCCCCATTGAAACCATCCACCCCTTAAGCACATTTCCCTTTGGCTCTGTATTTCTTAATTTAGTCAGACCTCTTGGGGATAAACTCTTATTTTCACTCTCTGGTGTGCAGTAGGAAAGGGGAGGAGAAAGGGTAGTAACCATCCCTCTTACCTTTTTTTTTTTTAATATCCAGGGGTGATATTAAAAGTATTAAAGGGATTAGCCATTTTCCCTGCAATTCCCAGGATGGAGTACAGACCAGGGCACGCTGCAGGCTGTACCATCGAGGATGACAAGCCTCTTGTGGCACATGGGGGTGGCTCAGTTCAAGCAGGTAAATCCTGTGGAGGCTGCTGGGTTTGGTGTCACTGCCCAGGCAAAGGATACTGCTCAGGATGCTGGAACAGCTCCACAGGAGCACGGCCAGGCGGGCCCAGAAGATGTCCTTGCTATGAAGCTCTGGCTGCATCAGGTAGGACAGGATGGTCTGCACCAGCATGTAAATGGACCCCACCCCAAAGGTCAGGCAGGCTCCCAGCACGTGGATGTAGTACAGGATGCATTTCTAGGGAAAGGACAGGCTGCCTGTGAAAACCTGGTTTCATTTTCTTCTCTAAGCCTCTGGCATCCACCCCTCAGTGACCTTCTCCCATCCCCAGCTAAGCAGCTCTGGACTGTGCCAGTCCTCAGGGGACTTTTCTTGGAAGCCCCATTGGAGGTGTCTGGAAACCAGAACCTGCCAGCCTCTGGAATTTCTGCTTTTGGTAAGTTCTTGTGTGAAGTTACAGCCATACCTTCAGTACAGAAATTTGTGAGAGCTCTTCTTATAAATGGACAGTATCACAGGAATTGGGTGAGAGAATCCCTGCAGGTGGACAGGGAATGGGAGTGAAACATTTCTATCCTAGGAACCTGTGCATCTATGAAAAGATTATGTGATATGAAAGATTATGTAATACAGGACAGACACAACAAGATTCTAGTACCCAATTTTGGATCAAAATAATAAGGTTTTGCATTTCTCTGAGTGAATTGTGGCTTGAATAAAGATTGTTTGTCAAATTAGTATATTGGAATACTCTGAGGGAACAAGGTTCAATCAAGCAGCAGTACTTAAAAACACCACCAGGAGAACCAAGTGTCAAATAGCAAAAATAACTAAAACCAGAAGATACTGCAAAAAACCCAACCCAACTAAAAATTTATTATTAAAACACATGTGTGTGAAAACCCATGTGTGTTCAGCCCTTTCCTTTCTTCCCCAGCTTAGCACATGAGCCAGAGACAGGGAACAAAAAGTGTCATCTGACCTGTTGCACAGGGCAAGGCCTGGCAGCCTCCTGCACCCCAATTATGCAGATGTTTTCTGCCCTAAAACATGAGGTTCTCTGAATATCTTACCAAATAACTCTTAAGATCAATTTTTTCCTTGTGCACTTTCTGTGCACAAATGAATTTTAAGGGCTGCATCTGCAGTGAGAATTCCTACTGAAGAAATAAGCAGGTTGCAAAGGTGTATGCTCCAAAATGCTGTGCAGGGAGGTGTCAGCAGAGGGAAATTCTCTATTTTCACACTTTGGGGTCTTGAATCACCAGTGGATTTCAGGGCAATATGCAGGTGCATCACTGCCAACTTTTGTTTTGCTGAAGATTACATGATACACTAACTGTTGTCCAATTAACATGCACCCCCTGGGTTTTGATTGTTGTGAAATACAAAGAAAGTAGAAAAACCCTTTCTTGAGGGCAGTGGAGGGAAATCAGGGAGTTGAGCAGAGCCTGGAGGATTCTTCTTGGTGGGTGTGGAATGGGAGGCTGGAACATCTGAGGGGTCCAAAGGAAAAAAAACCCAGAATGAGAGTGCTGAGGTTTCTAAGACAGGGGCTGCTGAAGCACATGAGGACCTGTGCTAGGGAAAAGGTGGAGCTTCCCATGAGCTTTTCCTCTTTGGTTTTCCCTCTCCTTAATCCAGCAGGAGCCCAAGGTGACACCAGTCTGTGGTGGCTACAGGCACCACAACAGAGCCCCAAAATCCATCAGGTAATTAATGTAATAAGGCTGGCAATTATTAAATCACCTGGAAAATAAAGCCAACAACAGGGGCCTGCTCATGGTGTGATGGGGGGGAATATCAGATTTTTTTTTTTGGAGTGGAAAGTATTGGGCAAAAAAATAGAGAACAGGGATGGAGAAAATCAGAAGAATTAACGTTGCAGAATTTTCAAGAACTTGAGAAGGTTTGAAGGAAAATCTACCCCAAAGGGCAGGTTTTCCAGAGCTGGGCTTGTGGGGCTGGGTGGTTTTGTTTGCTTTACTTCTAGTTGTAACAAGTTTTTACTGTTTGATACCTGATTCTCCTGATTCCTGAAAGCTGTGGGCTTTCAATCTGGATCTCAGGCCTTTAACCTGCCTGGAAGGAGATCCAAGTGTGGCATCTGCAATGCTTGGTGGTTAGGAATGCTTTGATATGTCATGAACAGCTGCTCACAAGTCCCAAAACAAATAAGGAATAACTAACAAAATATAAGCCAAACTTTATATTTTTTAACCGTTCTCTGTAAAGAATCTGACAGAAAAGCAGCTTGCCATGGAAAGCTGCTCTCCCTAAATCCCCAGTTTATCAGAACAGACACAGCTCCAGCAGGAGCAGAGCAGAGCAGACAGAGCACAGACCTGGAAATTGGCAATAATGCAGAGCCCAAAGCAGCTCGTCCATCCCAGCCTGAGGCCCAGCTTGTTCAGCCTGAGGATCGTGGGTGTGTCTGGGCTCAGGGCAGACACCTGCTTGTAGCGCACGTACATGGTGGCCATCCCTGCCGAGAGAGCCACAGGCAGTGAGTTCCTGCCGGGAGCAGTTCCTTGGTTGCCTGGGAAGATGCTGAGTGACAGAGGCAACGCTTAAAATACAGGGATTTTTTAGGGCACAGTGACATAGGAAAGCTGAAAGGCTGGAAGTGAAAATTGAAATAATATAATGGCAAACAAGTCAAATTAATAGATTTTCCTGATCTACTTCATTTTAAACCCCTCCATTGCAGCAGCATAGGTAAGGTGACTGCCTTGGATTTGCATTTTTATTGCTTTTACTTTTCTACTTTCTTTAATGCATTTTTTGCCCTTCCGGAATCCGCAACTGCCATACTGGGAATTCGTGGATAACATTCCTGCCACACACTCTGAATTGCTTGAGAGAATTGAGACTTATTGCTCACTAAGAGTTCTGGGTTGTTTAATGATCTGGAGAAGGAAGTGAACTTGTTTAAAGCTGTTGCATTCCAGAACTGCCTGCAGCTCACCAAGGAGAGCTTTTGGTACTCACCCAAGAAGGTTGAAACATTTAACATGATCCCAAATAAGCATCTTTCAGGTGGTATTGTCCCTGTATCACTGGAAAAGATAAATGGAGTGATACATATCCAATATTATTTATATCTATATTAAAAATACTTCCAACAAAACTTTACTTATTTCAGTCTACAAAGGACATGTAAAAAAAGCCCGTCCCAGATGTTTTTCACTGAATTTTTCATCACTCAAACTATGCTGTGCTGGTTTTGGAGCTGTAGAAATCACCATGGTAAAGACAAGCTAGCCTTGGAGCAGGGAATGATCATGCTCAGAGTAACTGTTCCTTTCATATCGATCTTGATGCCATAAAAGGTGAATAAAAGGAATAAAACAGGAAAAATTAAGAACATGGAAAACTGAAAGAGCAAAGCTTGAGTTATATATATCAGCCTTGATGGAATAAAGTTAGCACTGTAGATTTTAGTGTGGATTTACTGGTGCAACAAACCTAGTGGCAATGAGTGGCTTCACTCTGAGCAGGGGTGTGGTGAGGCACCCCCAGTTCCCTTGCTCATCATCATTTTAAGGGTATATTCACAGAGCCAAAGCTTAGAGTTTTGCACAAAACCAGACATCTTTAAATAGAGCAACACAAAAATCTCAGAATGGGTTGGATTGGGAGGGACCTTAAAGCCTATCTCAACTACCTCATTCTAACCAGGGACACCTTCCACTATTGCAGGCTGCTCCAAGCCCCATCCAGCCTGGCCTTGGGCACTGCCAGGGATGGGGCAGCCACAGCAGCCCTGGGCACCTGTGCCAGGACCTCCCCATCCTCACAGAGAAGGAATTTCTTTCTAACATTTAACTTGAATCTCCCCTCTGTCAGTTTAATATCCCCAACAACTAAATATATAATGGCTATAAACAGTAACTTTAGAACTGGAGCTGTTGGGTAAGAGCTGCTATTTACGTCTGGAGTTGGGAAGAATTCACAGGAGTGGGGTCAGTTCAGTGCTCTGGCACAGGGGGGACATGACTGACCTGATGTAGGGCACCAAGGGGTCCACGTGGTGCAGGACAATTGCAGTGATGTAGGAGAGCACAAAGGATGCTGCTGACCACACGACCAGCGCCACGGGCAGGAACGAGAGGCCCTGCTGGAACCACCACATGGCAGGGCTGGCTTCTGCCTCCAGACACTGGGAACAGCCAGATGCAAAGCTTTACTGACTTCTCCAACATTTACTGACATTCTCAAAGTTACTCAGTTCTCAAGGGTTTACTGGGATTCTCAAAGGTTGACTAGGATTTTACTATGAGGACTCTGAAGTTTTGCTTTCCTTGAGGAGGATTGCTTCCTATACAGCAGTTTGATACTGCTCTGATTCCTCTCCTCCAAACCCAAAGTGAACACTGACTTCACAGAAGAAATCATAAATAAGCAGAATTAAATCTGGAAATGTTAATTTCTGAAATTTTTAGAGGATCATTAGAAACCAGTACTGTCACTTACTACGCAGCTTGGATTTGTTGCTGCCAGAAAAGGGTCAAGTGGGTCACTCTGAGTAAGTGACTCCATTTTCTTCTCAGCCTTGTGTCACAACACAAGGTCAGTAAAGTGAGTTGACAGAGAATGTGTCCCTGCAGTGACACTGCAACTGATGGTGGTTGTGGTGGAGCCTCCAGCTTCCATTAACACTTGGCTGGGAGATGTGGAGGAAATGGCCCAAAATTACTTTGATACCTGCCCTCAATTATTCCCTGTCAGACTGTGTGACTCGATCTGTTAGAGAGTCCCAGGGCTGGAAGGGAATTTAAACCCCATCTTGTTCATCCCCCTACCATGGGCAGGGACACCTTCCACTATCTTCCACTACCCCAGGCTGCCCCAAGCCCTGTCCAACCTGGCCTTGGGCACTTCCAAGGATGGGGCAGCCACAGATTCTCTGGGCAACCTATGCCAGGGCCTCCCCTCCCTCACAGGGAGGAATATCCCAATATCCCATCTAACCCTGCCATCCTATAGTTGCACACACATAAGTTTTATTTTCTACTCTTTGCTTCAGAGTCTCATTTCCTTGTCTCTCCATCATGGGCTGATGGGCTCTCTCAAAGCACTGGGGGTTTCCTGGGCTCACTGTGTTAATGCTGAGCAAACAGCTCCATTTCCCCACTTCTCTTCTTCCCATCTTGTCTAGATTTGGGTATTGCCAAGGAAAAGCCTGTGCTGAGGTACCTCACAGTGGGACAGAAAATGACTTTGCCATTCTGCAGCAATTTTTTTAAAAATAGTTTGTTTTTAAAATTTGTTATTATTTAGGATGAAATGTCAGTGAAAATGTTAAAAATCTATTTTGGAGGAAATCAAAACTGAGATATTGTTTAAATCACCCCATTTATTCTATGCTGTAAAGTTAACTTTTGGAAGATCTCACCAATGGAGGTTTGAGAACTTAAACCAAATTCTTCTGTGAACGAATCAGAACTTTCCCATGGATTGTAATATCAATAATAACAATGCTGATATTGGCAGCTCAGGGGCACCTTTCACTAGAGCAGCTTGCTGAGCTCCATCCAGCCTGGCTTCCAGCCTGACCTCTCAGCTACCTGAGCTCACTGCTACCAACCACAACCCTCAAACTCAAGGGTTACTCACAGCAGTTGCTGTTCTACAGGTGGGAGGAAAAGATCCACGTGCAGTGCAGTGAAATGATGACTCTGTACTCACACTGTCCAGCTCCCTAAATCCCAGCCTGACAGCAAATCTGTG
Organism: Luscinia megarhynchos; assembly: GCA_034336665.1. NCBI lineage: Eukaryota > Metazoa > Chordata > Aves > Passeriformes > Muscicapidae > Luscinia > Luscinia megarhynchos. The sequence continues at coordinate 258,557 of CM067588.1, forward strand.
TCTCACCCCAAGTTCTCTAAGAGCAAGAAGGGCCACCCTGGTGAGCTCACACAGAGAGAACTGGGACTCCTCCCTACTCTTGCTGCAAAAGCCATTTGCTACTAGCTTCAAACACAACCAGAGCTCTTTCAGCATCCCAGAAAGGCTGAAGAGGGGAGGGAGCTCTGGAAATCACCTGGGCCATCCCCCTGCTCAAGCAGGGCCACCAGAGCCAGTAGTGCAGGATGACACCCCAAGGATGGAGATAACACAACCTTTCTGGGCATCCTGGGATGACCAGTGCCAGTCACCCTCACTAGGAAAGGATGTTTCCTGATGGTCACTGCAGAGAAGAGGAGAAAAAGTGTTTCAACCTATTTAAAACTGGAGACTGTAAATGGAAGATGAAAAAGGAGAAAGATGAAGAGCAAATAATTGAGAGTGCACGTCCAAGGGCATCCAGGCAAAGATCTGCACATGACAAAAACGAAATAATCTCAAAAAATTAGAAGGAAGTACTGAGAGATTTGAGAAGGGCATGGCCTGGGGTGGACAGGCTGAAAGAAAGGAGGAAGAGAAAAGGAAGAAAGAGGAACCACCAAGACTAGAAAGTCTCATGGCAAGAAAAAAGTTGAAACAAAAGTGGGTGAATCTTGCAAGAGATCAGAGCTGGTCAACCTTCACAACCCTTGCACAGAATGGACAACTACAGACTTGTAGAGGTGAAGGTTCAGCTGCTTGTGGGAAAGCTGGCTGGTGGCAGGTAAAGGTGTTTAACAGGATACCTAGTGAATAAGAACAGATTGACGGAATTCAAGTTGCCTGATTTCTTGCCCATTTTTAAGCTAAATATAAAATTTGCCATCTGATCATGATTTTAAGACTGCAGTGCAGTAATGACTGTAACTTCACAATCCCATCTCTAGTATGAGTAAATTGGGAATTTGAAAGAGAAATGTAGATTTTGCATTACATTCTCTGTTATAAGTGTTATGTGCCTGGGTATGTAATTCCCAGCTCCAAGGAGTCAGTCTGAATATAACTTTTCCTTTCACATCCAAATATTCACAGTGCCTAATTTTATTTCTGAGCTAACAGATTTTCCCCTGCAAACAAACCAACCAACCCACTAACCAACCAACCCCATTCCACATACCTGAGAAAAAGGACATCAGAGGACATGTCACTTAAGGGAAATCCAAGGTCATTTTTCTGCTGAAGCTCCACGTTTGCTTCATCTTTATGACTCTCTGAGATGGAAAGGAAAATAAGCAAGATGTGAGGTACTTCTGTACCTCTTGACTCGTTCTTCCTAGCACCTTCTGGTAGTCACTGCTGCTGACTGGACACAAGATTAGACTGTTGGCTTGCCCCACAATGTTTTTCCTGCATTCCAAGTGGTTTAAGGAGTGAAGCTTGTGTGTGGTAGGGAGGTAGAAATGAAGAAAAACTGGTGTTTAAGGGTTTTTGATTTTAGGAGTTGTCCATACAACCTTTTAACTTGAACTGAAGAGCTTGCAAGAGATGAAGTGAATGCAACTAAAACCAGTGCCTAAGACCACAGCTTTCACCTAAGAAAGGGAACAGAACACAGAGACTTCCCTTTTCATTGTGGACACAGATCCCAGTGTCCTGCTGGTGCAATGCTAAATGCATGGCTGGAGAGGGGCTGGTGCAACCTCAGCATCATAGGATCATTTAACTTGTAAAAGCCTTTTAAGATCATCAAGTCTAACTGTTCCTCTGGCACTGCCAAGGCCACCACTAAACCACATCCCCAGGTGCCATATCCATGGCTTTTAAATTCCTCCAGGGATGGGACTCCACCTCTGCCCTGGGCAGCCCATGCCTGTGCTGGACAATCTTTCCAGGAATAACTTTTTCAAATATCCAACCTGAACCTCCCCTGCTGCACCTTGATGCCATTTCCTCTTGTCCTGGCCCTTGCTGCCCGGCAGCAGAACTCGACCTCTCCTGGCTGTCCCCTCCTCTCAGGGAGTTGTGCAGAGCCACAAGGTCCCCCTGAGCCTCCTCTTCTCCAGGCTGAGCCCTTCAGCTGCTCCCTCAGCTGCTCCTGGTGCTGCAGCCCCTTCCCCAGCTCCGTTCCCTTGCCTGGACAAGCTCCAGCCCCCCAGTGTCTCTCTGGTCAGGAGGGGCCCAGAGCTGTGCCCAGGGCTGGAGGTGCCCCACAGTGCCAGCACAGGGCACCACACTGGGCCTGGACACACCATGGCTGTGACTGCCCAGGTGCCACTGCCCACCTGGGCACTCCTGGGCTCATGTCCAGCCTCTGCCACCAGCACTCCCAGATCCTTTTCCTGCTTTCCAGACACTCCTCCTCCAGCTTGGAGCATTCCAATGGGAGTGTGGTGACCCAAGGGCAGGAGCTGGCATTGGTCTTGTTGACTCTCCCACTATTGGCCTCAGCCATGGATTCAGCCTGTCCATTTAATCAGACATCCCATAATTATTGACTTCTCTTCCCACAGGTTTGAGGCACTGTCCTGGGGATGCAGATGGGCTGAAGCTCTTTGGGGATGAGCTCACAGACAACACAGATTCTCTGCCTGCTGAGGGTCTTTACGTGCCTGTGCAGACTGATTTACTGGGTGAGGACAAGCCCAGTAAAGCAGAACAGCTGTTCCCAACTTCTCCCTGCATACTGCCCTTCCTACAGAATAAATGTGTCCACACAGGCAGCTCATCAGCACTGTGTGCTCCAAAGCAAGCTGGGCAGCAGAGGAGCCCTCTCCCTGTTAGGACTGGGAATCTCTTTACTCTGAGCTGTCACCAAGCCCAGAGCTGAGCCCTGCACGACTTACAATCTTCATGTGGTCTGGCAGAAAGAGCTCCTTTAGTCACACCCTCAGACTACTGCTGAGGCACAGCTTGTTCCTGAGAGTGTAGCTGCAGGCTGGCAGAATCATGGAATCTCCTGAGCTGGAAGTGACCCAGCAAGGACCATCCAGTGCAGCCCCTGGCCCTGCACAGACCCCCCAACAATCCCACCCTGAGCATCCCTGAGCTCTGTCCAAACTCTCCTGGAGCTCTGGCAGCCTCGGGGCTGTGCCATTCCCTGGGGAGCCTGGGCAGTGCCAGCACCTCTGGGGGAAGAACCCTTCCTGATCTCCAGCCTAAGCCTGCCCTGGCACAGCTCCAGCCCTTCCCTTGGGCCCTGTCCCTAGTTAAAGAGAGCAGAGATCAGAGCTGTCTCCCATGAGGAAACCCCCCAGGAGGTCCATCCTGACAGCACCAGCTGGGTTCTCTTCCCTTCCCCAGCAGAAACCCCTCAGTAACTCTCCTTACACTAAAAACAATTCTGTAAATTTTTCCTCCTTTGAATTCTCTTATGTCAGTCAAGATCTACCCCGAGTTCTTATCTCCCTCAATCTCTCTCCTCATTAAATATTTTACAGTGGAATCAAGTGAGTTTTCCCACTGTTCTTGGGGCAGACTGTGCATCTCCAACACAGGCTTCACTCTGTGCAAATCCCTGGGCACAGCCAGGGCACGGTGAACTCCAGGATGTCCCACCTTCCTTCTGTGCAGCTGCCCTGCATCCCTGCCAGCTCCCAGGCTCTGTCTGGGCACAGAACAAGGCACCTCCGAACACCAGGAGGCAGAAAGGAATTGCCATGTGCCAGCTGCAAGGTCCTGAGAGAAATCATTATTAACATCTCATCCCATCCCATTGTTTTCAAGAGGGAGAAGGAAAATACACTAAAACTCCTTGTTTTTTCATAAACTCCTTTGCAAGCAGATTATACAACAGCAATGGCCAGCCTCAATTTTCCATATAACTATGACTTTCTTAAATGTTTATCCTGATCTTTAGGCACTTCAGAGTTCTAAAGGGTTTGTTTTAAGCTCCAGTTTGAGTATCACAGATTGTTTCTAATATCAAGAGCAAGTAAAGGAAGTGTTTTAAAAGCATAGGAGATTTTAACCCTCTTGGAAGTGTTTCTCCCAGTGCAAGAATGCAGCCACACCCTGCCCAGGCTGGAGCATGTGGAATAGAAACTCCAAAGGAAAATGAAAGGAGGACAAGACCATCAAGGGCAGAAAGTTCATGTTACCTGGAATGATAAAGCTGCAAAAATGGTTGGATTAGGAAAAGGGAAATTCCTGAATTACTGCTGATCCCTGGATTGTCAACCTGCCTCTTCCCTGCTCTGTCAGCCACACGGGTGGAGGTAAGGCCCTACCAAGGACACTTCTTTTTGTCTCCAGCAAAATGTCCAGTGGACAGTGCTGAGGCAAGGAGAGAGGAATTTGTCTGTGCCTTGCTGAACAAACAGAGGCAGGATGGGGCTGTGTCTGAACAGCCTGCACAGCTGCCTGCCAGGTCCCACTGATAAGCCACTGCTAAAGGTCACTGATCCTCCAAGCACTGACGTAAGAAGTAGGAAATGTGTTACCTCTGCCCTCCCTGTGCAGGGGAGTGACAGGTGACTCATTAGGAGTGTTTTCGCACTACAGACACCAAAACAATTGCCATGAAATCTTCCTGGGGGGCTTCCAGGGCGTCTCCATGTTCTGGCCCTGCTCCTACTCCCTGTCTGGGAAGACACAGCATGTCCTGGATCCAACCCAAACAGTGCCAGGCCCAGGACACTGTGACACAGGATGTCCCCCAGCCTGCTTGGGACACCTGGCACGCTGTGACAGTGGCTGGCTACTCGGGTTGATCCAGGAGCTCTGTGTCAGGGATGAACCCGTGGCACTGGCCAGTGCCACCTGCCCGAGCACAGATTCACCCAAAACCACCAGAGTGCTCGGAGCAGAGCCGCGGAGATCCCCACGGGACAGCGGGACGGGAGTCGCTGCAAGGGCACGGGGGAGTGGGGGTGCTGGGGCCGCCGGAGAGGGAAAAGGAACCGGGAGGGAGGGAGGTTAGGAGAGGAGGGCAAGGGAATGAAGGGGAGAAGAGGGAGGCTGAGGGCAGAGGGGCTCCGTGGGGTCCTAGGGCAGAGGAGTCACTGGAAGTGATGAGGGTCACTGGGGATGTGGGGGCACAAAGGGGAAGGGGGATTTGCCAGGAGAGGGAGGGAGGACACCTGAGGTTGCGGGGACACCCCGAAGGGCAGCGGGGACTGCAGGGCACCCAGCGGGGTTTGACATGGAGGGGTCAGGGGACACTGCGGATCACTGAGGGGGTGATGAGGGCGGACAGGCGTCACTGAGGATGGGGGGCGGCCTGTGACAGGGTGACAGGGACCCCCGGAGGTCACTGAGGGGGTGACAGGAACACCGGGTGTCGCTAGGAGGGGTGGCAGGGAGGCTTGGGGGTGCAGGGCAGGGTGTGAGGTCTCTGGGGGTGACAAGGGTGGGAGCCACGCGGTTTGGGGTGCGGGTCCCCCCGGCCCTCCCCCCTTCACCTCAGCCGCTCCCGCGCCGTCCTCGCGCCGCCCCGGCCCCGCCCCCGGCGCGCGCTGCCGCCGCCTCCTTTCCGGCCGTCGCAAAAGGGCCGTAAAAGCAGCGCCGCCCGGTGCGGGGAGCGGAGGTAGCGCGGGGCGCCGGGCAGCGGCCGGTGTGCTGGGCCCGGCCGGGAGCGGGAAGCGGGAACGGGCAGCGGCCGGTGTGCTGGGCCCGGCCGGGAGCGGGAAGCGGGAACGGGCAGCGGCCGGTGTGCTGGGCCCGGCCGGGAGCGGGAAGCGGGAACGGGCAGCGGCCGGTGTGCTGGGCCCGGCCGGGAGCGGGAACCGGGAACCGGGAGCGGCCGGTGTGCTGGGCCCGGCCGGGCGGGCTCTGCGGGAACCGGGACCGGGGGCGCCCCGAGGTGCGGCTGGGCCGGGCTCCGGGGGCAGCCGGGGCGAGGCGCCGGCGGGGCCGGGGAGCCTCGGGCCCTCCCCGGCCCGGTGGGAGTCCCGCGGCAGCCGGGCCGGGCGTTCGTGTTGGAGAACCAGGCACTGTTTTCCCTCCGGCTCGTCCCCTCAGGATGAGGGGAAAGCCCGGTTTAATGCACCGGGAGTGATTGTGCTGGCCGTCCGGCAGCACCCCAGGGGCCCCCGCGGTGTCAGTGTGGTGTCCGGGCGGTTGCAGAGGTGCAGCTCTGCTTCCTCCCGAGCTCAGCGCGCACAGCCGGGCCCTGCCGCCTTCTCGCCTCCCTCCGACGGGCTGCCTGAGGTGCTTTTCGCTGCTGGAGTTTGCCTTGCTGAGGGTGGGGAGAGTGCAGCTGAGAGCACTTGTTCTTAGGCCAGTGATGACCTTTGATTTGCACAGTTTACCCGTGCAGTGTGGGTGGCTGTAGAGCTCTCTGTCTTCTTTCTTTCTCTACTTTATTTGTTGAACTTCAACTAGGTTTTCTTATTTTTCCCTTGTTGTCTCCTACAGATTAACAGCACACTCTTATTTTTAGTCTCCTTTCTCTACTGCTTCTCTGCTTCCTGTGGAGAGTTACATCTGTCTGGTCACCCGCTTTCAAGAGAGATGGGACATTGTGAGGGTCCTTGTTTGTGCTGGAAAATCTGTTCCTGACCCTGTTTTCTTTTTGCAGCTGCTTTGTGCTGTCTCTGGCCAACTAAAGCTCTCCAGCTCCTGCATGTTTCTTGTATGTCTTGAAAGTTGAACAGATAGTGAGCTGGGTTAAATTTAGAGAGGAAAAAGCTGCCGCAAAATTGAAATAAGGAACAGAAATCTGAAAAAAAAAAAAAAAAGGAGCATAATTGTTTTTAAGTGGTTCTCCAGCATCACTGCAGAGACAAAGCTGCTTCAAACCAAATTAACTTAAGACTTCTCAGTATTGGCACAGCTTTTAGTGCTGTCAGTTGATAACCTGAGTGGTGTCACCTGCTCTCCTGGGAGAGGTGTGGGGGACTGGCTGTGCCCCAGTCTGTAATACAACTCACTGCTGTGCTGGGAGTTTCTGCTCTGCTGGAATTTTGGTGGCTGCAGCGTTTTACAGCTGCATTGGGAACACTTGTTTCTTGTCGTTCCTTCAGCAGTTCTCCAAATAATTTTCTCTTCGAAGGAGTAATCCTGTAAAGTCACCTTGCTTTGCTGACGGCAAATCAAATGCTCTTCAGGGCGGCAGCTGGAAACTTGCGATATGCCCAAATCTCGTTTGTGGTTCAGGTGTGCCTTGTCCCCTGTGTTGCAGGATCTTATGGTTCTCCAGCCCGCTGCTGCCCGCCCTCGGCGCGTGCCAGGCCAGCCGCCCCATGAGCGGGCAGCGCAGCGTGCGGCGGCGATGCGGGGACTCGCACCCGGAGGGCCCCGCGGGCTGCGTGCTCAGCAGGCTGGTGCAGCTGCCCACGCCGCCCCTGTCCAAGCACCAGCTCAAACGGTTGGAGGAGCACAAGTACCAGAGTGCCGGACGCTCCCTGCTTGAGCCGCTCATGCAGGGCTACTGGGAATGGTTAGTGGGAAGGGTTCCCGCCTGGATCGCCCCCAACCTCATCACCATCATCGGACTCTTGATAAATATATTTACAACTCTGCTCTTAGTGTGCTACTGCCCAACAGCTACAGAACAGGTGAGTTGTGGACTCCTGGCACTCTTTGTTTCGGTTGCTGTCACCGGTTTTAGGTGGGTTGTTGCTTTGGGGAGAGCTGGTTTTTGCTGTTCAGCCCGCAGTCCTCGTCCTTGCAGCCTGCTCTGTGTAAATGTTTGTGCCTCTCTGTGACACTGGCATGCAGAGGGAGCACGTGTGGATGCTGGAGTGAGACAGCAGCTCCTGGGGCCAACACACCTGTGTGGAGCAGGGCCTGACACCAAAGCAGCTGAGAGGGACCTGCTGCAGGAATCTCAGCCCTGCCAGGAGCTGGAGCAGTCGCTCTCCTGCCTGGCCTGTGTGGCAGGAGGAGTTGGACCCGTGTACTTTCTGTGCCTGATGTGATCAAACCCAGCTTAGTGAGCCACAGAGACACCTTCTTGGCCTCCAGCAGGTTCTGTGTCCTGGGAGCTCAGTCAGGACTTTGGCACAGTGTGTTGGAGCTGTGGGAACATGGAGTTGTATTCCTGAGCTGTGGCTGTGCTGTGAGGAGGCCAGGTAAACATCTGTGGTTTTATTCTTTGTTCTGAATGCTCTAAAAGCTCCTGACCTGCCCTGGGCAGAACTGTTTTAACCTGATTTCAGGGGTAGAGAAGCCTTTTTGAGACATTTTAACTTCTTTATCACCAGTTACTTCATAAGGCAGTTGAAGACTAATTTTTGTGCATTCAAGTTTTCATTTGAATGTTGAATCTTAAAAGCTGTTTTTGTGTGTGCACTGAGAAAGGGAGTGATTTGGTATAGAAATTCGTTACACACCAAATGGCTGGGAATGTCTCAAGAGTTCCAGCTTTTAAAATATCTGAACTTCATTCTAACCAAGTCTCCCAGCTGAGGTTGGGAATCCAGCAGGACACAGTTTGTTCCCCACTGGACTCCAAAATCTCACATGGGTTGGCACAGTCAGCACTGCATCCCTGCTCCACGTGTGACATGGGAAAGGGATGTTTGCCTCTCCTAGAAATCTGTTGAAATAGCTGGTTTCACAATAACCTGTGGAATTTGGCAGGTGTAAGATAAACAGTGACTATTCAGTTTGACCAGGGAATACTTGGAGCAGCTCCTTCCTTTTCCAGGCTGTGGCATTGTGGTTTGGGTGGGTTTAACTTGTGTTTACTTCTGAGCAGGGTTATGTGGGGGCTCAGGCTCTGAAATTCGGTCTGGTAGAGAGACTTCAGCTCTCAGGCACCCAGAGCTGGTTTGGGTCACTACACCAGAGCAGAATTTCGAATTTGGAGAACAGGTGCATTTTGGTTGGTGAGTAAACTCCTGAAGTACACTCTAGGAAGCTGCACTTAGAGCTTCAGGAAGTCAGTGTTAGCTGCAGGCTGCTGTTTGGTATTTAACAGTTTGAGAAGTACTTTGTGTGAGGTGAATTGAGATTTTTCTCCTCACTTGAACTGAAAAATAACTTAGTGCTGAGGCAGCTTTTGGCCTGATCTGATTTGCCACATGGCATAGTGTGACCAGGGAGGTGCTTTTTAAGCACCAAGGAGCTGTGTGGGGAAGATGGGGCTCTGAAACTCCAGGAGCAGAATTTCTCGTCCTCCCCCCTATTGATTTCTGATGTAAATTTTCTCCTCTTTGGAGTTCAGCCTTAGTTCTGCTTTTTTTCCAAGAGTGACTCCTCCTTTCTTGTTGCAGAAAGATGCAGCCAGGGCAGAGCTGTCACTCAGGGCCTCGTGCAACCAGAGAGTAAAGGAGGTGCAAATACTTCCTGCTTAGCTGGGAGGACCCAGCTGACTGATGTGAAATATGCTGACTGATGGAATGGCACCTGAGCTTAAAAAAAAAGGAAAAATTACCTGGATAAAGAGAGAGCTGTGAAATCTTACTTGGATATAAATAGGTCTAAGTGGAAACACCTACACTGCTCATGAAAGGAGCTTTTGAAAAATGAGAGCCAGCAGACTGATTTTTAAGTTTATAGAGAAACCTTCAGGGTGATGCAATTTAACTGTGGCAGATAAAGTCTGTACATGAGGGATAAAAATGGGAGGGAATCGTGTGGCATCAGAACATTGGCTAAATGTGGTGTTCTGCTCTTGGGTGGCATATTTCCTGTTTCTCACCTTGTGCTGTTTATACAGACACTGCTAAAAGCAGAGCACAATGGCAGCTTTTGAGGTAAATGAATTGTTTTGGTAAATGCAGGAGCAGTGCAAGCTGTAGAAGGAACTATATTTAAGTTAATGTGCTGCAAATTAGTTGTAGTTGTGTTTGCCAAAACCAGCTGGACTCCAGGGCTTTATGAGAGGCAGGTCAGCTTGACAGTTAAGCTGTATTTGGGAGTTGTTGGTGTGGTCCGTAAAATAAAGCTGCTCATAAATGCTCACTTCTATAAAGTGTGGCAATTTGTTAAGATTGCAAAATAGCCAATAACATCTGATTGATGGATGTGTAAACAGAGTAATGGCAACTCCCTGGCTTTTGTTTTCTTAAGGGTTTATGCTTCAAAAAGCTTAAAAAAGCTTGGATTGTAGTCTTTGCTCTAGCAGGGCTATGGCATTGTCTGTGTTTCTGTCAGAGTAGAAGTTATCATGGATGTGACCACTAAGGGTCCTTAACATAGATCTGGCAAAGCTTCCCGGTGCCTTGTGCTGGAGGGGCTGTGCTGCAGAGCTCCAGAGATGTTCTTGGGCCTCAGGTCTGGCACAGGCAGTGACACAGCTTCAGCTGGTGAGTGAAGGGCTGCTGAAGAGGAGCTCGGTGTTTGTCACAAAGTCTGGGGCTAAAAGCTCCCAAGTTTCTTAAATCACTGGGACAACTTGTGTGTATTTAATGAGGACTTTGTTGTGCACTGCTTTGCAAATGTAGTATTACAATTTTGCAGCTGTACAGTGCAGCTTCCTGCTTTAGAGCAGGGCTGTAACTATTAATCTGTCACTGGTTTATTTACATTCCACATGTAACAACCCATTTTGTCTGTCCTTTCAAGGACCAGCTGCTGAAAGGTCCCTGGGTGAGGAGGACACATGTGCAAAGGGAAAACTGTTGTGTCAGGCTCTGGGATAGCTCAGCTGCAGGCTTTCTATTTTTTTAAAGGATTATTTAAAATCTTATTGTGATTGCCTTTCTCTCTTAGGCACCTCCCTGGGCATACATTGCTTGTGCTTGTGGCCTTTTCATCTACCAGTCCCTGGATGCTATAGATGGAAAACAAGCAAGAAGGACAAATAGCAGCACTCCATTAGGAGAGCTTTTTGATCATGGCTGTGATTCCTTGTCCACAGGTATTGTTGTCATTTTTAATTGAAATAGGAGGATTAAATTACTCTGTTTCAGGGATCAAATCTGCAATACCATAAAAAAAGAGCTTCTTTACTGGAGAAAGGACAACTGGTATCACTTTCAACCAAGAAAGTCACCTCTTTCCATAGAGCAGTGCTCAGGATCAGCTGAATGTCTTCTCTTGTATTACATTGAAAACAGAACTAAGTGTGTGATGAATTCAACCTGTGCCAGCATTTCCCTGCTTTAGCTTGGTTCTAAAACATTTTCTGTGAAAAGTTGTCAGAGTACTCTGCTATGTTATTTCATATTGATTTGATACAGAGTGATACCAAGACAGGTCTAAGCCTAAGCAGTGGGCTTCTATAAGTCAGAGCTTAAGGTTAGAATTGTCCAGGTCAGTTCCTGGGTAGGTGGAGTTCATTGAGCCAGCCTGAAGCTTAACCCCATTGCAAAAAAAAAATACTGTAAAATCATAGAATATCCTGAGTTGGAAGGCCCCACAAGATTGAGTCCAACTCCTGATTGGGTGTTTGTGGTTCCTTAAATTTTAAAGGTCTTAGGCTTTAAATTTTTTGAATTCTGTATCAGAGTTGTGTATGGAAAGTGTGGAGGGGGAAGCTTAGGTTACACATCCTGAATGTATCCAGATCTTTGATTTTTCTTGATGGCATCAGAAAAATTCAGAAGACAGGGAAAATATCCGGCAAATGCAAGAGAGAACCCTAAAACTTGCTGCAGGCTGTGGCTGCAGAAATCACTCGAGTCCCTTAATGAGATTAGGCATCACAGGGAATAAAAATGTGGGAGACTTAAAAACCCTTAATAGTGATGACTTCTAATAACTGATATGGATTGAAATCTGTTATGCAGCCTGTATATTCAAGTGGGAGTGTTACTCTCTCGTGCCTGTGAAATAACCATGGCAGGATAACCTTCCCTCCTTGGGCCCTGTTGTTAGCTTTGCTTCTGGTGAGGATCCTTCCACACATCCACCCTTTTCACTCTGTGACTGGTTTTCTCCTGCAGTCTTTGTGGTTTTGGGAACTTGTATTGCTGTGCAGCTGGGCACCAACCCTGACTGGATGTTCTTTTGTTGTTTTGCTGGGACGTTCATGTTTTACTGCGCGCACTGGCAGACGTACGTCTCGGGGACGCTGCGCTTCGGCATGTGAGTACCTGGCTGAGAGGGGAGGGGAGATGCTGCCCACAGGCACTGCTGTGCCACGGGGGCCTCAGAGCAGTAATTGCTTTTGTCCACAGCGATACACTTGGAGCTTCTGGCAGGTGTTGGATCTGTAATCCATAGTGAATGTCCCTTCGCTTATGTTAGCAGTGGCAAAATGTCATTTGGGCCTGTTAGCTAATTAGAACTTTTAATGTGATGGAAAGCTAAATAAGTAATGGAAAATGCCTGCTGTTTTATCACAAGACTGGAATGCTTTGGTCAGATGGTGGCAGTCTGGCTTTAGCATTGATTAAACTGTCTTGATACTGCTTGATTGTGATGTGCAGTTATTTGTTAATATTAGCTGTAACTCTTAAAATATACTGTATTAATTGCCATTGTGCCTCCAAATTAAAGTTTAGAATCCCTTTTGGTTAGTGCAGACTATGGTTCTGTCAATAAATTGAACCAAAATTGCAATGCCAAGGTCAGGAGCAGAAATCCTGTTTCCTGCTGGATGAGGCTGGGTGGGAGGTGCAACACAAGGACTTGGTGAGCTGTGGGATTCTCTAACCTTAATGGGGAAATAAATGTATTCCATGTTGAGAGTTTAGTCTGTGTTTGCATTCATAGAGTAAACAAACACATTTTGAATAAATGCACTGCAGAATTTATTTTTTTTCATTTGGAAACTGAAATTTGCTCTTAATTTGTGGGATTTTGAAACAATTCTACAACAACTGCATACAGATGTCTAAAGACTGTTACTTATGGTCTATAATTGCTATTCTGTAGGTACCCAGATACTGCTAACACAGTACAAGTATGGGCGTCTTGGGCCAGCTTTTATTGGCAGGATACTGTTTCAATAATGCAGATGCTCTTGAGAAACTTCTGTGGTTTTGCTCCAAAATTTAAGATGCTTTAAATGTCTGTTAGAGGATGAAAAGAGGAAAGTCTAGACTTCTGTTCCAGTTCTGACTACACTGAAGCAGATTGACTGAAACTATCCCATTCTGGTACTTAAGTCTTTTAAAATAAGACATGTTTCTCAAATACTTTCTGTTTTAGGAGTCTCACTTTCATGCTGTACCAAAGGTCTGAATGCTTTTAGCTCCCTTTGAACTTTACAGAACCCTGATAATCAAAGATTTCTGTTTATTGATCAAAGGACACAAAAGCCCAACCTTGACATGTGCTTGACTTTACAGATGGAAGTACCAACCTCCCCAAACTGCTGTTGTGCTGCAGAGACATGTTTGAGTCAGTGCTGCTGTTCACTGGGGTATTCCTTTGTCTGTGTTTTGGAGGCATTTTTCAGCAAATAAGATTTTTCTGCGTGGCTTTATAAGAATGTGGTGACCATTAATATGTAACTAATTCAAATTCAAAACAGGCAATAAGCCTAAACGTGTGTATCATTAATTTAGATAACACTGCACTATGTTGTAAACATATTCATTCCTTCTTTTGCTCTGTGTTACAAGGTTAATAGACTGTCATGAGCTGATGTTCATTTTAATGCAAAAACCATGAGACTGTTTGTCCAGTTAACAGATTCTCAACTGTTTAACACTTTTTTAATGAAGCTTTCGTTTCACTAATGTAAAACTGAAAAAAGGGTATTTTATCAGCCCTTTCAGACTCACTGCAGTGCACAGACTTAGGTATCCTCAATCCTGAATAAGTGGGATCAGAGACAGCTGTTGAAAGGAGCCAAAAAGATCCTTGTGCACAGGAGTTTTTTCCTGTTTGTTTCCCATGTCACGACTCAAGAATCCTCAGAGAGAGGGTGTAATAGTGATGCTTTGGGAAGTGTGACTGTGTTTTTGACTTGCCTTAATTCTGAAGCAGCAGGAAAGAGCAGACAGCTGGCCGTCACTTACTCTATTTGTGATATGTCCAAGAAATTGTAATTCAATGCAGAGAGAACTTGATAATCAAATGGCTTGGAGAAGAGCAGAGGGTGCTAAAGGAGGAGATTGTTTCACTCCTTCCATACAGGCCTGATATGTTCAGTTATAGAATCAGCCTGTCTTGCTGGAAAAGTCCATCTTAAAAAACCCAGGGAAATTAGCGAGTCAGACAAAGTGTGTGCTTGTGGAACAGTGTGTGGTTTGTGTAGCTGGAGCCCCAGGAGCAGCTGAGGGAGCTGGGAGAGCTCAGCCTGGAGAAAAGGAGGCTCAGGGGTGACCTTGTGGCTCTGCACAGCTCCCTGACAGGAGGGGGTCGGGTCCTGCTGAGGAAATGGCCTCAAGCTGCACCAGGGAAGGGTCAGGTTGGGCATCTGGAGGAATTTCTTCCTGGAAGGTGTGGCCAGGCATTGGAAGGGCTGCCCGGGGAGGTTTGGAGTCCCTGTCCCTGCCCAAGGAGCAGCTGGGTGTGGTGCTCTGCTCAGGGCTGGGGACAGGGTGGGGAGCAGTCAGGCTGGACTTGCTGATGCTGGAGTTCTTTTCCCAACTTAGCAATTCCATGATTCTCTGTCACTGCACCTGCCTTGGGAAGTCCTGAAGCTGAGCAGGACATGTCAGACTGCAGGGCAGGATCAGTTCCCCTGGGGGAGCAGGAAATGGGATCCATTCTGAGATTCCTGGAGATTCTGTGGGTGGAGGAGGAAAATTTTGTTTGGTTGGACCATTTACTGAATCCATCAGCTGTGTAGGTTCTTTGTCTTCTCCCTAACAGCTGTGGGGGGTACATGTGCTACTCCAGGGTTTAGAATAATCAGTTGAGGCAATAAAGTCCTGTGATATGTCTCCATCTTCAAATGATCACCTCATTCCCTTAGATCCTGGTAACCACTGCACTCTTCAAAAAGCAACTGGTGTTGGTTGAACACCTAAGATAATAGCTAGAGGTCAGTATTGGTTAAAAATTCCCCAGGAGGAAGCAGGAAGTGTCTCAAGGCAAGTGGGGCAGGCTTCAGGAAAGTCCCAGTAATGATTTCAGCAGTGCAAAGGCAGCAGGGAACAGCAGGGGTAGAGTTAAGTGCAGAAGTTTTACTTAAAACACCTGATCTGGGAATGATCTTATGGAACAACAGGAACACTCAGCATATCTGAAAAGAGAAAGGTGATTTTGAATGGCAGAGAGTCACTTAATATTGAAACAACCCAAATAATTACTTGGTTCTCCTGACCTGGTTTCCAGCACAGGAACTGGTTTGTCTGGGTTGTGGATTTGCTGTGCTGCAGTACAGGATGAGCTGAGTCATGTGTTGGGCAGCTGTGCCATCACCGGGACACCTCTGCTTTGGAAACAGAATTTTTTCCTGCGTATCCCAAAAATCAAACTGGCAAGCTGCAATGGACTTCCACGTGTCCTTGTGGAAGCAGGTGTGATACTTCAGGTGCAAAGTCCTGAAAGGGTTTTCCTGATGTTATCTGGAACCCAGGAGTGATTGCCTGGTTCTCCCCCATTCCTGGGCTGTCCCACCTGGGTTCAGCAGTGCAGGAGAGTGAGTGTGTGCAGGCCCAGGCTGTTTCCAGCTGCTCAGGGTCAGAGCACAGCCTGGCTGCAGGGGCTGGCTGCATCCAAGGGGGCTGGGTCATCCAGCCTGCTCAGAGCTGGATTCTGCAGCACAGCCCAGAACCACAGAATCATGGAGCTGGCTGGATGGGAAGGGACATTAAACTCATCCAGTCCCACCCCTGCCCTGGGCAGGGACACCTCCCACTGTCCCAGGCTGCTCCCAGCCCTGTCCAGCCTGGCCTGGGCACTGCCAGGGATCCAGGGGCAGCCACAGCTGCTCTGGGCACCTGTGCCAGGGCCTCACCTCCCTCCCAGAGGAGAACTTCTCAATATCCTATCTAACCCTGCCTCTGGCAGTGGATGCCGTTGTTCCTTGTCTGACCTGGGTGTTTTCTTGGGAGACAGGAGACACAAACTGCTCAGATGAAGTTCTGGTGCACTTGTTCATGATGGAAGTGTTGGAGGTGCTGAATTGTATTGAAAAAACCCAGTGGGCACTGAACACTCAAGGGTCCATCCAGAGATATGAGAGTGCTGCTGTACCATGGTCTCCAGCATTTCTCCTACAAGTTACTGCATTATCTGGTTTATTCCAACCTTTTTTAATGAAAACACCAAAAGTTGGTGATGGTAGGAATTACAGCTGTGTATATATGTGTAAATATAGACACAATGAGATGGAAATTAGTGTCCAAGGAGGCCTCACAAAGGTATAGCATAAATATGGGAGGAAGAATCCATTTTTACCACCTTTAATATAACTGAAAAGTTAAAAATGGTTACTTTGCTATTTGAATAATAATCCCCAGGGAAAGGAAAAGAATTCAGGCTCCTGAACAAAGCAGCCTTTCTTGAGGAGAGTTGGAGAATTTGGGGGAACATTCCTGTTCAGTGACTCTGGAGCAGCTGTACAAAAGCCTGTGGGTTAATGGGTTGGTTCATCTGAGCCCTGTCACCAGTACAGCCACTAAGGTCCCAAGGAGAGGTGAGGAAATGGGGCTGGACTTCAGAAAGCAGCTAAGCCAACCTTCCTCTTGAGCCTCAGCAGAGGAGGAGTTGGTGTTTTATCTCACATAGACAACACACACAAATACAGCAATGGAAACCTTCCAAATCAGAGTTCAGCACATTGAGTTCTTGCTCCTGGGAACAGCCTCAGGATCTCCACTCTGAGATAAGGCAATAATCCCTGTGATTGCAGAGCTTAAAGCTTTCCAACACTTCTTGGAGAACTTTTACACCCAGGTTACTTACAGAGGAGAGGCTGAGGTTAGGTGGAGCCCCTGTTGGTGTCAGGGGCTGTTGGATGGTGGGTGCCTCAAGCAGGACGTGGGGCAGTGTGTTTGTGGTGGGTGTGAGGTTTGGTGTTGGTGACCTGCACCTCCTGCTCCCTCAGTCACACTGGCAGCATCACAGAACCCTGGGCAGCTGCTGAGGGCTCATGGAAATGGTGCTTTTCACATCCTCCTCCCCTCCCCTCCCACAACTCCTTCAACACATTTTTAGCCACAATCCCATTGGTCATGTGGGAGATGCTGCTGCTGATTGTTCTGATGAATCCTTGTGGTTCATTATTTCACAGAGCAGTTCTCACTGCTCTGGGAAATAATGAACTACAACATAACAAGCACATGGCTATTGCCTGACCTGTGCAACCTGTGTGTGCCTCTGTGAGCAGCAGAAGGAAGAACTTACATGTTGGATGTGTGTAAGAACAAGGAAAGGGTTGTATGGCCTGGTTTTAGTATTATTTTTCACTCAACATGAATTTCCTGGTGCTGAAAATATTTCTAATTCATGTTCTCATTTTTTTCTGTACAATTTGCTTTATTCATGCTGTTGTATTTCGTTGCATCCAAGTGAAACTGCTGGGTTGGAATGAGTTAGGATAAAACTCTAATAACTTTATAACTAAGCATTTGCACTTCTAGCATGTGACTCTCAGCCTTTCTTTCTCTCGTGTTCTGATGTTGACACGCTTTTCTTGCTGCTGTGGTTTCCTTAAGAAAACAGTCCTTTGTCTCCTACTCAGATTCCCAGTTCATTGCCCAGCCTTAGTAATCCCACTTGCATGCTCAGTAGATACAGACAGGACAGATGGAAGAATCATCGTTTTTCAGACCAGAGCATTAACTCCTAGATAGATCCCTGTGAGTTTTCCAGCCCCATAACTTCAGTTTTCTGTTGAGGCAGGAGTGTTTTTCTTGTCTGCTGTGATTTGGGACTTCTTCAGTTTTGTGTTGGGAGAGGAAGGGAAGGATGGTGCATAAACCTCCCCCATAGTTTCACACAGCCTTGAAAAGCTGTATTAGATCAGCTGTGTTTCTAGTGATTGACTTGATTTCAGGGCCATCTCCAGTGTAAGTGACTGTTTCCTGTTGTCCTTGGATCATTTTCTCAGGAAAATGTTCCATTTGAGTTCAGTTTGGGTTCCCTGTTAGCACAAGGAAGGGACTGACTGCAGCTGTCTCTGAACCCTGAGCCACTGATGGCTTTTGAATTGTCTAATGACTTGTTTAGTCAAACAGGGCCTTTTAAGAATTGCCCATGCAATGCACTCAATAAATCAGCACTGACAAGGGAATATTCTGGATGCAGCACTAATCCCCTGTGTGTTAGTTGGCTCCAGACTTAGGAGCCTGACAGGGTTCCCAGCAGAGCAGGCACAGGGATTGTCAGTGCCAGCATCTCATGGAGTGAAGCACATGCCAAGGTCAATACCCCTTCTTCAACTTCCCAGATGATGTTTAAAAAATGGATCTATGTCTGAATTGCAAATACCACCTAAAATAACATGGGGAAGAAAGGAATAGAAACTGCAGCTGTTGTGAAGCACAGAAGTAGCTGTGGGATTTGGGCATGGGGCTTTCTCTTCCTGTATTCCCTAGAATACCAACTATTACCCTCCCAGCTATTTATTTTTTATGTGCTGTGTTAATTAAACTGAAAATGCTTACCAGACTGCCCTTCAGCAGCCCCTCTCTTCAGGCCTGATGTCAGGTCTGCATATCATCACTGCACCTGAGCCCTGCAGTGACTTTCCTGTGCTGCCATTTTTAATCCCTTGGCATGGAGAGTGTCTGTTCCAGCACACTCTGATAAGCACAGCAATGAGCAGGAGCTGTGTTCTGGCTGACCCTGCTGCTGAGTTATTGTCTTTTTAAACTAGATGGTTTGATTTTTTAAAAAATTTGATCCCATTTAAAAATCTTTTAGTTATGGTAAAATGCAGGTTTATGTGACTGTATTAGGAGAAAGGGTGGTTTCTGTGGCTGTGTTGGCTCCAGCATATTTTTTCGTCTCTTTCTGTCAGGGGTGAGAAATAAATATATACAGAATGAAGTGTGATTGCCCCTGAGCAGGGGTCCAGAACTCACTTCTTGGAGCATTATTTCCTAGGAGCTGCATGAGGAGGGAGGTGAAGCTTCTTCCTTTCCCTCAGAGGTGTCAAACTGAAATAGAATCTGCATTTCTGTTCCACTGAAACATGCAGGAGTGTCTTCAGCTAAGGAATTCATGTATTCAGTGTCATTTGCAGACACGAGCGTGAGGTCAGGAGATGAGAGTCCTGAATTTTGCCTGGTTATGGATTTTATTCACTGTGACTCAGAGCAAGGAATTTCATTTATTCCCTCATGCACACACCAAATGATTGTGTTTTTCCTCATGTGTTGGGGTGATAGGGTAAAACTGTAAACTGCAGAAGTTCTGAATGAAGATTTAAATGTGTCAGATGTGTGGGTTAGAATGGTTTTGGTAATTCATTGATACTCCTGAGTTTTGTTGTTAATCCCTTCCCTGACCTGCGCTTGGAATCCTCCCAACCCAAACCTTGTCCTGTAGCCTGACTGAAGCTGTTTTAATGGCTCCCCTTCAGAGGAGTGCTGAGCAGAATGTTCTGAACTGTTTCTCTCCCTGCCATGTAGATTTGATGTGACAGAGTCCATGCTCTGCACAGTGGCCATCCAGCTCCTGACGGGCACGCTGGGGCCCTCCTTCTGGAACTGCACGGTAAACTCTGCTGGCAGAGCCTGCCTGGGCAGGGCAGCACCTGTGTCATGCACTGCTCCTCCAGGGCACTGCACCAGCTTCACAGGGAGGAAAAATATTTCAACAAGTGGGAAAAATCTCATTTATCTGGAAGCAAATTTTTTTGAAAGTATCACATTTTATATGAATCCGGAGCAAAACCTCCTGTTCAACAAAAGTTTAAATCAAACTTTTCTTTTTTATTCACCTAAAAGCCAAGCAGGGCTGTGGAAGCAGCTCTAAGTGTGGGTGTAGAATAATATTGTTGGAACTATTTTTTAAAAGCTTTTGTTGCTGCCATTTCAATACCTTTCCACCAAAAAAAAAGAATTTCTTGGCTCTTTCAGGAAAGTCTGTCTTGTGTAATAACTTTAAAAGTCTGGTTAAAATGTCTGGTTCAAGCTGTGCAGCTTGATCCCTATGCTTGTAGCTTCATGAGGAAGTAACTTCCTTTCCAGCTTGTCTTTATTTTCAAAATACTTTTCCTTTTATCTGTGCTAAATAAATCCTTCTCCCCTCTAGTTTGCTACCCTTAGAAAGGACTTTTTCTTCCTTATTTCATCTTTTTTTCCTAATACATTGCATGTGGGTGAGTTTCCCTCCTAATAAAATGTTACCATTAAAAGCAAATGAATTGGATTCCTTGAAATGTCTCATAGATTATGATTATTATTGATAAATTTTTAGCCTGGACTTTTCTTTGAAATATTTGAGGATATAAGAACAGCTTTTTGATCTCTTTCTTAGAACTGCATCAGGTGTTAAACAAAAGTGAGGTTATTTTTTTGGTGGTTGGTTTACATAGCGTTTGTTAAGCCTGTGTGGATGTTAATTATTTTCTAATAGTTCTTTAGTTAGCTCAGCAAAGTCTCAGCTTTCAGGAGGTTATTTAGGAAGATGAATTACTGGCTCTGCTTTAGATGCAGTACCATCAGCAATCTGGTAAATCCTGACATGTGTCCAGCTGACCCTGGGAGCTGGGTGGCTCTAAAGGGAGTTGGGTGACATCAGTGTCTTAATTTTTAAAATACTCTGTTCATGATCTGTGAAAGGCTGGAAATAGTGTCAGAAAATGGTAATTTAGCAAGCAGTAATCCAAAGGAAGGAAGAGCTTAAATCAGGATTTTAGCCTGTGATGCCAACATCTCAACTGACCAAGGAGTTGCTTGGGGCAGAAAAAAATTATCAAATCCCATAGTTCTGGAGCACTCAGTCTGAAATCATTCCCTGGTGTGATGGCTGTGGGGTGGGAATGACTCAGATTGGATGATGAAAAGAACTGGTTTGAAGTGGAGTAGGACAATTTGCTTTGGGATGGGAGAGAGAGGAAGGGCAGGTGCAGAGGACCTGGGGCTGCCAGAGGTGTCCATCTGCAGCCCCTCGTGCCAAAGGAGCCTTTGCCTTGCAGGAGATACTGGTGACACTGGTTTTACAGCCAGCTGGGGAGTGGGGTGAGGGGGTGGGCCATTTCCACAGAATCCCAGGGTGATTTGGTTTAGAGGGACCTCAAAGCTCATCCCATTCCCCCCTGCCATGGGCAGGGACCCTTCCCCTGCCTCAGGCTGCTCCCGAGCTCCATGTCCAGCCTGGCCTGGGGCACTGCCAGGGATGGGGCAGCCACAGCTGCTCTGGGCACCTGTGCCAGGCCCTCACCACCCTCACAAGGAGAAACTTCTTCCCAGTGTCTCATTACTGTCATGGTAGTGCTTGGAGGCTGCAGACAGGCACATGACTTAAACACATGGTCCAGCTTATTTCATTTCTCCACACCCCCTTTTACAGGGGTTCAAAGCTCTCAGGCCTGAATCCGTGGCTGGTGAAAATCTCTGTGCTGCCCAGCTCCTTGGCCAGTGGTATGTCTGTATGTAGGATAGAATGGGGCAGCAGAGCTCTCTTGTTTGGGTTTGAATCCAGCCTGTCATAACCTAGGCCAGCTGAGTTAGGTTTTCTGTTAGGGCCAGATTTATTTGCTGAGCCACAGTCCAGCTGTGCTGTGACAGTCTATCCCTGCCCTCTGGAGCTGGGAAGCCACTTCCCCTTTGTGCTGTCCCTCAGGCTCTTTCACTGGCTCCTGAGGCAGAACCCCAGGTGTTGCCTGTGACAAGTCTCCTCACACACTTATTTTAACACAGTTTTAGGCACTGAGTTACAGCATAGACTTTTAAATCTACTTAAATTCTGGCATGAGTGATTTCAGATGCCTTCTGGGATCTTTAGTTTTAGTCTTAACTCATAACTAAAGATGCTGCTGCTTCTGAGTGATTCATCAGACATTTATTTACACACTCAGAGGTCAGGCAGAACAGATTTTTAGGTCAGTATTGCAGATCTCAGATGGGTAAGCTACAGAAAATGCATATTCATAATCTGACTGTTTCATGTGACAAACATTTGTACTGAGAAAATAGAATAATACAACACTGTCTTGAAAATGATACAGGAGCTGGAACAGTATGAAGTGAGTAGCTTCAAATTCTTGCAGCACAGCTAAACCTTGTACTTGCTGGGCAGGAAAGGTTTATGTTCACCAAGGAGGGAAAAATGTCTTAAATTGTTAATGAGGTTTTTCTGTCCTTGTAGCCTATGGGAAAATTGTTTTGAAGAACCCGAAGGCTTAAAAAGCTACAAAATAAAAATATTTTGGGAATCAAAATAGGTTTACTCCTTTATTCCCCACATTCACACCAGAAGTGTCAGAGTTTCAGCCCTGTCTCCCTCTCCCTGAAGTTCTGCATGTCACCCTGCAGTTCTTGTACTGATGGAACATGACTTTGGTTTGGAACATTTTGCCCTGGTGATTTTTCAAAGACCAGAATTGGACTGTTTTAATAAAGTTTAGCCCAACAATATAGAGGAATTGCAAATCAAGCTGTTGAGGATGATTCCAGCTGGAGACTGCTCAGCCTTATATAGAAAACAACATGTTAAAATAGTAATGTTCCTGACAACATTTGACCACAAAAGGGATTAGAGGGATGGAAACCTCCTATGAGCAAAGGGTGGGAGAGCTGATGCTGCTCACCCTGCAGAAAGGAAGAAGCCAGGGAGACCTTAGAGCCCCTTCCTGTGCCTGAGGAGCTGGAGAGGGACTTCGGGCAAGGGATGGGGTGCCAGGACAAGGGGGACTGGCTTCCCAGTGCCAGAGGGCAGGGACACATGGGGTATGGGAAGGGATTCCTCCCTGTGAGGGTGGGAGGCCCTGGCAGAGGCTGCCCCATCCCTGGCAGTGCCCAAGGCCAGGCTGGACAGGGCTGGGAGCAGCCTGGGCTGCTGGAAGGTGTCCCTGCCATGGCAGGGGCTGGGATGGGATGAGCTTTGAGCTCCCTTTTAACTCAAGTCAGGCTGGGGTTCTTCTCCTATTTGGGCAGACTGTGCAAGTTAGAAGACTGGCAAATAATCTGCATTTCAATTTGTCACAGCAGGGAAAGGAGGATCAGTAGAGGAGAACACTGCAGTGTGTGCAGGAGAATCTGTGGATGGCAGTGTCACCACAGGAATTGCAGCTGCCCCTGGAAGCTCTGCAGGAGTTCTCCTGTCTTGTGAATTTAGGCAGATAGGGAGTGAGGGGTGAAATGTGCATTTAAAAACTCACAACCTTTATGCTTCCCTGACTTCATTTGAATTAAATCCTTGGGTATTCTGGTTTTCAGCCCATGGTTTGCCCCCAGTGCAGTGCTGACATTTCCTGACCCTGTCCCTGCCATCTACAACTCTGCTGGTTATTATTCTTCCCTGACATCACTGTGCTGCAGAGTCAGTACTTCCCAGCATTATTGTGAGTGTTCTCCCCAGCCTTGGCATTGGATGTTCTGTCTGGGCAGTTTGGTTTGTTAAACACTGAGTCTGGCTTTTTGCTCTGTTGTCAGCATCAGCTCTTTGTTCTTGTTCTTCACCTGGATGTTCCTGCTGATCTTAAACCTCAATTCAGGGTCTTCTGTTTATTTTATAGAAGATGAAAAAGCCCCTGGTTTATTTGAAGAAGAGATTTTTAGAACTTGTCCACTGAACTTGTACAATAACTTTCCATCCATCTATTGTAGTGTGGGAATGTCTTGGGAAAAGGGTTTGTTTCATTTTCTTCATTTCTTGGGGCTTAACCATCCTGCACACAATGTGCACAGTGTCAGTGTCTGGGCAGTGCTGACACCACTCAGTTTCCTCACTCAGGAAACATCAGGCAGCAAAGCTGTCAGCTTGGGGGGAAGTGTGGCTCCAGTGATGCCTGAAAATAACCCACTCAATAAAAATATCCCCATTCGGAGGCTTTAAGAACCTCCTGCAGAATTCATGCTGCTTGCTCTTCCCATTTGTTTTTTCTTCAGATTTCCACTGTAGTATTTAAATGAGTAAATAAATACAAACACAAAGTTGAAAATAGAGTCTTTGAACTGGCTCATTCCCTTCTTGCTTTGAAATGGTTTTGCTTTCTTACAGCCCTGTGTGGGGTAACTGCTTGTATGTAATTGTGATTGTAGTAACTAAATGAGGCAGTCTGCAGGAACAAAGGCCTTTCCCATTTTCTGCTTTTTTTCCCCTTACTTTTTTACAGTAATTTGATAAATGATCTATTACTCCAAAATTGTGTTTTCTCTAATGTTTACCATGGAAGAGTCACTTGAATATGCAGTGGAACTTGATGTAGAATAAAACATGGTACTAATGACATCATATCTAAGCAGGAAGACTTTCACCCTACTTTGTGAATAAATTCCCCATCCACTAAAGCAAGTTGGATGAATTTTCCCTCAAAAAGAAAGGGACTGCTCAGTCTCCATGCAAATGGAGAAAGTGCTTTCCTGCAGCCCTGCTTTTTTTTGTTAGGTACTTCCCAGCTCTACCAAGAGTTTAAAAGCTGTGGTGACTGAGGCAATTTGTGGTTTCTTTTTGATTGCCAGCTCATTTTAGCTGGACCCATTGCATAAATGGAAGTTAATCATTTAGGTGTAAGAATGTCCTCTGGATCTCCTGGTGCATTCGTGCTTTCCAGGCAGTGCTGAGGTCTCTCTTGACAAAACCATTGTTGCTTTGGTTTATAATGGCATTCTTTCACTTTTTAAATTTTTTTTTTCATTTTAGGGGCTGTTTAGGACTTTTATGAAGGCTGGTAGCAGTCCACTTGTGTGTCATTCCCATTTATTCCTCCCCCAGTCTGGAGCTGCCAAGCCCCTCTGGCTCAGTGTTGGGTTGTGGCTCCCAGGGGCTGAGCAGATCTTCCCTTCCCCCTGCTCAGCATTCCCCAGGTAACAAAAAACCACCAGGGAAGCTGATGGGCTGGGAACTGGCACGAGAATTTCTTCTTCTTTGGCTGGATTGTTGTAGCCAAGCCAATCTCCTGGCCCCACTGGTGGCAGATGGTGCTGGCATGGGAGAGAAGGTGGGGCTGAGCAGATGTTTTGGGGGGAAGAAGTGGTCAGGTTTTAAGGAGCTTGGGATGATTGCTCCATGTGGCAGCGTCCTGGATGTGTTTGGTTCGTGCTGTGGTTGCACAGTTACCTTGAATTCAAGTTAAGCCCAGAGGGGAGCAGTGTGTGTCTCTTTCACCACCTTGGGCTTCCAGTTGTTTCTTCCTTCTGTGCTCCAGCTTTGAGGAGCTGCCTGTGGATTTCTGTCTAGAGGCCACTTGGCATCCTGTGAAAAAAATGCACTAAATAATTCCACCATCAGGCATGTGCTTTACTGATGTCAAGCCTGTCATTTGAAGTCATCTTACAGTGCTTTTAGTGAGCATGGGGTGTTCCCAGGTCTTCTCGCTCCTTGGGATTAAGATTTCATGCTTTCTTTAAGTGACAGTTTGGTGTTTAGTTTCTCCTCAGTAGGTCTTAATGCTTTTGTCTTCTGTTTTAAGGAACCATTTGGTATTAAAAATCTAGAATATTAAAGTGGAACTGAATTTAAGACTCGTATTTGTTCTGTAATAGGAAATTCTTACTGCAAGTCAGGGAGGAGTTTTTAACAAGTACTCTTGGCTGCCTGGTGCTGTTTGTTTGAGTTGGAAGGGCAGAGCCCTGGGCAAGGGGGTAAAGGTTGTGCCATGGCTGTGTAAAGATAAAACTGTTTCTCTAAACTCAATCCAGGCACTGCTCCCCATGTATTTGTTGGGCTCTCAGCCTTGTGCAGTGGTTTGTCTGGCAGAATAACTTGGGTTTCCATACACAACATTGCTCTATAGTGCATAAGATTTCTGCTGCCAAAAGAAACCTGGTTTCCTATCCAAGGAAAGCTGTAAGTTGGAGTTACCTCCCTGAGTTATTAGTCACTGTTCCTGTGAACTTGCTCAGTTTCTTTCTGTTCTTTAGGTGATTGGCAGAAGTAGTGAAATGGGCTCAAACACATTCCTGTGCTCCTGGAATGGAGCTGCTCCAGCCCTTCCTTGGCTGGGCACACTGAGAACACATTTCCATCCTGACTCCAAGGGCCGTGAGGAAGCAGTTTGCATTAAATCTCTTGGTTTGTGTATCTCTGCTGAGCATTTTAATTCTTTTCTTGCAAGGTACCTCAGTGGCTCTATTTGTTTGTATCAGGACTGAAAACAGATCTTTTAGAACACTCTTTCCTCAGTGGAAGTTAACTTTTCCCCCAGCCAGTTGTGATTGCCTTGCAGGATTGTTGTTGAGCAAATTGGATATTGGAGGGCTCCAAAAAACTGTGGTGTCCCATCTCCAGGTTTGTGCAGTGAAAAGCAAATTGACATAGCTAAGAATCATGGAATGGCTTGGGTTGGGAAGGACCTTAAAACTCCTCTCATTCCAACCTCTGCCATGGGAGGGATGTCTGCCATGGGATTTAGGTGCAGCCTTGGAATTTTCCCTTGTGTGTCTGGCTCTGCTGCTGGCCAGACTGGAGATCCTGAAATGGGAGCATCCACTCCCAAACAGAAACAAAGTCTGCAGAGAAACACTGAGCTGATATTAACATCAATTCCATGATCCTGTAGCTCATTTAAGGCAGAGAGAGGAAAGCCCACCCCATAATGCTCCTTCCCTGTGCAGGTGATATCTGCAGGGTTTTGTCACAGCAAAGCCTGTGTGTGCAGGAAGTGATTTTGAGTCTTTCAAGTAGAACCACCTTACTGGAAATAAGGATAAGCCAGAAATGTTTCAAACTGACTTACAGGATTATTTTTGATGCAGCACTTCAGGACAAGATACTATTATATGGCTATAATAGATATATTATATATAACATTTTTATGTATAGATGTATAAAACGTGTATGCCTATTTATAACATATAGAGTGTATATACACCCCACATATATATCACACCAGCAAGTCCATTCTCTTCACTTAACTTGTATTTTTATACATTCTTATTTCTGGCATTCATTTGTGCACCTGTGTTTCCCTCTTTCTACCTCCAAGACTTTTACATGCTCCTTAAGCCTTAAATCCCTGTTTTCTCCCATTCTGTCTTGCAGCACATCCTGGCTCTGCTGGAACCAGAAGTGGTTTCTCTTTTTGCTGCCACTGTAGCATTTCCATCAACCCTTTAGGGATTTGTGTTTCTTTTTGAAGCTTGGTGCTGTTGAGAATGTTCATATTAAGATAGGGGAGGGAATATCATAGGGGTTAGAAATACATTTTTAGAATTTTAACACCTGTACTAATTTTTTTTTTGGTGGAAAAGGTTAAAACTGAATATTTATTAGTGCAGCTGTGAAGAGTTCCAATGTTTCAGTTGATAAAATGGATTTCTGTTATTGCACTGTGAAGTAAAACAAAATTATAGCACAACATTGCTCTAAATTTAAACAATGAAACGAAATACATTTTTGCCTTCTGAATGATTTGTGAGTTTTCCTCTTTTCCTCAGCCTCTTGGGTGTTCATACTGTGCATGACAGAGTTGCGCCGCTGAGCTTGCAAATAACTGACTTGGAATTGCTTTGAATAATTCTGCTTTTTTTTTGGCTTTTTATACATAATCAGAATTGATGTGACTGAAGTACAAATCTTCATAATAATCATGCATTTACTGGCAGTGATTGGAGGACCACCTTTTTGGCAATCTCTGGTAATTTTGCTCATGTTTTTATCTTATCCTTTGTAATAATCCCATGGTTACTGAAGGACTCCTGCACATCCTGAGGCAGTTTCACTTCTGCAGGAAGGTTTCACTTGTCCTTAGAAATGGAAACAGATTTTTGAATTCAGATCTCACGGAATTCATGTGGATCCTGGCTGTAAGAGAGTCCTTAAACAAGGTTATTTCATACCCTGTGCCTGCAGGTAAAAAGCTATGAAACATTGCATGAACTTAAACCTTTGGTGAAATCCTGGCCAAAACCTGAATGAATTCCATGCAACAGACAGTGGAGGAATATTAAACTGGGATGAAGATTTGGGGGAACTCTTGGAAAGCACTTGGGAGCCATCAGTAGATAATTTGGCCTGAATGTGGCTGATGGCTCTTGATTTGTCTAAGGGGAAAACCCCAGTTGTCAGGTTTTTCCTTTTAAACTAAGATGAGTAAATGAGCTGCTGGCACTGCCTGGGTGCAGATGCTTTATTTGTATCTATATCTAGATATAGATATATACACAGATATAGATATAAATATATATAACATAGATATGTTGATACAGGCTCACCAGGTCATGTCAGCTGACAGTTTAATGATAATAATAATAATAATATTACAATAGTAAGTATTTCTGAAGCCACATTGAGCTATCAAAATGGCATTGTCCACAGAAAAGCAGGTATGTGCATATATAAATTAAAAAATATATAAATTGACTGGAAGTACAATTCAAAGCATTGATTTTCTGGAAGGTTTTCCTTCCTGGTTATTAATCTTCTCTCTATATTTGTTAAATGCAGTTCTTAAGGAGAAAGAAATCTTGATTTCAGTAGCACCAAGAGATGGACAAAAGTCCCTGAAAAGCTTCACCCCAAATGGATGAATTTCTAATCTGCTCTATGTAGTGGCAGCAATGAACCCACAGTCTGTGGAGAGGATCCCAAATGAGCTAATTGTGCCATTGATTTTACTGCTTGTGCTTTCAGGCTTAAAACTCCAAAGCCCTTAATTAATTCTATAAATGCAAAGTAAATACCATCTAAAAGGAGTGAGGGTAGATAGGACTGATCAGAAAATAAAAATATTAGTGTGGCCAAAATCTCCATGCAGCTATAATTTAATATTCTGTGTTACCAAGAAAATTTCTCAATTCCTGTTCTCAGTTTCCTTAAAAAAGGGTGGGGGGTGGAAAATGCTGCTACAGCAACCTCTGGCACAATTCAGTGATGTTTGTGTGAGCTTAGAAATGGGTCTCTTGTTATTAAACAGCTAAAATAACTCTAAAATAGCCTTTTAAATAACCCTTTTCAGCAAAATCTTGAGATCTGCCAGAAGTTCTGGGTTGCAGCAGCATTTGCCTAAGCTCCCAAAAATACTAAACTATTTTGGTTGATTTAATGGAACATTTCTCCAGAGAACAGCCTTAATCAGGTCTCCCATGACAATCCTGTGTAATTCAATGAGTGAGATTTTGTGTTCATTTGAGATAAATGCTATTTACTGCTTGCAGAGCAAAATAAATCACACAACCTCTTCTCACCCAGCCCTCTCTAATCCTTTAATACTTGATGTGACTGCAAAATTGGTGGTTTGATATTTTTTTATTTGCTTCTGTTTTTGGGGAAATATAAATGTGGTTGTGTACTCAAACATTCCACTTTTCATGGGAAAAGCAAAATGCTCTGAACAGGTGAAATGCAGATTGTGGATTTTGGCAATTGTTGCTTTCATTGCCTTTCCTTTATTCCATGAAACTGTGTGTGCCTGCTGTGGTTCCCTCTTTCTGGCAGTGTAAATTCTCCTCAAAGCCTGTTAAGTGCTGCTCTCCAGGCTCCTGGAGCTGGGTAATTCCTGTGGGATGCTGAGTGTGGCTCCAGCTTGGACCACCTGGGACGTGTGAGTAAAGCAAGGAAGCTTAGGGTGACTCCTTTCATAGACTGTGTATTTGATTTTCCTGCACTTGCTGGGGTTTTCTTCCCCAGGGTCTGGAATAGGAAAAAGCACAAGCACTCAGGGATGTGGAGCTGGAGTTCAGGAAGCTGTTCCTGTGGCAGATGTGGCTGCTCCAACTCCAGCTGGATCCAGCCCTGTGGGAAGGGCTCCAGGCTGCCCAGCTGTGGGGTTGGTGCAGGAGCAGTTCCTGGAGGAGGTAGCTCCCTGTGGTCTCTGCATGCTCCTCCCTGCTGCTTCCATCAGCCCTTATTTTTTTTATTTTTATTTTAATCCCAATTCATTCTGCATAAAACTGATGGAATGTACTCTGGAATCCTGGGAGTAATTTTCTGGCAAAATATCCCAGACTTGCTTTAGCGCCGTCTCTGGCAGCCACCTCTGCCTCTGTGCATTGCCTGCTGCCCCCTGGTCCTGCCATGCCTGGGCTGTTCCCAAACAACATCTGGAGTCCTGCAATGGGTCTTAAAGCTCAGTCAGTCCCATGGGCAGAAACACCTTCCATCCACAGAGGTTGCTCCAAGCCCTGTCCAAGCTGGAATCTTCTTTCCCAGGGTTTTCCTGGATCCTGCAGCTCTCTGGGCAGTGCAGCCTTCCCTCTGTGATCAGTCTCAGAGGGTTTAACAGAACATGGTTTGTAAAAAATGTCACTGGTGATACTTGCCTGCATTGCTGATGTGGTTTTGGGAAGTTCTGCCTGCATGAGACTCTGGCTGAAGCCCCTGGAATCACCAGGAAGGGCAGAATAACTGCAGGGGCTGCAGTGATACATGGAATACAGACAGGGCAGCCTGGCAGCTGTCTTCAGTGTCGTCTGAGGTAAAATCCAGGGGCTGCAGTGCCACTTTGCAGGAACATTTCCCTCTCTCCCTCTATCAGAGGGAAAAACTAAAAGCAATCTGATATCTGCTTGATTTTGCTGCTTCCCACTTTTGGCTTTGTTGCTCCCATTTTGTACACGGAGAAATTCAGCAGGTGCTGACTTTTTAATCCAGTCCTGGCTTTCCTCTGCTAAATTTCTGTATTTCTAATTTTTTCTTCAGGCATGTTTTACACTGATGAAGCTGCTGTGGAGGCCAAAAGAAGAGTGTTAAGAACTCAAAACTTGCCAAACTGGATGTTACAAGGGTGTGGCCTTGTCTTTCCCTGAGCATCCTTCTCCAGTGTTCTAGTGTAGCTGGGAGTTTTCCCCAGCCAACTCCCTTTGTCTTGGGGAATTGTCAACCTTAATGCCTTTTGACTCCTCTGATGGGAGTTTGCTACTGTTTTCTTTTGCCTGTAAAAGTCAATCCACCTCCTTTAAATACCAAAGTATCAGTTCTGAGGCAGAGGCCAGCGCAGGTACCTGCTTTTAGAAGAGCTCCCTGATGTTAATGAATGATTACAAGTAGTGCTCCAGTCTGGCAGTTCAAGCCTTCTCTTCATTTATCTTTATTCCTCCTCTACAATCTTCTAGGAAATGCCATTTTTTGCCTTAGCAGGGCAGCCTTAGCAAGGGAGAAATATATTTGAGTATCATGAAACTGGGTGGGGTTTGGGAGTGGGCTGAACAAGGCATGAAGGGTTAAAGCTCCTCTGCCTCTTAATCATGCCCTGGAAAGATCAAGAGATTCAGTTGTTGAATGGAATAGAAAACTTAGGATCTTCAAGAATCATCTTCAAGCTCTGGGAGTGTTTGGACAGTGCTCTCAGGCACAGGGTGGGGTTGTTGGGGTGTCCATAGGAACAGGGGTTGGACTGGATGCTTCTGATGGGTCCCTTCCAGCTCATAATGCTCCATGATTTACCTGCTGAAGGCGACTCTGAGAGTGTAGTTAAAGAAAAATAGAAGCAACTTGACCTGCTTGGGGCTTTTGTTCCTGACTGGGCTCATTGGGCAGCCAAGTTTGTTCAGTTGAGTGCCATGACTTCAGTTCAGTAAAGAGCTTTGAGTAGCTGAATGCAGTTGGCAAGTTTTGGGTCGTTATCTCTAAACACTTGCTTCCATAACATAGTTCCTGTGGTTTACTTTGGGCTATTCTTCATTTCTAGTTTTTCCTGTTCTGCTTGAAACATGACTGTTAAAAAACGAAGGAAACTTTCAAAATTGCCTGTGCTCGTTCTCCCCTTCTTTAGCAACCTCATCCTTCCTCTGCTGGGTCACTGGCTCTGGTCTGACATGTCTGGTCTCTTTGCTTGCCTTGCCTTGCACAAAGGATCACATCCAGAACTTGAAAGGGTTTATCTGACCATCCCAAGTGGCCCTTGTTCTGCCCAGCTTGATCTTGATTGCAGCTTCAGGAAAGGTGATGATTCTCTTCCCTGGGATGAGTTAGAGCAGGTTCTTGGTTTCTGTCCATTTCTCTGCTTTTGGTATCTCCTCTTTGGTAACTGAATGCTAGTCTGGCTTCCTGGGAAGTTTCATGGAAGGATTTTTGGAAAATATATTTTTCTCTGTAGAAATGTCAATCTCTGTATAGCAGAGAGAGAGAAGAGCAAATGTTGTGTTGGAAAGTGGAGTGTTTGAGTGCACCTGAAATATTAACCCAAATTTGAGTTTGTGCATATTTTAACCTCTTGTCTCTCTTCCATTAAGATTCCAGTACTGAATATTCAGGTGAAAATATTCCCAGCTCTTTGTACTGTGGCAGGAACCATATTCTCCTGTACAAACTACTTTGGTGTGATCTTCACGGGTGGAGTTGGCAAAAATGGATCCACTATAGCAGTGAGTACCTTGGGCTGCCAGTTCCTCCTCAGCACGGAGGCTCTTCAGCCACAGTTTGTATTGAACATAATCCCTCCTCCATGGGAAGTACTTCCCCTTCAGCTCCTTGCTGGCTTAGGCAAAACAAGTTAATATTGTGTGTGTAAGAAGAGTAGATTTAGGAGCAAAAGTTTTTAAAATTTTTTATTAAAAGTACTCATTGTACTTTGATATTTGTTTTTGAATTAATGAGATAAAACAAGTTATACACCCCTCACTGAAGAGTTCATAGAAAAATCCCATGCAAAAATCCATTCAGGAGAAAATTTTTCAAGAAGATTCTGTGTTTGATCCTTCTGAAAGATCTATATTATTTATATTACTAATGTAAAAGAACAAGTGGAGGTGTCTGCACAAGCACCTTCTGTTGCAGTGTTCTTGCTGCCTAAAATCTCCTTTTTTTCCCCAGCACCAGAAAGTTTCCACCACATTCTCAGCTGCTGCATGCTCAAGTTTCACCACTTTTTGTTTCCTTTTAGCACCAGCATTCAGAAAGATGTTTCTAATGTGATTTTATTTTTAACCCCTCATTGCATGCCATGTGAGGGGCTGAGGTTTCTTTGCAATGTGCACATTTTATTAACCTCCTGCTTTAATCTCGCCCTAGGGAACAAGTGTCCTCTCACCTTTTCTCCATATTGGCTCAGTGATCGCCTTGGCTGCAATGATCTACAAGAAATCTGCTGTGCAGCTCTTTGAGAGGCACCCCTGCCTCTACATCCTGACTTTTGGCTTTGTGTCTGCCAAGATCACGAACAAACTGGTGGTGAGTGCGCCAGAACCTTTCCAAGTGCTGCTGCAGGAGAACTTTTTACAGATTATGGAGCTCTCTGGGTGTTCCACTGAGTAACTGGCACTTGTTTGTGCACTGAAGAGATACTTGTGCTTTGCTTTGAGTAGCCTGGAGGTGCAGCAGAGCTCTTTCTTTGAAAGGGCAGTGGAATTTGGAGTTGATGCTGTGGTTGCACAGGCAGCACTGGGACAGCTCAGAGCTGTTTCTCTTCGTTCCCAGCTGTTTAATTCACACTTCTGCAGCGTATTTGTGCACATGTGTGAAGAGCTGGGCTGGAGCAGAGGTGGCTGGAGTCCCCCTCAGATGCAAAAGAGAAGAAGGTTTGGCAGAAGGAGAGGAGGTGATGGAGCTGCTGAGGTTTGCAGTACTTGCTGAGGGTTTAACCCGAAGAACTGGAGGAAAATAGGGATTAAAATCATTAGCAGGTTTGTACAAGGGTGGAGGTGTCAGTGAATGAGGGTTAAACAGCTCCTGCCTCAGACACCCTCCCAGTCCTGCAGGCCTCTGTTGGGCTGCTGTCAGCTGGGTCAGTGCTGGGCTTAACTCACAGTGGAAGAGTTTAAATTCATAGTGGAGGAAGAGTTTAAGCTCACAGTGGAAGAAGAGTTTCTTTCTTACCACACCTGCTGTAGTGCTCAGTCCCATTCCAGCCATGCTGTGCAGTGAGGGTGGAGTGTAGGATGGGTTCTGTGCATGTAGGGAGGTGGGAAGGGCACACTGGAACACCAGAAATGTTCATCAGATTGTAACCAGAGAGAAGTGATCCTTATGGAATGGGAGAAAAAGAGGTGGAGAGAGAGGAACAGCAAGTGTCCTTGACTTTTGAAGCCCCAGCAGCTGTGAGTTTTTGTTTCCAGGCTCAGCTTTAAAATTTACTAGTCTGCTTCCATTTCACTGTTTGGTTTCTGGCAGGAGGAGGAGGTGAGCTGGAAAACTTGTTATTTTTTTTCCTGTGCTACATTCTCTGCTCTAATCTCTGTAGCTGTGGAGCACAGTGGCTCAAACAATATTGTTGCTGCCACTTGAGTGCTGGATGTTTTGCAGTAATATGGCTTGAACTGTATGGTTTTGGCTCTGTGTATTCTGAAATCACTCTGCCTCAACTGGCATATGTTTATTTCTTAAACTTCTCTTTTTTTTGTTTTTACTGCAGGTTGCTCACATGACCAAGAGTGAGATGCATCTGTATGACACAGCATTCATAGGGCCAGCATTGCTGTTCCTTGACCAATATTTTAACAGCTTTATTGATGAGTATATTGTCCTCTGGATTGCCCTGGTGAGTCCAGGCTCATTTTATTAATTAGCTCTGCCACTAACTCGTTGTGTTGGCTGTGCCCAGCTGAATTCCCCTGGAGGGGGTGGATTTGAAGCTGGTGCAGAGCTGAGCAGGGTCACAGTGTCCTGGGCACTGTCTTTTGGGATGGTCTGGGTGAGGGGACTGAGGCACTCCCAGTCACTTTGCAGAAGACACCAGCTTGGGTAGGATGTGGATCTTCTGGAGGGATCTGGACAGGCTGGATCCATGGCCAGGGCCAGCGGTGGGAAGGTCAAGCAGGCCAAGTGCCAGCTCCTGCCCTTGGGTCACAACAGCCCCATGGAATGTGCCATGCTGGGGGAGGAGTGTCTGGAAAGCAGGAAAAGGATCTGGGAGTGCTGGTGGCAGAGGCTGGACATGAGCCCAGGAGTGCCCAGGTGGGCAGTGGCACCTGGGCAGTCACAGCCATGGTGTGTCCAGGCCCAGTGTGGTGCCCTGTGCTGGCACTGTGGGGCACCTCCAGCCCTGGGCACAGCTCTGGGCCCCTCCTGACCAGAGAGACACTGGGGGGCTGGAGCTTGTCCAGGGAAGGGAACGGAGCTGGGGAAGGGGCTGGAGCTCCAGGAGCAGCTGAGGGAGCAGCTGGGGGGCTCAGCCTGGAGAAGAGGAGGCTCAGGGGGACCTTGTGGCTCTGCACAACTCCCTGAGAGGAGGGGACAGCCAGAAGAGGTCGAGTTCTGCTGCCAGGCAGCAAGGGCCAGAACAAGAGGAAATGGCATCAAGGTGCAGCAGGGGAGGTTCAGGTTGGATATTTGGGAAAAAAAACATGCTGAAAGAGTTAATCAGGCATTGGAATAAGTTGCCTAGGGCAGTGACAGAGTCACCACACTTGGAAGTGTTCAAGAGGTGTCTGGAGGTGGCACCTGGGTCATGGGTTAAGGGTGACTATGGTGGCTCTGGGGTGAAGGTGGGACTCCATCATCTTGAAGGTGCTTCCAACCTTGATGACTGTGATAGTTTAAAATTTCAAAGCACTGTAGCAGATATTCAAAGCTTAGAATAGAGTATTTTGCAGATGATTGTTGCTTCCTCATTAGCAGGGGCTCTGTGATGAGCAATGCAGAGGGGCTCTGACTGTGCCTTAGGCTCTGTCATGACTCCAGCACTGTAGGGAAAAGCATTTGAAATTCAACTTACCTGGGTTTATCAAATGGTCAAGCTTAATGTACAAAAACAGTGTTAACCTTTCAGTAAAATTGTGTTGGTATGATGTGAAAGGATGTGTGTGTGTGGTTATCACCATTCAGAGTTAAGGGGACATTTGACAGTATTTCTGTAGCTGCTGTAGCTCTTCTCTACTTTCTGATTGTAGAATTGAGTGTCTCTCGTGCCTTAGGCTGGAGGAAAGCCCAGCAGTGCAGAAACTCTGTCCCTGGCAGCGTCCAAGGCCAGGTTGGGCTGGGCCTGGAGCAGCCCGGGCTAGTGGAAGCTGTCTGTGCTGGGGATGGGCTCTCTTCCATCCCAAGCCAGTCTGTGATTCCCTGGTTGTTCCTAGAGTTGGAGATTCAGCTCAAGGAACCAGCTGTGGCTGTGGAGTGTGGGCTGTTACCCCCCTGTGGGACACAGGGAGCACCGGGGTGTGACTGTGGCTGCTTTTCCCTGTGCAGATCCCGGTGTGGGTGTAACTGAGGCTGGATTTCCCGGTGCAGATTGAGGTGTGGGTGTAACAGTGGCTGTTTTTCCCTGTGCATTGATGTGGGTGCTGTGGCTGTCTGTGCAGATCCCGGTGTGGCTGTGGCTGTTTTTCCCTGTGCAGATCTCGGTGTGGGTGTAACTGTGGCTGTTTCTCCCCATGCAGATCGCAGTGTGGGTGTAACTGTGGCTGTTTTCCCCGTGCAGATCTCGGTGTGGGTGTAACTGTAGATGGTTTTCCCTGTGCACATCGATGTGGGTGTAACTGTGGATGGTTTTCCCTGTGCAGGTCCTGTCGCTGCTGGACCTGCTCCGATACTGTGTCAGTGTGTGCAAGCAGATCGCAGTGTGGGTGTAACTGTGGCTGTTTTCCCCGTGCAGATCGCAGTGTGGGTGTAACTGTGGCTGTTTTCCTGTGCAGATCTATGTGGGTGTAACTGTGGCTGTTTTCCCCTGCAGGTCCTGTCCCTGCTGGACCTGCTCCGATACTGTGTCAGTGTGTGCAAGCAGATCGCGGTGTGGGTGTAACTGAGGCTGTTTTTCGATGTGCAGATCCATGTGTGGGTGTAACTGTGGCTGTTTTCCCCGTGCAGATCTCGGTGTGGGTGTAACTGAGGCTGTTTTTCGATGTGCAGATCCATGTGGGTGTAACTGTGGCTGTTTTTCGATGTGCAGATCCATGTGTGGGTGTAACTGAGGCTGTTTTTCGATGTGCAGATCGCAGTGTGGGTGTAACTGTGGATGGTTTTCCCTGTGCACATCGATGTGGGTGTAACTGTGGCTGTTTCCCCGTGCAGGTCCTGTCGCTGCTGGACCTGCTCCGATACTGTGTCAGTGTGTGCAAGCAGATCGCGGTGTGGGTGTAACTGTGGCTGTTTTTCGATGTGCAGATCCATGTGGGTGTAACTGTGGCTGTTTCCCGTGCAGGTCCTGTCCCTGCTGGACCCTGCTCCGATACTGTGTCAGTGTGTGCAAGCAGATCGTGGTGTGGGTGTAACTGAGGCTGTTTTTCCCTGCAGGTCCTGTCGCTGCTGGACCTGCTCCGATACTGTGTCAGTGTGTGCAAGCAGATCGTGGTGTGGGTGTAACTGAGGCTGTTTTTCCCTGTGCAGATCCATGTGTGGGTGTAACTGAGGCTGTTTTCCCCTGCAGGTCCTGTCCCTGCTGGACCTGCTCCGATACTGTGTCAGTGTGTGCAAGCAGATCGCGGTGTGGGTGTAACTGTGGCTGTTTTTCGATGTGCAGATCCATGTGTGGGTGTAACTGTGGCTGTTTCCCCGTGCAGGTCCTGTCGCTGCTGGACCTGCTCCGATACTGTGTCAGTGTGTGCAAGCAGATCGCAGTGTGGGTGTAACTGTGGCTGTTTTTCGATGTGCAGATCCATGTGTGGGTGTAACTGTGGCTCTTTCTCCCCCTGCAGGTCCTGTCGCTGCTGGACCTGCTCCGATACTGTGTCAGTGTGTGCAAGCAGATCGCCGCCCACCTGCACATCCACGTGTTCCGCATCCAGGGCTGCCCCGCGCACTCCAACCACCACTAGGGCTGGAGACGGACTTGGGTTCTGCAGGAGTGGATCAAGACTTGTAGGAGACTAAGGCTAAAAGCAGATAAGAACAAAGTAATTTATAATAATCAATGTTGTATAACTTTTCTTCTTTGTTATCAATAACACTCCTTTAACTAGTCTCCTGCCGAGAGAGTGAATTCCAAGTACACCCTAGTCAACTCTCCATGTAGTCAACTCTGTTGGTTCCAAGCCCGGGACAGCATGCAGGAATAAATGCTCTTTGTAATTACCTTGATTACAAATTAATCTCTATACGGTGAATGGACCCCCACCAACTGAAGTTTCTAATGTAGTATAATTACAGCTGCAATCTGACTTGCTTTTAATTTTAATATTTCATCATCTCTTAGTGAAATACTTGTTTAGTGTCCACTTGGAATTTATTTACTAAAGACCTGAGCTGGTAAAAGCCCAGAGATATCTCACTAAGCTGTGTGGCTGCAGCAGCTGCCAGGTGGGAGCCAGGCTGGGGTGGTTTTTGCTCGTGCATTGCTGACAAAAAAAGCGGTTTCATGCTGAGCAGGGTCCTGTGAGCCAAGGGGTGCCCGGCATGCAAAATAGTGTGGTATCTTTGTCAATTAATTTTATTTTTTTAAATAAACATTATCTAAAAAGACAACTTATTTCTCAATTTTCTTCAGTGGAAAAGACTATAAGAAAAAAAATTTACTGTTTACTTTTTATGTATAAAACTTAAGCAAAATTTCCTTTCTGCTCTTAATAAATAAGAATTCTGAGAGCAACAGTTGTCTTGAGATCTATGTGTTGCTGTCCTGCTTAGACTTGTGAGTGTAAAAACTTGCCTGAGGTTTAGAGAGTAGTTTTCCAGTGCTTTTTTGTGGATCATGTTGTCATTCCAGGATCTCAGAGAGCTTTGCCTGCTATATAGTGCAGTAAGTTGGGGTTTGTTTTTTATGTCATTGTTTTAATACCATTTTAACTGTGGTGAACTGTGAGGGACACAGGTTAATGGAGGGTTTAATTGCATGTTAATGAAGCACTGAGGGGAACTTCAGCCCCTGAGCAAAGGGGCTGAAGTGCTGAACAGGGAGTGTCTGGCAGGATCTGCCCTGGCTGTGGGGAAGCTGCTGGGACAGCTGGAGTGCTGGGATCCCATGTCTGAAATCCCACCCTCTGACCATGGAGCATCTCTGTGAAGTGGGAAGGAACATCTGGGCTGGGAGCCCAGGCCAGGGCAGTGCCTGTGGACAACACATGGCCCTGAAGGAATTAAATACAGCTCATGGTCAGAAAAAAAACTAAACAAAAAACTTCACACCTCAGTAACAGTGAATCAAAACCTCCCTCATCTCCTGGAAGCACTGATGTGGATTTCCTGTGATACCCCAGTGATAGGAAAATGTACTCAGGAAATGGAGGGAAAACTTAGTTCCTGCAGTGCCTGGAGAGGTTTGAAACTCCTGTTCCTTCTCTGGGCAGTGCTCAGGGTCCAGCTGCTGTGGACTGAAGGTTGGGCTTGCTTGTGTCCTGGCAGGGCCCTAGAGGAAAGTGGCTCTGGCTTAGAGGCTGCAGAGGTTGTGGGGAGAGCCCGGCTGGCCCTGCCGGGCTGTGCTGGAGAAGGTGGAGCAGGGTGCCAAGCCCTTGGTGCAGGGAAGTGTCCTGTGCTTTCTGTGCTTGGAAAGAGCCTTGGTTGCTTCCTGTGGGGCGGCACCTTGCAGCAGTGAGCTGCAGTCCTGTCAGCCTGGGGCACTGGGGCAGTCAGGAACAGCTCAGCACCAGGAGGAGGCTCCTGCCACACCCCTGCACCCCCACCTGCCCCGTGAACCTTGTGAGCAGCAGTTTCCTGGCAAGCACAGCTGAGGGTTCTCTGGGGACCTGGCCCTGTTAGGGGTCCTCTCATGGTCCCTGCAGGCTGGAGGCAGAGAGGGCGTTTGATTCCTGCATCCTGGTGCTCCTGGGCAGCTTCCCAAGGCTCCTGGAGCTCTCCCCTAGTGCCTTGGTGCCAGGAGCATCTCCCTGAATGAGGGGACAGCTCTAGAGGGACATTTTTACATACAGATGGAGTTCAGGGAACTCAATTAATGAGTTTTAGCTGCAGTGAGCTGGGAAAAGGGTTGGTCTGGACAATGTGGCCTCTGCTAGTGTCCTTCAGGGGGGCAGGTGAAAGCCTGCAAGGGAGGAGCCTGGAAGGGTTTGAAAGTGCCCTTGTCAGCCCACGTGTTTCCTGTCAACAGCACAAAGCAGGTGCAGAGCTGTGCTGGGAAAGTCCCTCTCTGGAGCCTGAGTGGTTTCCTTGAAGCAGAATCAGGCTGGTGGTTCATCAGGTGCAGCCTTTAACCAAGCACTGTGTGCCCACTTAGCCATGTGCACAGGAGATTCCTGCTCTGTCCTCAGGGGTGTAAGATTAGGCCACTCCAAATCATTTGTTAGAAATACTTGGGACTGGAGAAGAGCAAAAAGCCTTTAAAAGGCTGTGCAGGACCAGACTTCCACCTGCAGAACTAAAGCCTGCTGCTGTTCAGGAAATGCAGGACAGCCCCTTTTCTGAGCTTTTCACTCCCTGGGAGTTTGGATGCCCCGGCCAGAGAAAATTCCATTTCTCTGCTGATGTAGTTCAGTGTTATCAGGGGAACAGTGACTGCTGGCAGTCCAAGCCCTCTGAAGTGCTGTGGTGACAGGTGGTGGAATAAATAATCTTTCCACCTGCCTTGTTTGTGGCCATGGTCACATCAGATGTGCTGTGGGGATGAAAAGGAGGGCAGGCCACGTGTGGGCTCAGCCTGGTCTCGTGACGGGCCCTGTCACTTTCTGTTGTCTCCAGAAAACAGAGGAGGAAGAGCTGCAGCAGCAGCACCTGGCACTGAGAGCACGCTTGCTAAAAAAGTACAGTTCTGCTCTGCAGCTTTTCCTCTTGGCTTGTGAAGAGAAGCTGAAAACTTCCACTGGCTGTTGTGTTGGCTCTTTAAGCACTGCTGAAGGAGTTCCCTTGCTCTGATAAGGGGTTTAGCACAGGAAGGTGGCAGGTCAGGACACCTCAGGGCCTCTTTCTGTGTCACCAAAGCACCAGCTTTGTTCCAAGGTGCTGTTTTCCTCCTGTTCCCATCCTGCCCCGGCACCTCCAGTGCTGCTGTGTCCTCTGAGCGTGGAATGGAGCTGCAGAGGAGGAAAATAATTCCCAGAGGGTGAGCACTAGGGCAGTTGAGCAGTTGTGGCCAGGTGGGCTGGGGCTGGGGGTGGGAGAGGGGCTGTTCCTGCCCTGGGCAGTGGGAAGCTCTGTGCTGTCCCCTGGGCTGCCTCCAGCAGGGTGAGCCCTCCCAGGACGGTGTCCTGGCAGAGGGTGGCACGTGCCAGAGCATGGAATTGTCTTCCAGAGCAGCCACAGGGCTGAGCTCCACGGTGCTTGCAGGGTGTGAGCTGGCCAGTGCTCTGCTGGGAGCCATGTCCACAGTTCAGCAGGATGAACCAGCTCTTCCCAATCCAGGGAAACGTTTCCTGGTGCTGTTTTATTTACTGCTGCAGGCTTGGGTCAAGTGCTGGGCAAATCTCGAGCAGGAAGAAGGATTTAAAAATCTGCTGTGGGTAATGCTGATGTGCTGCAATGTGACCCTGCTCCCAGCTGAACCTGCCCAGTCTGTCCCAGCAAACACTGTCCACCCCCTGAGCATTAGAGTATGAAACCCAGAACTTAACAAATACCTACAAAAAAAAAGGAGAGTGACTTTGTACACAAGGAAACAGTGATAGGACAAGGAGGAATGGATTTAAACTAAAATAGATTTTTTTTTGCCCTTCTGAAGCTGAAGTTCACCTTAGCCTGGCAGCTGGAGCATTGACTGCATTTGAAAATTTATATATTTTTTGATTTAAGAATGCATTTTTGTATATCTGTTTTCAGAAGTTGAGGAATAACTTTCTGTCAGTTTTTTTCTCCAGGAGGAATCAAGCAATCACACAGTCCAGTCCTTTGGATGATTTGTAATTGTTTCCAAAAAAACTACTCCCAAAACGACGACCACTTGCCAGTGTCTCAATGAGATGGTGTTTGGTTTCACAACCAAAAAAGTTTGGCATCTCTTCACAACATAATGAACATGCAGAAGGGTGAGGCAAGTGGCTGTTTCCAAAGGGATTGTTCCTGAGAGATGCCCTTGATTTTCCATGCCATTTTCTGCTGTCAGTTGAACATTGAAAAATATATTTTTTTAAAAAAAACCCAGAAAAATACCACAAACCTTTTAATTTAGTTAACCCTGTGCTCTCTCTACCCCTGAGGGGGAACTTGTGGAGTCAGAGAAGACAGCCCCAGTGCCAAAAATCCCCTTTTTTCCTAACAACTCCTTTTCCCCCTCCAAACACATGTGGGGGCTGAACAACAAATCAACGATTTCCTTTCAGCAGGGCTGGAGACTTTGCTGTTTGTGCCCTGTGTGCAGTCATGTTTCTGTCACATTGTGGATGAAGGGTTCAAAAATAAATGTCCTTTATCTCTCTAGTTGGGGGTGGAGGTTGCCCAGTTCTGAGTGAGAGCCAGCTGGCAGCCTGGTGGAGTTCAGTGCTTGTGCAGAATCCCTGCTGGGGCTCCCAGTGCCACTGCAAACGTTGTGTTAAACTGGGTTTTGCAGCCAGAGAGAGCATCCAGGTGGTGAAAGGGGTGGAGCAGCTCTGCTGTGAGAACTGCTGGTGTTTGGTCTGGAGAAGAGAGGCTGTGGGGTGACCTTTCAGTACCTGAAAGATGGAGAGAGACTGGGGACAAGGGGCCTGTAGTGGCAGACAGGGAGGAATGGATTCCCACTGGAAGAGGGCAGGGCTAGGTGGGATGCTGGGCAGGAATTGTTCTCTCTGAGGGTGCCCAGAGCAGCTGTGGCTGCCCCTGGGCCCTGGCAGTGTCCAAGGCAGGCTGGATGGGCTGGGAGCAGCCTGGGACAGGGGAAGTTCCTTGCTCATGGCAGGAGGTGGAATTGAACATCCCTTCCATCCAAAACCAGTCTGAGATTCCATGATCCCAGGTATTTTTGATATTTTGATGCCTGGTGGGTACCAAGTGAGGCAACAGCCTGGCTGCAACATCCCAGGGAGGAGAATGAAGCTCTGCCTTCACCCCCAGCCTTTGCTGGGAGAAGAACCTAGCCTGGATTTCTGTGGTGGGACCAGTCAGACCTGCAGTCCCAGCCCAGCCTCACCAGCTGCAGTATTTATTTCCTGGGTGAGTGTATTCAGAAAGGAGGAGAGCCATCATTTAGCTTGAATCTGTTGCTGGCATCACATTTCAGAGAGGAATTGTGAGGTTTTAAGAAGTTGTCACCAAGACCAGACCCAAGGAGGATTGCTTGACACATTTTACTCTGGGATGGAACAAATCCCTTCTCCTCCCCAGAGCTGTTGATCAGCTGTTTCCCCTTGACACCCTACAGCCATGTGGCCTTCACAGTTTGTTCCAGCACTAATAAATAACCTGCTGGAAATGACTATTTTTAATTTCCTTAGAAAGCCAAACGTGGCTCTTTGTGACACCAGTGATGTGACAGCTGAGAGAGAGGAAAGGGCTCCCGGCTCCTCCCCCCCACCTGCTCTTGCTGGTGTTTAGCAATGGCTCAATAAAACAATATAAAACAGTTGTTAATAACAGAACCTCAGAAACTGTGCAATGGGATGTTCCTTATTTGCAAACCCCTGGGTTTTTTTAAT
The DNA here is from genome assembly GCA_034336665.1 of Luscinia megarhynchos. NCBI lineage: Eukaryota > Metazoa > Chordata > Aves > Passeriformes > Muscicapidae > Luscinia > Luscinia megarhynchos. The sequence goes on from CM067588.1 coordinate 301,600, forward strand.
AAGAGGTAACACTACTTCCTACTCATCCCTTTTTCATCCCCCTTCCAATAATTGCTCTAAATCCCTATTCTGGGGTCTGGCTGCCCTCCCTCTGTGTGAGGTGCTGGGGGAAAAGGACTGGGCAGGGCAAGCACTGGGAGTCACAGTCTGCTCCTGGAGCAGCCACAACTGGGAGAGAAACCCCAGCCTAGCTTTGTGCAAGGAGTTTGCAGTGCAGTGATCCCTGAGGAGGGAGAGGGTGGGACTGGTGCTCAGTGCTGCCCAGGCAGCTCAGCAGTCCCAGCTGGCAGAGCAGGGGGCAGGGGATGCTGCTGGCAGGGATGTGTCAGTGCTGCTCTTGTTCCCCCTGCTCCCAGGCTGCTCCTCAGGAGTCCCCTTCGGTGCTTCTTCTGCTCATGGTACTCCATTATCTTCTGCTGGAAATACAGCTGTGGAGGAGAGAGCAGGTCATGGGCAAGGTGCTGGTGTTTGGAGTGGAGGGGAGACAGAGCTGCACTGCCCAAATCCTGGGAAGGGTTTGTGTCCCAAAGCTGCACCCAGAGAGGGACTGGGGGATGTGGAAGTGGAGTGTCCAAGGCAGGTTGGATGGGCTTGGAGCCCCTGGGACAGTGCGAGGTGTCCCTGCCCGTGGCAGGGGGTGGAACCAGGTGCCCTTTGAAGTCCCCTCCTACCCAATCTGCTGGAATTCTGGGATTCTCTAAGTCTGAAATGGGGGGTGGTTGCAATGCCACTCATCCCTCCACCCAAAATGGACTTTATTATGCTGAGTTAGCCTGAGGTTCTAACCCATGTGCTCACTCCTGTTCAGTTCTGTATTTCCCACCAGCAAGGAAGGGAGAAAGCAGCAGACCCAGCAAAAAGCCAGAATGGTGATGTAGACTGGGAATGCAGTAAGCAAACAGGGATTGTGCCATCCCTCTCTCCCTCCCCAGGTTTGCCCTCTCCTAAAAGGGCCCAGAAGCAGCAGCTGAGGCAGTGCTGGCAGGAGCTCCCAGGTGGGGTGGCAGACCCCAGCCCAGGATGCCTCCATCCAGTTTTTGGGTGGTTTCCTCCTCCTCCACTGCCCATCTGTCACCGTCCCAGGCTGGGAGGGGCTCAGCCCTGCCCTGCCCCTTGTGAACCCCCGGGAAGGGGAAGGACCAGCCCTGCTGCCGCCGAGCTGGGGACTGAGCTGAGTCAGGCCCTTTGCAGCTGCTGCTGTGCCCAAGGCAAATGTTTGTGCTGCTGCTGCTTGTTTGCCTCAACACGACTCCCAGTGACCCAGCTCCAGGCGAGAAACAAGATCTAAAACGGATCACAGAATCCAGAATCTCATCTGGTTTGGGTTGGAAGGGACCTTAAAGCTCATCCACTTCCAAACTCTGCCCGGGGCAGGGACACCTTCCACTAGACCAGTTTGCTCCAAGCCCTGTCCAACGTGGCCTTAAGACACTTCCAGGGATGGGAAGCCACAAATGAGGATTTTTTTTTTTTTTTTCTTGGCAGGGATGGAGAAATGAGGCCATTGAGAACACACAGATCTACTCAGTGCACCCCATCCCTCCCCAGGCACTAATGTCTAATCCCCCCAGCCCAGGGTCCATAGAGCTCAACAGGGGAGGGGATGAGGAATGGGGCAGTACCTTCCTGCAGGATCCTGCACCCACCTCTCAGCAGGCACTGATCTCTAATCCTCCAGCCCAGGGTCCATAGAGCTCACCCAGCAGGGGATGAGGAGTGGGGCAGTACCTTCCTGCAGGATCCTGCACCCACCTCTCAGCAGGCACTGATGTCTAATTCCCCAGCCCAGTCGGGCAGGGGATGGGGAACAGGCCCGTTACCTTCCTGCAGGATCCTGCACCATCCCTCCCCAGGCACTGATCTCTAATCCCCAGCCCAGTCCCAGAGCTCACCCCAGCAGGGCAGGGGAAGGGGAACAGGCCCGTTACCTTCCCTGCGGGATCCGGCTCCGCCTCCGCCTCCTCGATGAACAGGCAGAACATGTTGGTCCTCACGAACTTCTTGAGCAGGCGGCGGCAGCTGCGGGCGGGCAGCCTGGGAGGAAGGCTGCGCTCCTGGAGGCGGCCGGCGCCGCCCCGGCCCCGCTGGATGTCGCGGCGCCGTAGTGCCCCAGCAGCCGCCGCAGAGAAGTGCACGAAGGCTTCCGACACCTGGGCGTTCAGCTGCTCCGAGGCTGCGGGCACGCAGGGAGGGTTGGCACCTCGCTGCGCAGGGGTCACAGCCCTCCTCCGCCCTCAGGGATCACTAACGGGAGGGAACCCTGCCTTTCCAGGGTGCAGCATCTTAATGTCCTCAACACTATCAAAAATCGCTCTTCCAGCAGAATGATCTGCTCCTGCCCTTGTGCTTCAAAGGACAGAGGAAAAGCCAAGGGATTACCCCTGCAGATGGGGGAGGAACATCCTAGACCAGGTGACTGTAGGAAAATGCCTTGGCTGAAGTTTCTAGCCATGGAGAGGGCAAATCAGGGCTGTTTTACCGGGACAGACATCCTTACTGTGCACATTGTTGTTGCTGTTGTGCCTGTTCAGCGATGCCAGCATCTCGTTCTGCAGCTTCCCTGGCAGGATCTCCTCCTCATCGCCCACCTGGAAGGCAACGGGGCCGTGAAGCACCGAGGGAACCCGGCCCAGGAGGCCGGGGCTGGTGCAGCCCGGCAGTGGGGCTTTCAAAGCTCAGTAATCAGTCACCATCACCGTGTCCTGCAGGCTTGTGGGCGAGACATCACACTGTGCTCTGGCTCAAGAGCGAGGTGTAGTGCCTGCAGACATCCCACATGGGATGTTCCCCTGGAGAAGGGTGCCACTGAGATGGCTCTGCCCCAAAATCATAGAACCACAAAATCCCAGGTGGGTTTGTGTTAGAAGGGACCGTGAGGCTCATCCCATTGCACTCTCTGCCGTGGGCAGGGATAGCTCTGTTCCCCTTGGCTTTGGACACTCCCGGGATCCAGGGGCAGCTGCAGCCTCTGTGGGCACCCCGTGCCAGGGCTTTACCACCCTCACAGGCAAGAGCTCTTTCCCAAAATCCCATCCAACCCTGCCCTCTGGTAGTGTGAAGCCATTAAAAACAGGTGGAACCTTCCTGGGTTATCCAGCCCCAGCAGCAGCACTCACCGCCCGGATGATCTTCCCTTAGCACTGCGATCGGCCGATCAGAGCCTGAAAAGGAGAGCAGGGGTGACCAGTTTGGCCCTGCCAAGGCATCCGGGCTTCCTCCCCCACCCATTTTGGGCTGGGGCTGTCGTGTCACCAGCCTGTGAGGGTGGCAGGAGAGGATCAGCCCCTCCGCAGGAGGGACCTGAGCAGGGAGACCGGGGCGTTCCCCCACAAGGACAACTTTTTTCTGCGGGTTTGGGGAACTTGTCCCCGCCCAGCTTTCCCTCTGCTCCAGGGCTGGGATGAGGAGCTGAGGGGCAGGGCAGCTCCCAGGGGAAGGTGGAGGTGCCCACAGGAGGGAGCACCGGAGGACCCCTTCATCCCCAGCCTCCCTGGGGTGGGAAAGGGGCACAGTCAGGGCCCAGGGCTGGCTAAGCCTGAGGGACAGGGTGAAGCCGTGGCCCCGAGCAGCTCCCTCCCCACGCGAGTACCTCCTCCAGCGGCTGCTCCAGCACCTGCGCCAGGTGCCGCAGCTGCACGCCCACCATGAAGGGCGTGGGGCAGCACGGTGTCCAGCAGGCACGCAGGCAGCCTTGCGGGGATGTAGGTGTGGGCCCAGCTGGAGGGGTACAGCAGAGCAGCCACGGCGTGGATGCACTGGGACAGGGCAGCTGTGGGACAGGCACCTGCGTGACGGCAGCAGGCAGAGGGGCTGGGAGGGGCTCCTGGGGCTCCCCAGGGCGTCTCGGTGAAGAGATCAGGGCTCACCTGAGCTCCTCGGCCAGGAGGGATGAGCCGCCCCTCCAGCATGGCCGAGAAGATGTGCAGGATGAGGGGCGAGCTGGCCGCTGCAGCAGCGCCCTGGAACTCCACGTGCTCCAGGTGAGCATCCAGGGGCCAGGTGAGCTCGATGAGCTGCCAGGGGAGAGGCGCCAGCCCCGCTCAGGAGGGGCAGCGCTGCCTGCCCCGGCTCCCGAGCTGATTTGGCAGCAATTAATGACCCAGTGTTTGCAGCATCTGCACTGCATGTGCAAGGGAAACTCCATCTCTTCCTGCCAGGGAGACTCCGGCCTGTGCAGGGCTGGGAGCTCAGGAAGCCATCAGGGATGTGCAGTGGGCTCTTTATCTGGGCACTGGATTTTTAACCCAATGCCTCTTTTCTCCAGAGCCCCCAAGTCCCTGGCAGGGGGCTGGCAAGGACATGTCCCATCTCAGGGTCTGGCAGGTCATAAAGGGAGAAGTGGGGGAGGGCATGACCTCTACAAATGCCACAAAACCTTCCTCTGGGAAGCCTCTCTGGCAGGGGCCAGCCCGACAATCCCTGACAGATCTCCCAAAAGTGAGGGGAGTGTTTGGGGCAGGCTGGCTCCTCAGCTGCCTTGCTTTACACAAGTCCCCCAGCCCCATCAATCCCTGGCAGCCAGACATGGGTGAGTACTGAAGGGTTAACAGATCTTGGCCGCAGTCCCTGGGCCCTCTCCCAATCACTTTGGGGAAATCCCCTTCTCCATGTGCCTTCCCACGCAGCAGCATCTTCCCAGCCAGCAGCATCCAGCCTTGGCTGGGGCTCCACAGCCCCTTCAGCACAAATCCTGCCCCATCCCAGCTCTCAGCCCAGCTGCAGTCCCCAGCATTTTATTTCCCCTCACTGCCCTGGTGTACTGATCTTGCCCCAGCCCTGCCCACAGCCCACACGTTTGGCGAGCCCTTTCGAGCTGCCCTCATTCCTCCTCCCCTGGCAGTGCGGCTGTGCCTCCCAGCCACGGCCCTGGGACGGAGCATTGAAGGCAACCTGCAAGGTCTTGCACAAGCTGCCTGGATGCAGAGAAATCGCTCAGAGTCACCAGCTGCTAAATTGCTCCTAGGGAGGGAGGGATCGGCCCTCAGGCCTCCCTGGCAGCACATCCAGGGATGATCAGCACTTAGAGGATATTTTTGCCCAGTGCCAGAGTGGATCCCTCTGCATTTTTGCACCAGCTTGGCTTTGCCATGAAAGGGAAGAAAAAGCAAATTAATGTGGGCGGAGGTGAGAATCTACGGAGGGCTGTGTGTGGGCCGCGATGAGATCTCATCCATGCCTGGAGCAGATCCTTCCCTCCACAGCAGAGACTGGGCTTGGCACGCATGGACCTGCCTGGGGGCTAAAAGCAGGCAGCAATCCAGGCTGGGAGCTGGAGTACAGCGGTGTGGAGAAAGAGGGGTGTAATCATGGAATCAGCAGGGTTGAGGAAAAAGCCCTGTAAGACCATCAGCTCCCACACACTCACCACTAACCATCCCCAAGGGCCACATTCACGAGTTTTTGAACACTCCTAGGGATGGCAAATGCCAGCCACTGCAGGGGACAGAGCTGTGCCAGGGCCTGGCAGCCTCCTCTCCTGGCAAAGGAAATCCTGCAGCCCACAGCAGCCCTGGCGCTCACACAACACAGCTGGCACCTGCACACCTGCCAGGGGCTGGGCCCTGGCTCAGGGGCAGAAGCAGCCTCGCCCAGCCCTGCACAGCACCACTGACCAGCACTGCACAGCTGCGCGCTGCCCCAGCCCTGCACAGCGCCCCACTGCCGCCACCTGCGCAGCGCCACTGCCAGCCCCTGCACAGCACCCACGGCCAGCCCTGCACAGCACCCACTGCATGCCCTGCACAGCACCCACTGCCAGCTCTGCACAGCACCCGCAGCCAGCCCTGCTGGCACCCACTGCCTGCCCTGCACAGCACCCACTGCCAGCCCTGCACAGCACCCACTGCCAGCTCTGCACAGCACCCACTGCCAGCCCTGGCGCAGCACCACCGCCAGCTCCTGCACAGCACCCACTGCCAGCCCTGCACAGCACCCACTGCCTGCCCTGCACAGCACTGCCAGCTCTGCACAGCACCCACTGCCAACCCTGCACAGCACCCACTGCCAGCCCTGCACAGCACCCACTGCCAGCTCTGCACAGCACCCACGGCCTGCCCTGCAGCACCCACTGCCAGCTCTGTAGCACCACTGCCACCCTGCCTGGCACCACTACAGCTCTGCCCACCACTCCAGCCAGCCCTGCACAGCACCCACTGCCAGCCCTGCACAGCACCCACTGCCTGCACTGCACCACTGCCACTCTGCACAGCACTGGCCCTGGCGCCCACCACTGCCTGCCCTGTCACACGCACCCACTCCTGCCAGCTCTGCACCACGCCCTGCCCCACTGCAGCCCCTGTGCCCTCACAGCGCCTGCCAGCTCTGCTGGACTGCAGCCCTGACGCCGCTGCTGCTGCACACTGCAGCTGCTCCAGCCACTGTGTGCCCTGCACAGCACCCACTGCCAGCCCTGCACTGCGCCCCACTGCCCTGCACGGCTCCGCACTGCCTGCCTTGCACAGCACCCACTGCCAGCCCTGCACAGCACCACCTGCCCTGCACAGCACCCACTGCCAGCTCTGCACAGCACCCACTGCCAGCCCTGGCACAGCACCCACTGCCAGCTCTGCACAGCTGCCTGCCCTGCACAGCACCACTGCCAGCCCTGGCACAGCAAAGCACCCTGCCAGCCCCTGGCTGGCTGCTCCTGCCAGCCCTGCACAGCACCCACTGCCAGCCCTGCACAGCACCCACTGCCAGCCCCTGCACAGCACCCACTGCCAGCCCTGCACAGCACCCACTGCCAGCCCCTGGCACAGCACCCTGCCAGCTCTGCACCGCAAAACACCCACTGCCTGCCCTGCACAGCACCCACTGCCAGCCCTGGCACAACTCCCAGACTCTGGCATCGGGCTGGGCAAATCCCAACACGGTTTTCAGAGAGTTTTTGTGTGGCTTGGTTCCAGCCCAGGCTGGGGAGCTGCAGGGGATGCAGAGATGGGCAGCATCCCGGGGGATGGCTCCATCCTCCCTGGCTGCTCTCCTGGGTCAGGAGGGCACCCCCACATCCCCAGGGAGGCCTGCCCCCTGCGTGGGGGCCCCTGGGTGCTGCAGGGGTGCTTCCCAGACACCTAACCCGGGCTGCCCAGCCGCCCCCGAGCCCCCACCCACCTCCGTCCCCTCAGCCTCAGGGATGAAGCTTTTGATGGTGACAGTTCTCCCTGGCGCGGGAAAGGCTGATTCCGCAGCCCCCTGCATGAAGGGGTAGATCACTGCCATGGAGATCTGGCGCCTCTTCTCCACCTCGTCCAGGATCTGGGGACAAAGAGGTGAGCCAGGGAGCCCGCAGAGGCGGAGGAGCCGCCTGCGCGTGTCCTACCTTGGAGAAGAGCCGAAGCAGCCCAGGCAGCTGATGATGCAGAGCTACCTCGGGGAGCCAGCGCTCCATCGCCGGCCCGGCTGCGGGCAAGGAGGGAGGGAGGGAGGATCTGAGCCCCGCCCCTGCAGCAGCCCCCCGCCCCTGCAGCAGCCCCCGCCCTCCCAGGGACCCCCTGCCCCCCCCTCAGGTTCCAGTCACTCTCTGGGGATTTGCAAAGCCAGGGGCCAAGCCAGGCATGCAGCTGCTTTGGAAAGGCAGAGGGTCCCCAGAGAAGGTGGGTTGGGTGCCCAAGCTGTTAATTATTCTGGTGCAAAGTCCTTTGGCACATTTCCAAACTCTCCTCCCACCCAGACACACCCTCCAAGACATCCTGCCCACTATCCTACTCCTGCTACACCAGGAGCCGCTGGCTCGAGTTCTCTGGACATTTTCTTCCCTTTCCAGCTGGACTGTCCTAGATCTGTTTGCTCTCTACACTTTCAGCCCCCCAGACATCCAGTTCCAAGAGCCTGAGCTCAGTCCTGGACGCTGAAAGGGGAAAGTTCACCAGGATGAAGGGGTGGATCCAGAAACTCCCCAGGCTGTGGCACAGGGATGTCTCCTGGATTTATGTCCCTGTTTAAAGCAGCAGCCAGGGCAGACCCCTGCACCTCAGAGCCCCAGGAACCGGGAAACATCCCCTGCTCAGATGCAGTTTTGGGGATGGGGCTGAGAGCATGCAGCGCCCTGGCACCCGGATGGCTGCACTGAAATCCCAACAAGGGAAAGGAGCCAGGGGAGCCCGTGGGGAATCCCAGAATGACATTCCATTCGGAAAAGCCCCCCAAGATCTCCAAGCCCAGAAGTCAGCCCCCCCTGAACCACGTCCCCAGGTGCTTTGGGAGCACTCATTCCTCCAGCCAGCCTCTGGAGCGACGCTCGGCAGAGAGGCTGCAGACCCCTCCGGGCACCCTGCTGCTGCTGCTCGCCCTCCCTCTGGGCAGGGCCGGCCGCCTTTCCCAGCTCTGGGCGCAGCAGGGGTGGCCCGGGCTGGGGAGGGGTGACGCCCCTGAGGGTGGGGCTCACCAGCAGCCGCCGGCAGTAGCCAATCTTCCTGCTGCCGGCCCACGCTTGTCAGCACAAAGGAAAACGTTTTCGCTGCAAGGAGAGAAAAGGGGAGCCGGGCTGGGATGGGCTGGGATGGGATGGGATGGGGATGGGATGGGATGGGATGGGATCAGTGGGATGGGATGGGATGGGACGGGCTGGCTGGGATGGGATGGGCTGGGCTGGGATGGGATGGGATGGGATGGGATGGGATGGGATGGGATGGGATGGGATGGGATGGGATGGGATGGGATGGGATGGACTGGGCTGGGCTGGGATGGGATGGGATGGGATCAGTGGGATGGGATGGGATGGGATGGGCTGGACTGGTCCTTCCAGCCCCCAGGAGTCCGGGGGCCCAGCCCCACCCTGCCGGGGGCAGTACCTGGGGAACTCGGCGGTGGGAGCCCAGCTGTTGCCATCGGGGAAGCAGAAGAGGGGGATGGCTTGCAGGGAGACGCCTCCTCCTCCTTCTGGCCCTTCAGCAAGTTCTCACGCTGGGAGGAGAGATGCCGGAGTCAGGGGAGAGGGAGGGAACCCCTGGCACTCAGGAACGGGTGGGATCCAGTGGAATGAGGTCTGCCCCAGAGAGAGCCCCGCTCTGATGGTGCAGAAGGGGCCTGCACCTCCCAAAAACCCAAATTTTGACTTTCACCCCCATGGACAGGGAGGAAAAAGCAGAGGGGCCCTCTGCAAACTGGGGGATCTCTCCCTGGGGTGTGACTTCCCCCCTGTGCTCTCCCCTTTGTGGGGGCAGCCCCCGGGAGTTCCCTGGACTGGGACATGGGGGGAGGCAGATGGTCCCAGCACCCCCAGCCTGTGCTCTGGGGCTGTGACTCCAGGGCCACCCCTCTCCTCTCCTTCCCTGGCTTTAATGATGGGCAAGGAACAGCATCCCTCCCTCCCCTAACTGTGGAAAACCAATCAGGACTAAATACCTTTGGGAACTGGTAGGTTATCTTGGGTTCATAGCGTCCATCTGGCACCTTCCTCAGCGACACCACCACCAGGTACTCGAAGAAGAACTGCCCAGCAGGGGAGGGGGCCGAGCTCCGCTCCCCCAGCCGCCCCTGGGGGGGCCCTGGGGGGCTGCTCTCTGCACCAGAGGCCCCATCTTTTCCTTCTGAAGCCAAAAAGATCCCAAAAAAATCAGATCAGAGTGCAATGAAGGGTGTGAGGGTCCTGAGGGCAAGGGAGGAGCTGCAGAGTTACATCTGAGCTGTGTGTGAAGTGGCTGGAGGGAACCAGGTCCTGGTGCCCAGGACTTCTGGCCCCCAAAAATGAACAGCTGGGGACATGGAAAAGAAAGAGAAATTAGTGTTATGGGTCCTTTAGGGAAAATCCCGACACCCCCAGCCTTCCTTTGCCCCAGCCCAGAGCAGAGTGGGTACATGGAAGGAGGGAGACCAGATGGGCTCTGCACTAAACATCTGCAGGGAGGTGTGGGAATGTGTTTCCAGCAGTCAATTTTATTCCCTTAGGGGAAGTAAACAGCAAAACAACCAGCCCAGATCTTGTCTGAGCACCTCCTAAAGCTCCAGTCAGACAAATCCCAACCTCCCCTCCCAGGTGTCCTGGGAACTGCTGACTGTGGATGAGCTGCTCCAGGGTTTTCCCTAAACCACAGGGCAGTGCAGTTCCAGGAGATTGCAGTTAGCTCAGAGCAGCTCCAGGAGATCACACCCCAGTTCTTCTGGGCTGCCTGGGGAGGGCAGCTGGGCAGCATCAGCACCTGAACTAGCAGGAACAGGAGGGGAAAGAGCCCAGCCAGCATCTGCAAGGGCCCTGGCACGACCCCAGGGGGACAGTGAGACCCAAGGGCTAGGAAGGAGTTAAATGCCAGACACAGACTGAGCCAGGCTGTCCCACAGCTCTTCCCCCTCCCACCTGTGCCTTCCTTTACACCTTGTTCTCCACACAGAAACTGTTCCACAGCTGAATAGGGTGGGGAGCTGGAGCAGAAAAGTTGAGCTGCTCTTTTAGGAATAGCAAGGAAAATAAATACATGGCTGGATGAATTATGGGCCCTTGCAGTTTGTCCCCAGATCCTAGAGCTTTCCCTGGGCTTTTCTGGTTGTGCCACAGCTGGTTAGGGCCGTGGTCAGCTATTCCCATTATCCCTCTCCAGCTATGGCATCCTCCTCCAAAAGCAGTGCTGGTGAACCCTCCAGCTCCAGAGCTCCGTCCTTTAGTCTGGAAACACCTCTCCAGCCTTTGCTGCAGGTCACTGGGAGCTGATGGGAACAGCAGGATCACAGGAGGAGGTTCCATCACAGGATGTTCCTTCCCAGGGACCAGAAATGCCTTTCCCAGCTCAAAGCCACCTCCCCATGCACCCTGGGGCTGCCCCAGCTCCACAGGCAGTCCTGTCTCTTTGGCAAGGCACAGCTCATCCCAGAGAGGCCCTTTTGCAGCAGGTGAAGAACGAGACCTGGCTGGGGATATCTCTGGCTCATCCTCGTTGGGGACCATCCTGCACCTGCCCAGTGAGGGGCTCCAGGCCCAGGAAAAGGTTAACAAGATCTGCATTGCTTCTCCTGCTCTTCTTGGAGCTCCAGCCACGGCTTTGGTCCAGCCCCACCTCTGACCCAGGCAGGAGGCTGTTCCTGGGGGGACCCCAGGGAAAAACGCTGTGCCATGGGAGGGCTGCTGGACGCTGGCATTGGTTGTTTTCCCATCACCAGGGCAAGATGAAAGTGCAATTAAATCCTGCCTATCCAGTCCCATTCTGCATTTCAGAGAGCACCAGCTGTGCTCTCCAGCAAGGACTGGATTTGCATTTTGCCCACGGGGTTTCCAAGCAAACAAGCCAAACCTGCTCCTCTGGAGAGCCTGGGCACGCCAGGCCGGGCTCTGCCCCTCTCACATGCACTGGGATCTCCCTGCAGGGCCGGCTCTGGCTGCACAGCCCTCGCAGGCAGAGCCTGAATCCTCCCCAGAGCTCAGCTCCCGCCCCTGGGCTGGCAGATGTGCTGCAGGGATGTGCGGGGGGAAATGCCAGGGGGGCTGAGTGTGTGTCCCAGCGAGACCCCAGCGCTGCCCAGCAGCACTCACAGCATTCCCAGTGCTCAAACCGGCACTCACAGCACTCCCAGTGCCCGAACCGGCACTCACAGCATTCCCAGTGCTCAAACCGGCACTCACAGCATTCCCAGTGCTCGAACCGCGGCACTCACAGCATTCCCAGTGCTGCCCAGCAGCACTCACAGCATTCCCAGTGCTGCCCTGCAGCACTCACAGCATTCCCAGTGCCCCAACCGGCACTCACAGCATTCCCAGTGCCCGAACCAGCAGCACTCACAGCATTCCCAGTGCTCAAACCGGCACTCACACAGCATTCCCAGTGCTCAAACCGGCAGCACTCACAGCATTCCCAGTGCTCAAACCGGCACTCACAGCATTCCCAGTGCCCGAACCGGCACTCACAGCATTCCCAGTGCCCCGAACCGGCACTCACAGCATTCCCAGTGCTCAAACCAGCAGCACTCACAGCATTCCCAGTGCTCAAACCGGCAGCACTCACAGCATTCCCAGTGCCCCAACCGGCACTCACAGCATTCCTAGTGCTCGAACCAGCACTCACAGCATTCCCAGTGCTCAAACCGGCACCACTCACAGCATTCCCAGTGCTCAAACCGGCACTCACAGCATTCCCAGTGCTCAAACCGGCAGCACTCACAGCATTCCCAGTGCTCAAACCGGCACTCACAGCATTCCCAGTGCTCAAACCGGCAGCACTCACAGCATTCCCAGTGCCCCAACAGGCACTCACAGCATTCCCAGTGCCCGAACCGGCACTCACAGCATTCCCAGTGCTCAAACCGGCACCACTCACAGCATTCCCAGTGCTCAAACCAGCACTCACAGCATTCCCAGTGCCCGAACCGCAGCACTCACAGCATTCCCAGTGCTCAAACCGGCACTCACAGCATTCCCAGTGCCTGTCCCCGCAATACGGGCCGGGGTCCCACAGCCCGTGCCAGGGGGGTTCGAGGGCACCCCCAGCCCCCAGCAGCGGGAGGATGCGGGGCGGGGGGCTCTGGCAGCGCCCGGAGCTGCTGCCGGTCCGTGGATCCTCACCCTGCCTGCCCCGGGCACGCGGAGGGCAAAGGCTGCCGCGGGCTGCGCTTATCGCCCGGCGCTCAGCCCCGCTCCGCCCGCGGCACAGCCGCTTTCCTTCCTCCCCTTCCTCCCAGAAAACTCCCGACCCCTGGTGTGCCAAAGTGTCCCGAGCGGGTTTGCGGGGGAGCTCCGCTGCCCACCTGCCCCAGCGGAGAGGAAACGGCTCTGCCTTTATCAAACCTCTTTGCTGAGCGGGAACATCGAGCCCACGCGGAGCCAGAGCAGCGCAAAACCGATGGGGAGGGGAGCGCAGAGCCCCCCAGACCCACAGAGTGCTCCAGCGTGCTTGTTCTGCTCGAGATGCAAGCAGCCAGAAAACCCCGATGAGCCATTCGGTATCTCGGAAACGATCACAAATCCCAAAGGACCGATTTCTGCACCGCCTTCTGAGGGCTGTGCAACACCCAGCTGTCTGGAGGAGTAGAGTCCCCCCCGTGTGTCCCCCCGTGGAGACCCCACGGGTGTCCCCGATGCCTCGTTCAGTGGGGACACGGGGAGACGGGGGATCCGTGGGGCCGCCCCCGGGGCTGGGGGGGCTCAGCTGGCGGGGTGCAGCTCTGGGGACGGGCTGAGCCGAGAACGGCTCTGGGGCTGGAGCTGCGGCGATGCCGGGGCAGCCGGAGCTGACGCTCCGCGGGGCGGGATGCGAGCAGGGTTGGAGGTACCGAGTTGCTGCCGCCGGTTGCACCGGGAGCGTCCCGGCCGCACCAGCACCGCGGATGGACCTGTCCCGGCACCGGCATCAGCAAACCGGCACCGCGGATGGACCTGTCCCGGCACCGGCACCGCGGATGGACCTGTCCCGGCACCAGCACCGGCACCGCGGATGGACTCTGTTCCGGCACCGGTACCGGCACCGGCACCGCGGATGGACCTGTCCCGGCACCGGTACCGGCACCAGCACCGCGGATGGACCTGTCCCGGCACCAGCACCGGCACCGCGGATGGACCTGTCCCGGCACCGGTACCGGCACCGGCACCGCGGATGGACCTGTCCCGGCACCGGTACCGGCACCAGCACCGCGGATGGACCTGTCCCGACACCGGCACCGGCACCGCGGATGGACCTGTCCCGACACCGGCACCGGCTCCGCGGATGGACCTGTCCCGGCACCGGTACCGGCACCGGCACCGCGGATGGACCTGTCCCGGCACCGGTACCGGCACCAGCACCGCGGATGGAGCTGTCCCGGCCGCACCGGCACCGGCACCGCGGATGGACCTGTCCCGGCACCGGCACCGGCTCCGCCCGGAGCCCCTCCCGCCCCTCACCTCTGCGGCCGGCGCGCCGCAGGCTCCGTCGCAGGAGGTTGCCGATGGAAGAAGCCATGGCGGTCCCGGTTCGGCCCGGCTCGGTCCCGGTGCGGCCCCGGCCCGGCCCGGCCCGGCGGGGAGCGCTCGGCTTCCGCCCGCCGCGCTTTCGCTTTCCCGGGGGAGGAGGGACGGCTCGGGGCGGAGAGGAGGAGGAGCGGGGAACGGGCAGCACCTGGCACCGCCTGGGCACCGGAGACTCTTCCGGGGACGGGGGCACGGGGAGTGTGTAGCCCGGGAAACCGGGAAAAACGGGCGTGGGGAACCCGGGAGCATCGGAGATGAGGGGAGCGGGGAGCCGAGAGTGCCAGGTGGGACTGGGAATGAGGGATCCGGGAGTACAGGACACGGGGGTAAGGGAAGAACTGAGAATGGGAGTCCTTGGGAGCGCCGAGGAGTCGGGAGCACCGGGCACGGGGTGCGGGGAGCGCTGGGATTCGAGACCGAGCGGGCACGGTGCTCGCGGAGGCAGCGGGGACGGGGGAGCTGCTAACGCCCCGAGCTACGAGGATGCCAGAGAACCGGACACGGGATATCCCGGAGAACCGGGCATGGGATATCAGGAGAACCGGGCACGGGATATCCAGGAGAACCGGACACGGGATATCCCGGAGAACCGGACACGGGATATCAGGAGAACCGGACACGGGATATCAGGAGAACCGGGCGTGGGGCCGCCCGGAGCAGCGGCCACAGGGAACTGAAGCATCCCCTCAAACGCGGCTGGGCATCCCGGCGGGGAGCCGGCTGGGCTGGGGCGCAGGGCGGGGGTCGGGGCGAGGACGCTCGGCACAAGGTTTGCCCTGCACCTCAGGGGACTGAGCACCCTTCCCTCGGTGCTGCAGCATTGCCCAAACCCTTCTCCAGCCTCCCGGCCTCTTCCAAGCCCTGTTCTGCCCAGGACGGGTGCCCAGCGCAGCCGCCGCGGGTCGGGGATGGCGCTGACGCGTCCCCTCCAGGGCACAGCTTTTGGCGACTCTCGCTCTGCACTGCGGTGAGGAGCCAGCCCGTCTCCTGCCCCGGCGGCTCCACCGTGCTTCATTCCCGTGCCCTGGGCTGCGAGCCCGTCCTGACCGCTCGCCGGCGCCGCCCGGGCTGTGCTGTGCCTCGGGCCGGCGTTTCTCCGTCGGTCAGAGGTTTACCCTCCCTCCCAGAAATGCTGAGAGATGCTCCGCTCGGCTCTCGGGCTGGAGCCGGTTGCCGCCCGCAGGAAGGAAGAGCAGAGCCCTGGCGCTGCGCCCCGGGGGTTTCCCTGTCCCGGGCGCTGCAGAGCTGCTCGGCTTGGAGGGCTGGTGTCACAGCTCCGCTCACAGCGACAGGGAAAGCCCCTTGGAAACACTGATGTCTTTAAAGGAAAAATCCCCCTTTCCCATTCTCAACCTGTCCACCAATATTTCCTCTGCTGTTTTTGGGTAGTGCTTATGCGCTACTAAGATCCGTTCCGAACCAAACAATTCTCTGATCCGAAAATTGAAGTAATGAACATCTTCTGTGCTTCTAATTAAATACACAGAGGGATCTCGGTCAGCTACTCGCTATTAGACTGCAGGTGTGATGAGCTGCGCACAGCTCTCAGCCCCAGCGTCAGCGTGGGGCCGTTTGCAGCTGTAGGGCAGATTCCCGACACAGAATGTCCTAATCTTTTTTTTTTTTTTTTTATTTTGCAACATCTCACATCCATCTCCCTTCCCCGAGTGTGGGCTGGAGCTCGAGGATGGGTTTGCAGCTGCTAGGAATGGCCTTCGCCAGCTTGCAGAGTTGGTGGATGCTTCCAAAATGCACCCCCACCGGGACACGTGCGTCTGATTCAGCCTCCCCGTCGGGGTTATCAGGGAATCGCTAGCCCAGGAGTCATTTTTCTGGCTGATTTTGAGTGGGTGAGAAAGCATTTGTGCTTCTCAGAGCAGAGGACAGTGTGTTTGTTTGCGCTGCAGGGCTTGTTCCCAAGACAAATTTCCTCTTGGCACAAAGAAACTGTTAGGGGTTTTCCCCTCGATTTTTGGAGGAATACGCTTGCTTCCTGAAAATTTGCGCCACCTTAGGAAAACAGCTGCTGCTTCCAGCCAGAAGAAAACCCCCGAAATCCTTTGATTTTATTCTCATAAACACAGTTCCCCCTCGCCGCTTTCTCCCTTTAAGGCCAGTCTCTGGCCGCTATCCCCCGATAACGCTCCGGCAGCTCCTGCGCGGGAGCGCTCCGGCCGCAGAACCTCCCGCTGCGGGGAAACACTGTCCCTTTGTGCCGCCGCACAATCCAGCAAACCTTGCTCTGCTGAGAGAGGCTGAACTTTCGGGTATTCCCACTGAAAGCTTCTTTCTGCGGGCACCCGGCCGCCCGTGGGGACAACAATCGGGCGCACTGTGGGGCTCCGGGGCCGCTCGCCACCGCGCGTCCCCCGCTCGCCGCCGCTGCCAAAGTCATTTCTCTTCTCTGACCAGCCCCAGGCAGTTTTGTGTGTGGCTGTTTTTCCCCCTCTTGATGTCCCGGTGCTGCTTAATACGCGCTGGAATTCGGCATTCTCCAGCCACGCTGTGCTCAGAGTGCGAATATTCCGCGGAGATTCGGAGCGGGAGCGTCTGGAGTGTCCCCGCATCGCCCTGGGGCGGGGGTGTCATCGCTGGGGTCCTGCACCTCGGCCTCCTCCTCCTCCTCTCGCCCGCAGCCCCCGCCTGGCCCCGGCGCATCTCCCCTCCCTCCCGTCCCCTCGCTGGTGCCGGAGCAGCTCAAGGCGCCGGGAGAGCGATTTCCATCCTGCCCCGCTCAGGAGCGGAGGATGGAGGGCAGGGGCAGCACCGAGGGCAGCCCGAGGGAGCCCGACGCCCTCTTTTGCAGCCTTTGCCATGCCGGAGAGTTTCTCCCACTGGATGGCGGCATTCGAGCAAGGAAATCTCTCTGGGAGAGGGGACTCCGCTGGAGAGACTTCACCCTCCTGGTTTTCCGGCTCCGCAGAGGTTTGTGCTGCGGCTGAGGAGGTGTGGGCTCAGCACCCTCGTGTTTGCCCCGTTCCTGCCTCTGCTGCTCGGCTCTCTGCCCTGTGCTGAGCTCCAGGTTCCTCCCAGCACCCCAAAATTGCCATGAGCATCTTTCCCTGGGGGCAGAGGGACCTGCTGGGGGCTCAGCTGGGGGTACCCTGAGCCACGGCCAGGAGCAAAGCAGACCCAGACTGGCAAGGGGAAGAGATGCCAACCCTCAGGGTACATCGGAACCACAGCTTCTTCCCCTTACCTGCCCAAAGCCCTCTGTGTTCCACTTGCTGGGGTGCGAGACCCCTGTCAGAGTCACACCAAAACCACCGGCCCATTTTTGCATGGAACAAGATTTGGGCCCAAGGTTTCCACGGTGGTTGTAGAGGAGGGTCCAAAGCTCCCAGGCACTGGAAAAACAATCTGGCCACCTTTCCTTGTACCTGATGGTTTTAACCCCAAATATTTCAATCCCCTTTGGCACTTCATGGATGTGGCTGGGCAGAGAGGTCTGTGCCGAGCTGGGTGGGCAGGGAGGGTTCATGCAGTGCAAATACAGCAGGGCATGTGCTCTGGGGGCTGCTTTCTGGCCAGGGACATCTCAGCTGACAGGCTGCCAGCTGGGCTGGCACTGCTGCCGGCACACGGGCAAGCACAGACCACAGAATCACAGCAGCCCCCGGGCTGAGGCGCCCTCAGGGTCCCCCTGGCCCTGCACAGACACCCCAACAATCCCACCCTGTGCCTGGGGGCGCTGTCCAGCCTCTCCTGCAGCTCTGGCAGCCTCGGGGCCGTGCTCATTCCTGGGGTGCTCTGGGGAAAAGCCTTTCCCTGGTTTCAAACCTCACCCTTCCCTGACACAGCTCCACGCTGCTTTTGCTGAGTTGTTTTCCCTGCACTCTGAGGACAGTTCCACACAGCATCTCAGGCTGGAGCTGTCCCACAATGCCAATAAGCAGGAACACTATTTTTAATATCAGCCTGTGTTGCTTTTACACTTGACCTTAGTAGCTTTTTATTTTGTAATATTTCCAGAGAGAACAGGAGCTCAGCTGCACTGACAATGTCCCTCTGACAAGCAATTTTTTCTGCTCTCCCTGATACAAACAGGAATGACCTTCTGTGGCCAACATAAATCTTTCTGAGAACTCCGTGGCAGAAGCTCTAAGCCTGAAATAAATCAGAGTGTTCACTCAAACAGCACGGATGGAAGAGCAGCAGCAATCGGGGTCAGTCCCACATTCCTGCAGAACTTTGGTGGAATATTGCTCTGGACTGAAGTGGTTTCCTCACTGGCACTCTCAACAGAGACAGCTGCAGCCAAACTACAAAATGACCTGGAAAGGGCCAAGCCACACAACTCTCAAGTGTAGGACCTCCCATGACGACCCAGTGATTTATGCTGGGTTAAAATGCCATCTCCAGGATACTTTGTCTTTGGGAAGGGGTTTCAGGGGTTGATCTCCTGCGGGATGCAGAGCCTGTGGTGGTTTTCCATTGGAATGCACCTAGCTGGGGCTTCCAGGTACTGATGAACCTTTTCTGGCTCAGTTCCAAGGGCTTCTCCCTTCTCTTTGTCTCACCAGGCTGAATGAACCCTCAGCTGAGCTGGGGAAACCTGAGGCATGTCTGCAAGCACCAGGGTCCCACCTCCCAGGCACCTTTTAAAATCCTGGGCACTTCTGTGGAAACCCAGCTGGGATGCTGGGGACACTGGGGGACACTGGGGGCTCTGGGGACACTGGGGACTCTGGGGACACTGGGGACACTGGGCACACTGGGGACACTGGGGACACTGGGAACTCTGAGGACACTGGGACACTGGGGGCTCTGAGGACACTGGGGACACTGGGGGACACTGGGGACTCTGGGCACACTGGGGACACTGGGGACTCTGGGGACACTGGGGACACTGGGGACACTGGGGCATTGGGGGCACTGGGGACACTGGGGACTCTGGGCACACTGGGGACTCTGGGGACACTGGGGACACTGGGGACACTGGGACACTGGGGACACTGGGCACACTGGGGACTCTGGGGACACTGGGGACACTGGGGACACTGGGGCATTGGGGGCACTGGGGACACTGGGGGACTCTGGGCACACTGGGGACACTGGGGGACACTGGGGATACTGGGGACACTGGGACACTGGGGACACTGGGGACACTGGGGACACTGGGGACTCTGGGGACTCTGGGGACACTGGGGACACTGGGGGCACTGGGGACTCTGGGGACTCTGGGGCACACTGGGGACACTGGGGACACTGGGGACACTGGGGCACTGGGGGCACTGGGGACACTGGGACACTGGGGACACTGAGGACACTGGGGACACTGGGGCACTGGGGACACTGGGGACACTGGGGACACTGGGGCACTGGGGACACTGGGGACACTGGGGACACTGGGACACTGGGGACATTGGAGACACTGGGGCCACTGGGGCCACTGGGAGCACTGGGGACTCTGGGGACACTGGGGCTCTGGAGGGAGGGCCGGGGCGGTGCTGGCGCTCGGGTGACGTGTCCCGGGGGCACAGGTGATGCTGGAAGGGCTGGGGCAGCTGCTGGGAGCTGGGCTTGCTCGATGAAATGAGGGAGGAAATCGGGGATTTTCCCAGGCAGCCTGGAAAGAAAAAGGCAAAGGAGCCAGAGGGTCAGTCCGGCTCCCTGCGGGCACAGGGCAGAGCCCAGGAGGAGCTGCTGGCCCCGGACCTCTCCCCAAACTCTCCACACAGCAGGGATTTGCAGCTCGGAGCTGCAGGTGTGAGTGAGAGAGTCCCCCAGTTACGCTGGCACGGCTTCAGCTCACGACCCCAAAGCAAGCTTTAAGATTTGCTAATCTCAAAATATTGTTGGCACTCGCAGCAGTGATTTACTGTGTGCTGTGCCACAGCAGGTTCTTTCCAAAAGGCCGTGCTAAGTTTACTCTGGAGCTGCTGGGATCGGATGACGGGTCCTGGCACTCCCTCCTGGCTGCGTGCTGGGGTGCAAAAGGACAGCGCAGCTCCTCCTGCACCCCACAAGAGGAGCCAGCCACAGGCACCAGCAGCGCTGAAAGAGGGGCCAGGAAAGGTGTTTTCCCGGTGCAGGTGGTGGGACGGGGCTGGGCCACGCCCTGATGTGAATTTTGGAGAATCCCAGTGCTTGACTTTGCATCAGTGTGCCAGAGATACCAAAGAGCCTCTCTGGTGCCAGCCTGGCCACGTGCACGTCCCCAGGGCTTTGCAGGTCGTGAAAATAAATCAGCTTCTCACCTTCAGCACCAGCCCTTGGCACCCAGGGCTTTACAGGGGCACCCCTGCAGGGTCTGAGAGCCCCAGGAGACCCCCAGGGCTTTACAGGGGCACCCCTGGAGGGTCTGAGCACCCCAGGAGACCCCCAGGGCTTTACAGGGGCACCCCTGGAGGGTCTGAGAGCCCCAGGAGACCCCCGGGGCTTTACAGGGGCACCCCTGGAGGGTCTGAGAGCCCCAGGAGACCCCCGGGGCTTTACAGGGGCACCCCTGGAGGGTCTGAGCACCCCAGGAGACCCCCAGGGCTTTACAGGGGCACCCCTGGAGGGTCTGAGCACCCCAGGAGACCCCCAGGGCTTTACAGGGGCACCCCTGCAGGGTCTGGAGCGCCCCAGGAGACCCCCGGGGCTTTACAGGGACCACCCCTGCAGGGTCTGAGAGACCCAGGAGATCCCCAGGGCTTTACAGGGGCACCCCTGCAGGGTCTGAGCACCCCAGGAGACCCCCAGGGCTTTACAGAGCCCATCCTGCAGGGTCTGAGCACCCCAGGAGACCCCCAGGGCTTTACAGGGGCACCCCTGCAGGGTCTGAGCACCCCCAGGAGAGCCCCAGGGCTTTACAGGCCCCCTGCCCAGGGGGATCCGGGGCACCCCCAGCCTGCAGGAGGGAAGGGGTCCCTGGGGTGTTGGCAGGGCAAGGGCTGGTCCCTGCCCTCGCTGTGCCATGGAACCCCAGACTGGTTTGGGTGGGCAGGGACCCAGCCCAGGCTGCTCCAGGCCCATCCAGCCTGGCCTGGGCACTGCCAGGGACCCAGGGGCAGCCACAGCTGCTCTGGGCACCTGAGCCAGGGCTGCCCACCTCACAGCCAGGAACCCCTTCCCCTATCCCACCCAGCCCTGCCCTGGCAGTGGCAGCCATTCCTGTGTGCTGCCCCCATCCCTTGTCCCCAGCCCCTCTCCTGCTCTCCTGGAGCCCCTTTAGCCTCGGGCAGGGGCTCTAGGGCTCTCCCCAGAGTGTCTCCTCTCCAGGTGAGCACCCCCAGCTCCCCAGCCTGGCTCCAGAGCATCTCCATGGGCTGCCCATGACCTGCTCCAGCAGCTGCACATCCCTGCTGTTCCAACCCCAGGGCTGGAGGCAGCTCTGCACTCGGCAGTGGGGGGTGGTCTCACCTGAGCAGGGCTGGGGGCTCACCTGCCCTGCCCTGCCCCTGCTGCCCGTGCTGGGGAGCTGAGCCCCCTGGCTCGGGGCTTCCTGAGAGCCAGCACACACCAAACCCCAGCCCTGCTGCCAGGGCTGCTCCCAGAGCCTGTGTGGCTGGGAAATCCTCGTCCCTCTCAGGAGTCAGCACCTGGGGGCAGAACCCCCATCCGATCCTCTTGTCCCTGCATCCCCCGGGATCCTGGCCCCTCCTGACCCCAGGAGGTGGGTGAGAGGCACAGCCCCTCCAGCCCAGCCCTGCCTCTCACTGCCCGTGGCCATGTCCAGCTGCAGGTTTTGGCCTTTCCCTTTTCCGAGTGTCCTGTTGGCATTGGCTTGCTCGTGGGCAAGGAGGATGAGATTGGAGCACCTTCCACGGCTGTTTCTTTGCAGATTTTGGCTCAGCAGACCAGCCCCCGTTTGCTCTCCGAGCAGCAGGTCTTGGCCAGCTGCTCTGGAGGTGCCCTGGGGAAATGCCTCCCCCAGCGATGGCCACAGCTGGGGCTCCAGGGACTCCAGAGAGCAGGCATTTCCAGAGCTTGTCTGGGAGGATTTCACTATCTGGAGAATTTTGGCAGGAGCCAGCAGGAGGACAGCTGGGCCGTGTCCTCACGGTGCTCCCTGCTGGCAGCAGGGAAAGGATGCAGCTGGGCCCTGCTGGACCCCAAACTGGTGTGTATTGCCACTTTGCTGGGACCTGCTGGGAGTCACTGGGGTTTGGGGATGCTCCAAACCCTCTCACAGCCCCTCCGACCCAGCAGCAGGGGACACAGCAGGGAAGTTCCCAAATAAAGGTGTTTGGGTTATGGAGGGCTGTGGGCTCCCAGCAAGGGGGCAGATCCCATTTCCTTCCAAGAGCCTGGGAGGGGGCAGCCCTTCCCAAGCACCTGGGCATGGCCAGGCACAGACAGCCTCAAGGGCTTCCCTGGGCTGCCACTGCCCCACCTGAGCAGGGCTGGTGCCAGCTGTGTCCCCAGGGCTGGTCCTGCTGGTCCTGCAGGGACTGGGAGCAGGGGAAAGGGATGGGGAGAGCACAGGGAGGTGAGAGCACCAGTGAGAGCATGGGGAGAGGAAAGGAGATGGTGGATGTGGGAAAACCTGGGAAGGGAAGTGGGAAAACCAGTCTGGGTAGGAGCAATGGCCTTGGGGACACTCGAGGTGGCCTCAGGGCCTTGCTGGAGACACAAGCACCCGATGAGGGCACCTGGCCAAATGATGGGGGTCAAACGGGACCCTGGGCTGCCAGTGGCCGATGCCACGTGCACCTGGCAGGGGTCTCAGCCCCAGGGGCGTCAGGGCAGGGCTGGGCCTGCCTGGGGCTGCGGCTGAGGGTGAGCAGAGCCGGCTCTGAGGAACGGTGCAGCGCAAACACTGAGCTCCCTGCTGGCCCTGACCCACGCTGAAACGTGCCCCTGGTGCTGGGGGAGCCCGGGCCGAGCTGCTCCCTCCCCCTGCTCCTGCAGAGCCTCCCGCTCCCTGCTCAGCCGGGAGAGGCAGCTGCTGTGGCTCCGGCCCCTGTATGCAATGCTCAGAAAAAACCAGCAAAGGGGCTGTGAGAGGGTTCAGGCCTTCCCGAGCTCCTGGTTCAATGAAGAAGGAAAACCCGAGCTGCTAATTGCAGCTTCTCCGTGCCCCAGAGCAGAGCCAGGCAGGGCAGGTGGTGGCAGAGCCTTATTGGCACCTGCAGCTGCTGTGGAGGTGACCCCGGGCAGAGACAGGAGCCAGGGCTGGCACAGCCCGTCCTGCGGGTCCCTGGGCCGGGGGAGCTGCTGGCAGCCCCGGGGCAGGGCTGGGAAACCCACCCGGGCTGGGAAAACCCACCTGGGGCTGGAAAAAACCCACCCGGGGCTGGGAAAACCAACCCGGGCTGAAACCCACCCGGGCTGGGGAAACCCACCCGGGGCAGGAAAAATCCCACCCGGGCTGGAAAAACCAACCCGGGGCAGGAAACCCACCCGGGCTGGGGAAACCCACCCGGGCTGGGAAAATCCACCCGGGCTGGGAAACCCACCCGGGCTGGGAAACCCACCCGGCTGGGAAAAACCAATCCGGGCAGGGAAACCCACCCGGGGCAGGGAAAACCCACCCTGGGGCAGGGGAAACCCACCCGGGCTGGGAAAACCCACCCGGGGCTGGAAAAAACCAACCCGGGCTGGGAAACCCACCCGGGCTGGGAAAAATCCACCGGGGCTGGGAAACCAACCCGGGCAGAGCAGTGCCCCAGGGCTGGCATTGCTGCTGGGACTCCCCAGGTGGCACCAGGTGACACCAGGGCCGTGGGAGCTCCTGCTGGCCCGGCACGCTCAGCTCAGCTGCCCTGGTTGTGCCCTCCACGCTGGCTGTCACTGGCACTGTCACTGGCACTGTCACTGGCACTGGCACTGTCACTGGGGGTGGAATATGGGATATGGGATGTGTGATGTGGGATATGGGAAATGGGATGTGGGATGTGGGATGTGGAATAATGGGATGTGGGATGTGGGGTGTGGGGTGTGGGGTGTGGGGTATGGGGTGTGGGATATGGGGTGTGGGGTGTGGGATGTGGGGTATGGGGTGTGGGGTGTGGGATGTGGGATGTGGGATATGGGATGTGGGATATGGGGTATGGGGTGTGGGGTGTGGGGTGTGGGGTATGGGATATGGGATGTGGGATATGGGGTATGGGGTGTGGGATATGGGGTGTGGGATATGGGATATGGGATGTGGGATATGGGATATGGGATGTGGGATATGGGATATGGGATGTGGGGTATGGGGTGTGGGGTATGGGATATGGGATATGGGATATAGGGGATATGGGATATGGGATGTGGGGTATGGGATGTGGGATGTGGGGTGTGGGATATGGGATGTGGGATATGGGATATGGGATATGGGGTATGGGATGTGGGGGTATGGGGTGTGGGATATGGGATATAGGAATATATAGGATATGGGATGTATGGGATATGGGATGATGTGGGAATAGTGGGATATAGGATATGGGATATAGGGATATGGGATGTGGGGTATGGGGTGTGGGATATGGGATATGGAATATAGGATGTGGGATGTAGGGGTATAGGTGTAGGGATATATGGGGATGTGGGGTATGGGGTGTGGGGTGTGGGATATGGGATATGGGGTATGGGATGTAGGGGTATATGGGGGTGTGGGATATGGGATATGGAATATGGGATGTGGGGTGTGGGGTGTGGGGTATGGGGTGTGGAGGTGGTAGGGAGGGCATGGCCCTTGCTCACCTAAGTGCCCTGCTGGTGTTTGACCTGTGTGCTTTCCAGACGAGCTCCCTGGTTTTCTGAGATCTGAGGTGACCCTGGCAGAGGGCAGGCAGGGGCAGGGGCAGCAGGTGGGAGGAGGGCACAGACTCACACAGGGGTCAGCTCCAGTAACCCTGCGGGGCCTGGGCACCTCCTTTCTGCTGGGATTCAGGGGAACCGGGCGCTTTTCTGGCCCTGTGGTGCCTGCATGGACCCACAGCCCCTGTGTGCAGGGCTGGCTGTGGCCCAAGGGAGGTGGGGATGGTGATTCTCTGTCCTGTGGGTGACTGGGTTGATCTCACTGTGCCCCTCCCTGCCGACTGCTCTCTCCTCTGCCCTGACAAACCCCGACTCTGTGCCACCCCCCTGCTGCTTGCACAGTCCTGCTGGGCTGCCAGGAGCCACCAGGGTCTCCAGAGAGGCTCATGGGGACACAGACAGGAGAGAGGAGCAGAGGGGATGTGGCAGCTCAGGGAGCCTGGAGACACGAGCTCCCTGTTTATCCCCTTTGGCATCTCCCCTTGCTCTGTGGGAAGATCTCACCCCCTGCCCAGCCCTGTTTGGGGGCTGGCCCTAACCTCTGGAAGCTCCAGGGTTTGCCCCAGCCACCCAGCTCCTTCCATGTCCCTGCAGTGACACAGCAGCTGCCGTGGTGGGAAGTTCGTGCTGTGAGTCTGGGTGGGGGGGCCAATCTGACGCTTTGGGGAATCAATTCACCCTTTTGCAGTGGGATCCTGTCGAACAAGCCCAGCTGGGAAGGGATTGATCACTGTGCTGCATCACCAGGGGGAGGTGGAATAGCAGAGCCATGAGCAGGATCTGATCCCTTCGGGCATGAGTGATACTCCCCGTATTTAGACCTGCACTCACTTGCAGAACAAGTAAGGAAACGTGACTCAGTGGGCTGAAAATGTGGGTCAAAACCAGTTTATAAAGGTACCAGCTTTTTGTAAGGAGAGATTTTTTTCCTCACTGGAAAACAGGGATAACCTGCATTTCAGCTAAATACTGAAATACTTATAGTTTCAGGCAAAAAAGTGCTGATATGTAAATTATCACTAAACGTTTAATACTCAGCCCTCCCAGCTGCCTCCGTGAGATTTTCATTTCTGTGCTCTCTCACCCAAAACTTGGGCTGGGACAGCCCATTCGTGCCCTGGCTGGTGAGATCACCCCTGGCAGCAGTTTTTCTGCCTCTGCTGTGAACCCACAGGTGAAGCCACTGTGGGGAGGGAGATGTTGGCTCCTCCTCTGGAGCCTGTGGGAGCTCTGATCTGAGCTGGGACAGCTTCCCTGGAGCCTTTGCCATGGGCAGCAGCAGCTCCTCAGTTTCCCTGCTGGGGTTTGCTGGAGGTGTGAGTAAACAAGATGCCAATAAACTCCAGTAATGCGGCCCAGATAGCAGTGGGTGATAAAAACCACGTTGATTCATCACCCATTAGTCACCCCCTGAGTCAACAGAGCAAAAGTGTCCCAACACCATGGAGCAGGCTGACAGATCCAAGTTCCTTTCAGACTGAGACCCACAAGTGAAATTATTGCATTGATGTTCTTCATTTTTTATGGGGAAAGTATTTAATTTTCAGCTGAAATCAGAGAGAAATCTGCGTGCTGGTTTCCCTGTGAACTGGAGTTTTGGTGTTGACTTATTTTTTCTATCTGAGCTCTTTAAATTGCTTCTCTTGACATGTAATCAAAACAAGCCCATTCTTTTTTGCAATGAAGTTTTTTTTGTTGTTGTTGAGATTAGACATCATGATTGAGAAAGACATAAGGAAGAGCAGATGTTGGTGGGAATCTGGAGCTGGCCACCTGTGAGCTCAAGGACCTCCCATCTCACATTCCAAGGGGATTTTGGGTGAGGTGGAACTTTTGTCAGTCATGTTCCTCCTCACTGGGGAAGTACAAGGAGCACCTGGGTTTTCACATTGTTTGGAGCTTTCCTGAGACATCAGCATCGTGCCATGGCATCCTGGCTTTGTCCTGCTGCCAAATAACCAGGAGAGGAAAAATATCCCTCCCGGAGCAGGAGGGCAATGGGTGATCCCCCAGGCTCTTTTTTGGGATGTCACCACCCATTCAAAGCCCAGCCTGGCCAATGGGGCTTTGCCCTTTCTTCTCCCCCTCCAACCCTGGGTGACCACAGCCCCCCCGGCTGGAAAGGCAGCGCCTGCTGGCAGAGCCGGGCTCACCTGCCCGGCAGAGCGAGCCTCCGGCTCCGGCTGCCCCCTGGCCCTGCTGCCCGTGCCGGGCTGTGTTCTGGGACACAGGGCTGTGAGCCAGGGCAGCAGCAGCCAGGCTTGCTGGGCAACGGGGAGAACACCCTCTGAGCCCGAGCTGCAGGAGGATTAGGGACACAGAGACACTTCTGCAGCGCCTCATGCCCAGCACGGGGCAGGCGAGGGAACAGGAGCAAGCAGGGGGTTGGTGGCCCACGATGCACAGAATTAATGGGGTTCCTGGGTCACTGGGGGCATTTGGGGTGAACCTGAGTTTGGGGTAACAGTAGGGTGGCTGGCCGTGAGTTCTGGGCTCTCCGTGGGCAGGGATGGCTGATTGGGCAGAGCAGAGGCTGGAGAACACGGCATGGGGCTGGGGAGTGGTTTATCTTCCCCAGAAATGTGGGTTGGGTCCAGATGAACCCGAAAATTGTCTCCCAACCTCTTCCACCGCAGTGGGATCGAGGGTGAGGCTGAGGAAGGAGTCTGGGGGTCACAGGGGCTGTGGGGGGCATGGGGGGGGAGCGGGTGGGTGGGGGGTCAGTGCAGGGTTAACGGGGGGGGGGCGTGGGGGTGTTAATGCCGGGGCTATGGAGGCCAGGGGGCGAGGGGTCCAGTCCGTGTGGGGGCTGAGGAGGTGAATTTGGGGGTGAGGGGGTTCAGTCCGTGGGGGCTGAGGAGGTGGTGGGGGTGGTTCAGTCCGTGGGGGCTGAGGAGGTGAATTTGGGGGTGAGGGGGGTTCAGAGAGGGTCCGTGGGGGCTGGGGGGGGGGCAGTGGGGGGAGGCCTTTGGCCAGAGGGGGCTGGCGCTGGCCGGAGGAGCCAAGTCCCCCCAAAGGTGACCTGGCCCTGGCCCGGGGAGCCCGGGGGGCTGCGGGGGCTGCGGGGGGCTGCGGGGGGGCTGCGGGGGGCCGGGCTGCTGCCGCCCCGTAGGATGTGCTGAATGCGCAGCTCCCGGGGCTATTCCGGGCGGCCCCGCCCGCGCCGGCAGATTGGTTTGCAGGCAGGCGACAAGTGCCAGCCGGAGGCCATAAAAGTCACCGAGCCCCGCTTCGGCTCCGCGACCCCGCTCCCCCTCCCCGCAGAGAGCGTCCGTCCGTCCTGAGCCGGGACCCCGACCCGGAGCAGAGCCGGGACCCCGACCCGGAGCAGAGATCTTCTGTCTGGAGCAGGGACCCCGGAGCAGGAGCCCCGAAACAGAGCAGGGACCCCGGAGCAGGGACCCCGGAGCAGAGACCCCCTTGTCCAGCCCCCGGGCTCTGCAGCCATGACTGGCAAAACCGCAGCTCCAGCCAAAAAACCGGCCCCGGCAGCGGCCAAGACAAGGGCAGCGGCGGCCCCGAAGGGAGAAACGGCCCCGAAGGCAGAAACAACCCCGAAGGAAGCAGCAGCCCCAGCCCCAGCTCCTGAAGAGCCCCCAGCCCCCGAGCAGCCCCCCCGAGCATCCCCCCGAGCAGCCCCCCGAGCATTCCCCGGAGCAGCCCCCCGAGCAGCCCCCGGCCCCCGCGGACGGGTCCGCTCCCATCCCCGCGGGGGCTGGAGCAGAAGTGACCCCAGAGGCTGCAGAGGGTTCCTCGGCTGAGCCCCCCAGCCCCCGAACCCCAGCCGGAGAAGCCGAAGGAAGGTGAGTGGGAGCTGCTGGGAGGGGGCGTGAGCCAGGCTGGGAGAAGGGACAGGGGGTGAAGTCACCGAGGGTGTTTTTGCAGAGGGACAGGGCTGCGGTTAGGTGGGCTGCAGACAGACCTGGGGGCTGAGTGACCCGCCGGTCCCTGTCGCTGTGGGTTTGTTGCAGAGCCCCCCAGCTGCCCCCTGGCCCTGGCCGTGGAGGAAGTGAGTGACAGCTCCTTCACCCTGACCTGGAAAGCCCCGGAGCACACGGGCCGGGCAGGCCTGGACGGATACGTGGTGGAGATCTGCAAGGATGGAAGTAGGTTCGGTCCCTGCCTGCCCGGTGTGGAGGGATGGTGCAGGGCTGTGGGATGGGGTGCAGCTGCTGGGACCCAGCAGAGCATTTTCCCCAGCAGCAATTCCCTTTCTTTGCCCAAAGAGACGGATTTTGAATGGTTGTTTATTTTTCACGAAGGGACAGGACATCCCATTGTCTTCAGCAGGTTTAGAGTCACTGCTGTGTCCAGCTCCAGTGTGGAGCAGAGACCAACACACCCCTTGGGATGATCTCTGATGAGCTGGAGATCTGCAGAGACTTGGGGCTGGGATGGTAAAAACCAAGAAAACAAGGGGAAAAGTATTTGCCCAAAATGAAGCACGGAAGGAACGGGGATAACAGGGGAGGATGGGGAAGGGAGGGGTCCGAGCAGGCTCGGTTATGTCTGGCAGGGAGAGTGGTGGAGGTGGCAGCAGTTCTCCAGCACTGCCCGTGGTTCTCCAGCTGTGTTGCTGGGCAGCAGAATGGGGTGGGTGGATAAGATTTTGTGGTTTGGGCACTCTCGTGAAGCCCTGCTGGGCTTTGGGGTGGGAGTGAAGGCTCTGAGTGGCTGGGGGGATTGCAAGGGGAGGCTGGAGTGGCTGGGGAGACCCAGGAGGCCCCTGGAGCTCAGGGAATTATCCTCAGCTGTTCAGCTTGTGGCACACACAGGGACACATCCCTGGCTGTGCAGGGCTGGGGGGAGAGGCTGCCTCGCTGGGTGGGATGTGTGAGGAGCCCTGCATGGCACAAGGGAAAGGTGCAGCCATCCCTGGACAGGTCTGACAGCCACCCACAGGGCCCAGTCCGGGTGCCCTCCTGCCTTTGGGCCTGCTGGAGGACAGGAGAGCTCCAGCCCCTCTGTCACCGCTCAGGGGCCATGGGACTGCTGCATTTGGGCTGGTGCAAGACTCTCTTTGGCTGCAATATGGTGAAATTCGGGTGAGGGGGTCCATCCCAGTAATGCCAGGGTGAAGGGAAAGAGGATCTGGTGGGATTTGGCTGCTCCAATGCCATCAGCAAGAAAACCTTCTTGCTCCCAGCACACCCTGGCACGTTTGGGTCACCCTCAGAGCCTGCCTGGGACACCCAGGCCTTGGGGGCTGGGGCAGTTTATTTTCTAAGGTCTGAGAGGTTTGGCACAGGGCAAGGCTGTGTCAGCTGGGCTGGGGAGAGCTGAGCTCTGGGCTGAGTTATGGGCTCTGGGTAGGTCTTGAGTGCCTGACAAGCAGAAGAACACTTGGGAACGTCCATCTGGGTGGGGGCACGTCCTGAGCAGAGCTTGGGGGCGTGGAGGGGTTTGTGAGGCCCTGGTGAGCCCCAGTGCAGCCGCTGGGCACTGGGAGGAGCAGAGGGGCTGGCAGGGAGCTCCGGGATCTTTCCTTTCAGAAATGCACCTGCTCAGCAGGGGTGTGCTCATGGCCCCGTGCCTTTCCTGCTTGCACACGTCCTCGTGCTCCAGTGCTGAGCTCCTGCCAGCTTCATGCCCCGCACTCCCCGGCAGGGCTGGCCAGCCTCCCCCCAGAGTCCCTTTCCTGCCGGTGCCCCAATCACCCCGCATTTCCAAGGGGATCCTTTCCTCGGGGTCGGGCCGGCTGCTGCTCGGGGGTCAGTGTGGCACATCCGTGGCTCCGTTGCAGGTTCAGACTGGAAGGCTGTGAACCAGGAGCCTTTCCTCTCCACGCGCTGCACAGTCCCAAACCTCAGCTCCGGGGACAGGATCCAGGCGCGGGTGGTGGCGGTGAGCGCCGGCGGAGCCAGCGTCCCGGCGCGGCTGGAGCAGCCCGTGCTGGTCAGGGAGATCCTGCGTGAGTGCTGCGGGCGGGGCTGCCGTGGGGTCTGGGAGAGCTGTGTGGGCTGCTGTGGGGTCTGTGAGTGCTGCACAGGGCACTGCACCTGTGTGGGATCTGTTCTCTGAGTGCTGCGGGCGGGGCTGCCGTGGGACCTGGGAGAGCTGTGTGGGCTGCTGTGGGGTCTGTTCTGTGAGTGCTGCACAGGGCACAGCTCCTGTGGGACCTGTTCTCTGTGAGTGCTGCGGGCGGGGCTGCCGTGGGGTCTGGGAGAGCTGTGTGGGCTGCTGTGGGGTCTGTGAGAGCTGCACAGGGCACTGCACCTGTGTGGGATCTGTTCTCTGAGTGCTGCACAGAGCAGGGCTCCTGTGGGACCTGTGAAAGCTGTATGGGCTCCTGTGGGATCTGTGAGTGCTGTATGGGCTCCTGTGGGACCTGTGAGTGCTGCACGGGGCACTGCACCTGTGTGGGATCTGTGAGAGCTGTATGGGCTCCTGTGGGATCTGTGAGTGCTGTATGGGCTCCTGTGGGATCTGTGAGTGCTGCACAGAGCACAGCTCCTGTGGGATCTGTGAGTGCTGTATGGATTCCTGTGGGATCTGGGAGAGCTGTATGGGCTCCTGTGGGGTCTGTGAGTGCTGCACAGAGCACAGCTCCTGTGGGATCTGTGAGCCCCTAGCGTGGGCAGCCCCTCACAGTCACACCTGTGACAAACACTGTTCACTGTTCTGGGAGAATTGCACGGTTTAATAAAAAGGCAATAGGAGGCATGCACAGAGCAGAGGGTTTTAACCCAGAGCACACCCTGCTTCGAGAACCCCCTTTAAACACCTTTTACAGTCCATCCATTTGTTACACACTCACAGACCTTCATGTGCAGTCACAGTTTCTGGGAACTGTTCAGCACGGCCACTCCTTGGGTCTGCCTTTTAGAGCTTGTGTGTTTTTTGGCTTGTGGTTTTATTCTTCACCTTGTGGTTTTATTCTTCACCTTGTGGTTTTATTCTTCTCCTTATCCCTTTTAATTTGGGTGGTGGTCCAGCGGGTGAGTGCTGATAATTGTCCTGTCAGCTGCAGGGGTCCCCATCACATCTTCACAGGCTGTTATCTTTGACTGAGCAGGTAGTTTAAACATGCTATTTCTAAAAAAACTTATGTCTAACTTTTACTATTACCCAAGACTATATCCCTATAGAGATGCTATTTTAACATTGCAATACAGCATTTATCCAATACTTGTGAAGAGCCAGCAGCATTTCCTGCATTCCTAGCACACCCAGCCTTTGACAGACGTGACTCTCAGGGACTGTGAGAAGCTTCCTGACCTCACCAACCTCGCTGATGTTCAAACTTTGGGGTGCAGGACTCAAGAGGCTGAGCCACATTGTCCCATTAAATGGCAAGAGCTCAGAATCCACCTCCCCCTGAGCACATCTCCTCCCCTTGGCCGTGTCACATCCCAAATAGTGTTGCATCCAAGGTGTTGCTCGGGGTGGTGAGCAGGAAAGGCCTGTGCAGGGTTTACAGAGGTGTTTATTTCAGCCACACGTGGTTTAGGGTTCAGGGAACCAGGGCAGGGCCTCTTGGGTGGGTGTGGGTTTTGTACATGGGATGAGCAGGAGGAAGAGCCTCAGGGACCAATTACCAAGGGACACGGGGGTGCTACAGGGAAGGGCCAAAGGACCAGCAGGAAATTGGGATGGCAGTGACCAAAGGGTTAACAGGCAGGGAAAGGGCCCAGGCTTGACTCAGGGAACAGAACAGGGGCTGCATTCCTTTAGCTGGGAAAACTTCTCTGGGTTTCCATAAAGCAGCCACGGCAGCATCGGGCATTTGTTTATTTTAGCTCGGGGAAGTCAGGAGCTGGAGCTGGGAACTTCAGTCATGCTGAACTCGCTAATGAGCGAGCTGCTCCCGTGCTTGGCAAGACTCACATTCCTCCCGAGGTGCTGCCGATGTGCAGAGCCTGGTGCACAAGGGCAGGCTCAGCTTATGCTCAGAAAACAGCAAATTCAGACACATTTTCCCTCTAGAGGGAATTATTGATGCTCAAGTTTTCTTGTTACTTAATACATCAGATTTTTCAGCTGCTTACAAATAGTGATACTAACAAAAGTTATTTCAGGAGCCACCAGCTTTAGGAAAAGCTTGGAGAAGACTCAGTCTGTGGAGAGGGTTCTGCAGGGTCCATCTCAGTGTGCTCTGAGGATGTGGTGGTGGCTGTGCCTGTTCACCTCTGACCCCAAAACCATCCCACCAAGCCACACAGAACTGGGAGAACTGGGCTGTGAAGGACTGGCAGGAGATGCCAAATGCACAGCTTGTGCTTTCCTCATCCTGTTCCTGCTGCCTGAGCTTATCCCAGGCACACGTACAGGTGTAAAACCCAAAGGATGGAGAGACCCACACACAACTTGATCTTCTCTTTTCTCTCTCTTTTCTCTCTCTTTTCTCTCTCTTTTCTCTCTCTTCTCTCTCTCTTCTCTCTCTCTCTCTCTCTTCTCTCTCTTTTCTCTCTCTTCTCTCTCTCTTCTCTCTCTCTTCTCTCTCTCTTTTCTCTCTCTTCTCTCTCTCTTCTCTCTCTCTTTTCTCTCTCTTTTCTCTCTCTTCTCTCTCTCTTCTCTCTCTCTTCTCTCTCTCTTCCCCTTCTCTTCCCCTTCTCTTCCCTTTCTCTTCCCTCCCCATCTGTTGCCTCCTGGCCTTCACATTTTCTCTCAGCCTCCATTTTGTACATCACACCAGTTCATTTTTAGCACCCCAGGGGATTTTAAATAGCAGCAGTCGGGCAGCACGGAGATTAACAACAGGTGGGATGAGTGGGCTTGGGAGGTGGAGAGAGACAAGGAGAAACCAGATGAAGGATCAGTATGTGTCACATTTTGCAGGGAACAAGGGCAGGGAAAAGGCCTCCCCACCATGGCTCTTTGTCACTGACCTTGGCCAGCCCCATCCCTCTGAGCGAGGCACATGAATCAACATTCCTGCCCAAGGTCAGGTTTCCGTGTCCTGCTGAGCCCAGGGGAGCACTGGGGATGGGTCCCTGCAGAAATCACAGCGCAGCAGAGCAGGGACAGCCTCAGCTGTCAGGAAGGGCCATCTGGGACTGCCAGGCCTGTCCCTGCCCTCCCAGCTGCTTGGCTCAGGCCTGGTTTGTTCTGGCAGGGCCCCTCCCTGGGGTTAAGCTCACACATTTCACCCGGACAGAGACTCCCAGCTCCTTTTCCAGGGGCTCCAGAGGGATCCCTGGGTGTCACTGAGCTGGCAGAGCTTCTATTCCTCCCTGGGAAGGGACACACTCCATGAGTGTTCTCCAGTGGGGCTTTTCTTATCTTTGTTATGTTTTCCTGGGGGTGTTTGACTTTGTCCCGAGCCTGTCCCACATCTCTGGCATGACCAGGCACCTCCCTGGTGTCTCAGTGGCCTGGACTGCACAGGGAAGGGGGAGGTCCAGCCCTGTCCTTGCTGCAGGTTGGGCTGTGTGCCTCTGGAAAGCCAGGGGGAGAAACATTTCCCAGCTAGTTCTCTGCCTTGTCACCACACAGGTTGTGTTGTGGCCCTTCTGCTTGAGGCCAGGGTGCCTGCACAGCCCGGCTGCAGTGCGTGGTCCATCAGGGTCTGCCCTTGGGCTGGTGGCCGGGGTCTGGGGGGTGTCCCCGGGGTGGGCTGGGGATGGGAGGGAGAGGTGGCCAGGCTGGGTGGGCTTGGTGCTGGCCCGAGGCTGTGCGTGGGGAGGGTCACTGGGGAGTGCAGCCCCCCGTCTCGTGACGTGCCCTGCCGGTCCCCAGAGCTGCCGAAGATCCGCCTGCCCCGGCACCTGCGCGAGACGTACGTCAGGCGCGTCGGGGACGCCGTCAACATCATGATCCCCTTCCAGGTCTGTGGGACACTGGGCTTCCATCTGCTGGGCATTTCTCTCTGGGTTAGCCCCTGCAGGTTAGCTGATGGCCTAGCTGTGCTCTGGCTTGGCCTGGTCCCTGTGTCTCACGAGCCCAGGCTGGCTCTTGGGGTGGGAATCTCTCTCCTCTTCCTGTCCTGATCCCATTTTTCCCCTGCCACATCTTTGGGACAGCCCCAAACACATCAGGACATGGGCTGGCTGTTGCTGCTGCCTCAGCTCCTGCTCCTGGCCACATCCCTTGGGACCCCACAGCACAGCACTGGGGTCCCTAAGGGGACCAGCATCCTTTGGAGGAGCAGCCCCAGGCTGTGCGATGGCAGAGCAGTGCTGACACTGCTGGGCTAGGCTGGAGCTTGTCTCCTCAGCTGTCTCTCCCATCCTGTCTGGGGCATCAGCAGAGCATCTCCACGTGCAGCTGGCTCTGAAACATTGAGGAGTGAGAGGCCCCTGAGCTGAGGGCCTTGTCCCTGCCATGTCTCACAGCCAGTTTGGGCTCTGTGCTGCCCGTGCTCCAGACCTGAATTGTCCCTGCATGCCGAGCTCAAGCCCTGGTGCTAGGCTGGAGCCTGAGCTCAGCACCTGGGCTGTGAGAGCACAGCCCTGCCTGGCTCCATGAGCACCTTGGGGAGCCAGCAAGTTCCAGCCTCTGGCTCCACTGGTGAGCCTGGCAGGAGCCAGCTGCATTCTCCTGGGGACGGCTGGGGGGCAGAGGTGGCACCTGGGGACGGCTGGGGGGAGAGGTGGCACCTGGGACAGCTGAGTGGAACAGGTGGCACCTGGGACTGCTAGGTGGGAGAGGTGGCACCTGGGGACGGCTGGGGGGAGAGGTGACACCCGGGGAGTGCTGGGTGGCAGAGGTGGCAGAGGTGGCAGAGGTGGCAGAGGTGACACCCGGGGACAGCTGCCGGGCCCGTGCGGTGGCTCTGCTTGCCCGGCGCTCCTGACCCGCCTGTTGCTGCAGGGAAAGCCGCAGCCCGAGGTGAGCTGGACCAAGGGAGGGCAGCCCCTGGACAGCAGCCGCGTCAACACGCGCACCACGGCGCGGGACACCGTGCTCTACATCCGGCAGGCGCAGCGCGGGGACTCGGGCGCCTACGAGCTGAGCGTGCGCATCCACGGCGCCGAGGACAGGGCCAGCCTGCACCTCCAGGTGGTGGGTAAGGCAAGGATGGGACAGCCTGCACCTCCAGGGGCTGGGTAAGGCAAGGGTGGGACAGCCTGCACCTCCAGGTGGTGGGTAAGGCAAGGACAGGGCTGCCCTGCACCTCCAGGTGGTGGGTAAGGCAAGGGAGGGGACCCTGCACCTCCAGGGGTGGGTAAGGCAAGGATGGGACAGCCTGCACCTCCAGGGGGTGGGTAAGGCAAGGGTGGGACAGCCTGCACCGCCAGGGGTGGGTAAGGCAAGGGTGGGACAGCCTGCACCTCCAGGGGTGGGTAAGGCAAGGGTGGGACCCTGCACCTCCAGGGGTGGGTAAGGCAAGGAGGGGACAGCCTGCACCTCCAGGGGGTGGGTAAGGCAAGGAGAGGGCTGCTCTGCACCTCCAGGGGGTGGGTAAGGCAAGGAGAGGGCTGCTCTGCACCTCCAGGGGTGGGTAAGGCAAGGGTGGGACAGCCTGCACCTCCAGGGGTGGGTAAGGCAAGGGTGGGACCCTGCACCTCCAGGGGGTGGGTAAGGCAAGGGTGGGACCCTGCACCTCCAGGGGGTGGGTAAGGCAAGGAGGGGACCCTGCACCTCCAGGGGGTGGGTAAGCTGAGGATGGGGCTGCCCTGCACCTCCAGGGGTGGGTAAGGCAAGGGGGGGACCCTGCACCTCCAGGGGTGGGTAAGGCAAGGACAGGGCTGCCCTGCACCTCCAGGGGTGGGTAAGCCGAGCATGGGACCTGCAGCATCCCCCTGGGGCTCAGGTCTCCCCTTGGCTGGGCAGCTCCTGGTCCTGGATGGGGTGTGATGTGACAGCAGCAAGGGCAGGGGGCCCTGGGGTCCCTGCTCCAGGGGATCCCTAACAGCATCGTGCATGTGAACTCTGGCTGGGCTGCAGAGCTCCTGCCAGCCCTGCCCTTGCAGCTCCTCGTGCCTCGTGCGCTGCTCCGGGGTGAGAGGATCGGAAGCAAGGCCGGGGGGGTCAGGGCGCAGAACACGGGGGGCGAACGGGGGCCGTCACCGGCGGGCTGCTGTGCTTGCAGAGCCGCCCGGGCCCCCCCGGAACCTGAAGCTGGCGGACGTGTGGGGCTTCAACGTGGCGCTGGAGTGGAGCCCGCCCGCGGACGACGGCAACTCGGAGATCAAGGGCTACAGGGTGCAGAAGTCGGACCGGCGGAGCGGGGTGAGCCGGCGCCGCGGAGCGCCGGGGGCGGCACGGCCCCTCGGGCCCGCCGCTCACCCCCTGCCCTCGTCCCGCAGAAGTGGTTCACGGTGCTGGAGCGCTGCAGCCGCACCAGCTGCACCGTCTCCGACCTCATCATCGGCAACACCTACTCCTTCCGCGTGTTCTCCGAGAACGCCTGCGGGCTCAGCGCCGCCGCCGCCCTGGCCCCGGGGGTGGCCACCATCCAGAAGACAAGTGGGGACCCGGCCCTGCCCGGGGGCTGGCGAGGGGGCGGCCGGGGGGGCTCCCTCCGAGTTGGGCTGGTCCCCAAGAGCGGCAGGGGAGAGGCTGAGCACCCCCAGGTCCAGGGGTCCCACAGGGCAGAGGCTGAGCACCCCCCAGGTCCAGGGGTCCCACAGGGGGAGGCTGAGCACCCCCGAGGTTCTGGGGTCCCACAGGGCAGAGGCTGAGCACCCCCGAGGTTCTGGGGGTCCCACAGGGCAGAGGCTGAGCACCCCCCAAGCCCAGGGGTCCCACAGGGGGAGGCTGAGCACCCCCAGGTCTCAGGGGTCCCACAGGGAGAGGCTGAGCACCCCCAGGTCCAGGGGTCCCACAGGGGAGAGGCTGAGCACCCCCGAGGTCCCAGGGGTCCCATATGGGAGAGGCTGAGCACCCCCAAGCCCAGGGGTCCCACAGGGGGGAGGCTGAGCACCCCCAAGCCCAGGGGTCCCACAGGGGAGAGGCTGAGCACCCCCAAGCCCAGGGGTCCCACAGGGGGGAGGCTGAGCACCCCTGAGGTTCAGGGGTCCCACAGGGCAGAGGCTGAGCACCCCCGAGGTTCTGGGGGTCCCACATGGGAGAGGCTGAGCACCCCCGAGGTTCTGGGGTCCCCTGCCCGCCCCCCTGCACCTCATTTCTCCTTTGGAGGGAGCGTGTGCTGTGCTCGAGCCCCCTGACGGGAGCAAGGCGTCCTTGGGATGAGGTGGGAGCAGGAGCTGGGAAGGGTCAGAATCTCAGTACAGCCCTGCCCTCCTTGCCCAGGGCCTCTGCCCTGCAGAGCTCCCCTGCAGCCCTCACTTGCATGCCCTGGGATTTGGGGCTGCAGTGGGAGATGCAGAGCGTGCCTGGCTGGGTCTGGCCTGCTGGACACAGGATGTGGGTTCGGGGGTTGGTGTCCCCCTGTTCCTGGCAGGGTGAGGGGACAGGGCTGCCCTGAGCCGAGGCCAGGCCACATCTGGCTGTCACGCACGGCAGCAGGAGCGGGTTTGGGCGCCTGTGCTGATCCCTGGGCTGGCCAGCCCAGCACCCCCAGGTGCCTCAGGCTGCAATGAATTCTTCCCTCAGAAACCACGTACCAGGCAGAGAGGGTGCCCCAGCGGGACATGATGGAGCCCCCCAAGTTCACACAGCCCCTGACAGACAGGACCACCACCCGGGGCTACAGCACCCACCTCTTCTGCTCCGTCAGGGGCTTCCCCCAGGTGGGTGCCTGCTCCGGGGCAGCACAGCTCTGGCTGGGAGCACCAGGGGGGTTTTCAGGGTGGCTGGGGGATGGTTGGTGCTGTTGGGTGGGCTCGAGGGGCTGCAGCTGCCTCCTGGGTCACACTGGGGCGTGCTTGGGGTGCTCCTGCCTGGGGATGGCAGACTGGGCTTCGAGCAAGCCAAGTCCTGTTTCCTCTGTGCCGGGCAGGAAGGGTGGAGCAGTGCTTAGGGCTCTCACTGGGAGATTTGGATCTTCAGAATACTTCTGATTGTGATTCCCATCGTGGCCACAAGCAGCAGGCAGGGCCAAGGCAAGGGCAGAGGGAGGTGGCTGCATTTTGGGGGCCAGTTAGAGCTCTCATTTCTCTCCCAGCCCAAAATCATCTGGCTGAAGAACCAGATGGAGATCCGGGAGGACCCCAAGTACATCGCGCTGATGGAGCAGGGCGTGTGCTCCCTGGAGATCCGCAAGCCCGGCCCCTTCGACGGGGGCGTCTACACCTGCAGGGCTGTCAACGCCCTCGGGGAGGCCTCGGTGGACTGCAGGCTGGACGTGAAAGGTGAGACGGGCCCGGGGGAGCAGCAGCAGCCCCTGCCTGCTCCGGCCTCGCTTTCCCGGGGCTGTGCTTGTCCCCGGGCTTGGCTGATCCTGGCTCTGAGGACACTGGGCAGCCCTGTGGAACTGCACTTTGGGTTTATGGTCCTGAAGCATCTTGAAATCGCCTTTCCTTCTTCATGGGATTAAAAAATGGGGAGGAGGTGAGAAACGGCAGAGCCAGAGGAGCTGCTGGAGCCTGGCCCAGCCCTGGCCCCGGGGGTGGGGGTGTGAGCCTGCCTGCACCTGGGCTGCTCTGAGCTGTGAGCCTCCCTCACCCGGGCTGCTCTGATCTGTGAGCCTCCCTCACCCGGGCTGCTCTGATCTGTGAGCCTCCCTCACCTGGGCTGTTCTGATCTGTGAGCCTCCCTCACCTGGGCTGTTCTGAGTCTGTGAGCCTCCCTCACCCGGGCTGCTCTGAGCTGTGACCTCCCTCACCCGGGCTGCTCTGATCTGTGAGCCTCCCTCACCTGGGCTGCTCTGAGCTGTGAGCCTCCCTCACCCCGGGCTGCTCTGAGCTGTGAGCCTCCCTCACCCGGGCTGTTCTGATCTGTGAGCCTCCCTCACCCGGGGCTGCTCTGATCTGTGAGCCTCCCCTCACCTGGGCTGTTCTGAGCTGTGAGCCTCCCTCACCCGGGGCTGTTCTGATCTGTGAGCCTCCCTCACCCTGGGCTGCTCTGATCTGTGAGCCTCCCTCACCCGGGCTGCTCTGAGCTGTGACCTCCCTCACCTGGGCTGTTCTGAGCTGTGAGCCTCCCTCACCTGGGCTGCTCTGAGCTGTGAGCCTCCCTCACCCGGGCTGCTCTGAGCTGTGACCTCCCTCACCTGGGCTGTTCTGAGCTGTGAGCCTCCCTCACCCGGGCTGCTCTGAGCTGTGAGCCTCCCTCACCCGGGCTGCTCTGAGCTGTGACCTCCCTCACCCGGGCTGCTCTGAGCTGTGAGCCTCCCCTCACCTGGGCTGTTCTGAGCTGTGAGCCTCCCTCACCCGGGCTGCTCTGATCTGTGAGCCTCCCTCACCCGGGCTGCTCTGAGCTGTGAGCCTCCCTCACCTGGGCTGCTCTGAGCTGTGAGCCTCCCTCACCCGGGCTGCTCTGAGCTGTGACCTCCCTCACCCGGGCTGCTCTGAGCTGTGAGCCTCCCTCACCTGGGCTGCTCTGAGCTGTGAGCCTCCCTCACCTGGGCTGCTCTGATCTGTGAGCCTCCCTCACCCGGGCCGCTCTGAGCTGTGTCTCAGGATCCTGCCACACCATCCATCCCATTTCCCTGCCCCACGCCTGGAGCCCGTGCTGCTCCCACGGCCCCTGCTCAGCCCAGGGAGCATCACTGCCTGCTCGGCGTCCTTCAACCCTCCCGCGGCTCCTCGTGCCCCAGGCACGCTGTGCCTCGCGTCCCACACGGGCAGAGCTCCTCTGGCAGCCCCGGCAGCCCAGGCCCGGAGCTCCAGGCTGCTGGTGTGGCCAGGGTCAGTGCTCAGCTCTGCTGCTGGAGCTGCAGCTGGCCCTGCTCCCCTGCCCCCGGGCATCCTCAGGGCAGCTGTGCAGGGAATGCTGCTCTGCCTGGGGAGGGACCTCAGAGCCCCCCAGTGCCACCCCTGCCATGCAGGGACACCCTCCCCTGTCCCAGCTGCTCCCAGCCCCGTCCAGCCTGGCCTGGGCACTGCCAGGGATCCTGTGCCAGCCCTGCCCACCCTCACAGGGAACAATTCCTGCCCAAAATCCCACCCAGCCCTGCCCTCTGGCAGTGAGAGCCATTCCCTGTGTCCTCTCTCTCCATCCCTTGCCCCAGTCCCTCTCCAGCTCTCCTGGAGCCCCTTCAGGCCCTGTAAGGGGCCCTGAGGTCCCCCCAGAGCCCTCTCTTCTCCAGGAGAAGACCCCCAGCTCTCCCAGCCTGGCTCCAGAGCAGAGTGGGCTCCCCTGGGCTCGCTGCAGCAGCTCCAGCTCCTCCTGTGCTGGCAGCCAGGGCTGGAGGCAGCTCTGCAGGGGGGTCTCAGCTGAGTGGGGCAGAATCCCCCTGCCCTGCTGCCCAGGCTGGGGTCAGCCCACGGCAGGGAGGAGAAGCTGGGCCCTGTGTGGGGACACAGAGCACCTGGGGTCCCCAGGCCAGGAGCAGGGTGGGGGGATTGCCTGGGGCAGGGGTGTGCAGGGCTGAGCACAGGGGCACTTCTGGGAGCCAAAAGGGGCTGAGGCAAGGACATTCAGGGGGTCTTTGTCTCCTCTCCTGCAGTGCCCAAGTGAGGACAGATCGGAGGACAAGACAAGGAGCAAGGTGGGTCTGGGCTGGGGCAGCAGGAGGGAGGGAAGGTGGGTCCCTTCAGGGGCTGGGGTGGCCTGAGCGAGCTTTTGTCACTGCTGATGGAGCCCCAGGTCCATGGGATGCGTGCAGGGGCTGGGATGAAGGACCTGAGGA
The DNA here is from genome assembly GCA_034336665.1 of Luscinia megarhynchos. Lineage (NCBI taxonomy): Eukaryota > Metazoa > Chordata > Aves > Passeriformes > Muscicapidae > Luscinia > Luscinia megarhynchos. Next base: position 342,717 of record CM067588.1, read on the forward strand.
GCGCCTGTCCTGGGTGGGGTGGAGGAGGGCTGTGGGTGTGGCTGGGCGTGGCTGGCGCTGCAGCCGGGCCAGGGACGCGTTTCCCACCGTCCCTGAGCAGGGCTCTCCTTGCAGGGCTGGGATCTCCTTCCTTTCCCCGGACCCTGCAGTGCCAGGTCCCTGGCCATGTCTCTGCTGGGCTCCCCCCCGGGAGTGCTGCACCCTGGCACGGCCCTCTCCCCAAAACATGCCAGCTGAGAGCCTTTGGTCCTAATAAAAGCCACCAAACCCTTCTGTCCTGCTCATTTTGGGTTTGGCCTGGGTGGGGGATGTGGAGAGGGGCCAGGGCTGCTGTGGGGTCGCAGCCAAGGGGGGAGGAGATGGCTTTGGAGCTTGGGCAGGCAGGAGCAGCTTTATGAAACACACAGAGAGATTTCTGAACCAGAAGGAGCCAGAGAACACAGAAAGATTTCCTTATGGACCAGGGGAACCATTCTGGCTGCAGATAAAGAAATGCCACATCAGGGTTGTGGCATCTTGGTGCTCCTTTATTGAAGGACAGATTTTATCCACACCCGTGGGGCAGTGACCCCCCAGGAGCTGTCCCCTCCCCAGGGTGGCTGCAGGACATGCTGCTGTGCTTTCCAGAGAGGGGGCTCGTCCCTGGGAGCTGGGGGCCCACTGCAGGGTGAGCTGTCACCTCTGGGGTGACACTGGGGGTCAGCAGAGCCAGAGGGACCCGTGCAGCTCCTGGCTGCTGCTCTCCCCCAGCTCCCCTGGCTCTGGGGGCACAGGGCAGAGCTCTCCCAGCTGCTGCCCTCCCCCAGCTCCCCTCCCCTGGCTCTGGGGGCACAGGGCAGAGCTCTCCCCCAGCACAGCTCCCCTGGCTCTGGGGGCACAGGGCAGAGCTCTCCCTGCTGCTGATCTCCCCCAGCTCCCCTGGCTCTGGGGGCACAGGGCAGAGCTCTCCCAGCTGCTGCCCTCCCCCAGCTCCCCTCCCCTGGCTCTGGGGGCACAGGGCAGAGCTCTCCCCCAGCACAGCTCCCCTGGCTCTGGGGGCACAGGGCAGAGCTCTCCCCGCTGCTGGCAGCTCTGCCGTGGGGCCAGAGCCACATCCTGCCACGTCCTGCCTGCCAGATGCAAATCCAGCCTGGCATCCGCAGGTTGGAGCCCATCCCAGCCCTGGTGCCAGAGAGCAGAGCTGTGATCATCAGACCCTCTGCTCTGTCCCCAGGCACCTCCAGCCCAATCTGCAGTCCAGCATTGCTGCTCCCAGGGGCTCAGCACCCCTCGCCAGGGCTGTTCCCACCATCAGAGGGCATTGCTGGATAATTTTGCCTCGCTGCTGCTCAGGGGGGTTCTGAGGGGCTGGCACTGGCAGCAGTGCTGCAGAGTGCAGCTTGCAGTCCCGGCTGGCAGGTGCAGAGCTCGTTTTCCCTGGCAGCTCACAGCCAGCCCCGGCCCTGCTGGGCTGTCCTGTCCCCCTCGGTGTCCCTGCCCGTGCAGTTCTGCAGGGACAGGTCTGGAGCAGGCTGTGAGCTCATCTCCAGCACCCTGGCATGCTGTGCCCTTTCCTTTTCAGTCCTGCAGGGCACAGGCTGTGGCTGTAACCCCCCAGGGCACCGAGGTGGGCAGCAAACACTTTTAGTGAGGGCTCCCCAGGAAAGGTCTGCAGACCACAGAGTGGAAAAACCCTGGATGTTATTTTTGATGAAGCAACCATTCACGTGCCCTTTATTCATGAGCATCCCAGTCACCAGGTTCAGGCAAAGCTTCAGTTCCAGCAGGGCAGCAGGAATGGGATGCAGGGGGGAGTCAGAGCTGGGCAAAGCCCAAAGGCAGGGTGCTGCTATGCCAGGGACCGTGGCCTCAGCCTGGGCGTGCTCCCTGCACTGACCTGGGGCTGCAGCATCCCCAGCACACTGACACTGAGCTGCACTGACCTGGGCTGCAGCATCCCCAGCACACTGACACTGAGCTGCACTGACCTGGGGCTGCAGCATCCCCAGCACACTGACACTGAGCTGCACTGACCTGGGGCTGCAGCATCCCCAGGCACACTGACACTGAGCTGCACTGACCTGGGGCTGCAGCATCCCCAGCACACTGACACTGAGCTGCACTGACCTGGGGCTGCAGCATCCCCAGGCACACTGACACTGAGCTGCACTGACCTGGGCTGCAGCATCCCCAGCACACTGACACTGAGCTGCACTGACCTGGGGCTGCAGCATCCCCAGGCACAGTGACACTGAGCTGCACTGACCTGGGGCTGCAGCATCCCCAGGCACACTGACACTGAGCTGCACTGACCTGGGGCTGCAGCATCCCCAGGCACACTGACACTGAGCTGCACTGAGCTGGGCTGCAGCATCCCCAGCACACTGACACTGAGCTGCACTGACCTGGGCTGCAGCATCCCCAGCACACTGACACTGAGCTGCACTGACCTGGGGCTGCAGCATCCCCAGCACACTGACACTGAGCTGCACTGACCTGGGCTGCAGCATCCCCAGGCACACTGACACTGAGCTGCACTGACCTGGGGCTGCAGCATCCCCAGCACACTGACACTGAGCTGCACTGACCTGGGCTGCAGCATCCCCAGGCACACTGACACTGAGCTGCACTGAGCTGGGGCTGCAGCATCCCCAGGCACACTGACACTGAGCTGCACTGACCTGGGCTGCAGCATCCCCAGGCACTGACACTGAGCTGCACTGACCTGGGCTGCAGCATCCCCAGGCACACTGACACTGAGCTGCACTGACCTGGGGCTGCAGCATCCCCAGCACACTGACACTGAGCTGCACTGACCTGGGCTGCAGCATCCCCAGACACTGACACTGAGCTGCACTGACCTGGGCTGCAGCATCCCCAGACACTGACACTGAGCTGCACTGACCTGGGGCTGCAGCATCCCCAGACACTGACACTGAGCTGCACTGACCTGGGGCTGCAGCATCCCCAGCACACTGACACTGAGCTGCACTGACCTGGGGCTGCAGCATCCCCAGCACACTGACACTGAGCTGCACTGACCTGGGGCTGCAGCATCCCCAGGCACACTGACACTGAGCTGCACTGACCTGGGGCTGCAGCATCCCCAGGCACACTGACACTGAGCTGCACTGACCTGGGCTGCAGCATCCCCAGCACACTGACACTGAGCTGCACTGACCTGGGGCTGCAGCATCCCCAGGCACACTGACACTGAGCTGCACTGACCTGGGGCTGCAGCATCCCCAGGCACACTGACACTGAGCTGCACTGACCTGGGCTGCAGCATCCCCAGCACACTGACACTGAGCTGCACTGACCTGGGCTGCAGCATCCCCAGCACACTGACACTGAGCTGCACTGACCTGGGCTGCAGCATCCCCAGCACACTGACACTGAGCTGCACTGACCTGGGGCTGCAGCATCCCCAGCACAGTGACACTGAGCTGCACTGACCTGGGCTGCAGCATCCCCAGCACACTGACACTGAGCTGCACTGACCTGGGCTGCAGCATCCCCAGCACACTGACACTGAGCTGCACTGACCTGGGGCTGCAGCATCCCCAGGCACACTGACACTGAGCTGCACTGACCTGGGCTGCAGCATCCCCAGGCACTGACACTGAGCTGCACTGACCTGGGGCTCTTCCCTCTGCCCTGTTCAGAGCTGCTGGCTCTGGCCAACGCTGGCACAAGGCAAGGTGGGGCACAGGAGCCACTGCCCTGGGCAGGTAAGGGATGAGCCAAAGCCTCACCTGCCGTGAGAGGCTCAGCACTCACCTGGGAGGGGTGTGGGCTCAGTCCATGGGGAATTGCTGTTCCCAAATGCCCAGCACCAGCACAGAACCATCCACAGCACGGGAAGGCTGGCAGGGTGTGATGTGACAAGGGAAGCACTTTCTCCTGCCCTTGCCGTGGTTTTTCTGCTCTGCTCCCATTTTTTCCCAGTGTGATCTGAGCCAGGAGCCTGGAAATGCACCAAGGCAGAGTGTGGGTGGCTGAGCCTTTCATCTCCTCTTCCTCGCTGCCCTCATCCCCCCGAGCTGCTGCAGTGGGAGGAGGGACTGCAGCTGCCCCAGAGCCTGTGCTGCACGCTCCCAGCTGCTGAAAACCACCAGAAACCTCACCCAAGGGTTCTTGTCCTCCCCCCACCCCCGTCTCCGTGGGAACTCGCTGCAGTCCCTTTGGCCTCTGCTGACCCCCCTGAGGACACGGCCCTGCCGGGACCTGTGCTTGCCTGGAGAACGAGGGATGCTGATAAGGAAAGAATCACAGCCCACTGAATTAACCCCTCCCAGCACTGCTTCAGCCCTGGAGGAGACCTTGCTGCAGAGCAGGAGCTGCCACTCGCAGCAGCCAGAGGGACCAGGGCTGGATGAGGGTGGCCCACTCCCCAAATCTGCCCCCCAGCTGAGCTGCAGGGTGGCAGAGTGCCCTGGGCAGCAGTGGTGGCTCCAGCTGTCCCCTCCCTGCTCCCCTCTGCCCCTGCACTGCGCAACTGGCTGCACTGACCCACAGCATTCGGGTCAAAAGGGTTTGGCTGCACAGGGAGGGAGCAGCCTTAGAGAGATTTGCTGCTCCTTTTCGCAGAAAACAGCCAGGAAAAAAGGAGGAGAAACGACTCAGAACCAGAGAAAAGGAAAGAGGAGCCCAGTGGAGGGGACAGAGTCCCTGGGGGTGTCACAAGCTCCCAGGGGTGGTGGGAGCCAGGGGGAGCCGTCAGGGGAGCCAAAGCTGTTTCTGCAGAGCTCTCTGGGGCTGTGCAGTTTCAGCAGAGCCCAGCTCTGCACACCTGGCAGTGCTGGGGGCTGGGGACCCTCTGCTCGGTGGGTGAGGGGCTCGCCCCCCTGGGGGTGCTGGCAGCACTTTTCCTGCCTCAGCCCAGCTCACTCTCCCTGCTCAAGAGGCAAAAAAAGGGCTTTTAGAACTTATTTTCTTCAGAAATCCCACTGCCCCGGGCTCTGCTGGTTTTCACCCCCACGAGGCACCCCTTGGCCCAGGTGCCCCAGCACCAGCAGCACCACGGAGCTGAGGGTCCCAGCAATGGCAGGGCACCCCTGGCTGGTTTGGATCACTGGGCTTTATTTGCACGGAGATAAACTCAGAGTTTGTCTGTACAACTTCTCCTCAAGTACTTGTCAACGCTTAAAAAACCAAAAAACAAAAACAGGGAGAAAAAAAATGCTAAACCAGAAAGGAGCAGTGCAGGCTACGGTATCCAAAGAGCAGAATTGTGAATAAATAACCCCCGGGGGGCTGTGGGGGCTGCAGGGGCTGCTGGAGCCAGAACCCACCGGGTCCCTGCTGAGGCAGCAGGAGCAGAGTCTGGGTGGGCGCTGGGTGGGCACAGGGTGGGCAGGGTGTCCTTTCCTGCCCTCTCCCTGTCCCTGGGTGGGCACTGGGTGGGCACGGTGCCCCTCTGTGCCCCCTCCCTGTCCCTGGGTGGGCACTGGGCGGACACAGGGTGGGCACGGTGCCCCTCTGTGCCCCCTCCCTGTCCCTGGGTGGGCACTGGGCGGACACAGGGTGGGCACAGTGCCCCTCTGTGCCCCCTCCCTGTCCCTGGGTGGGCACGGTGCCCCTCTGTGCCCCCTCCCTGTCCCTGGGTGGGCACGGTGCCCCTCTGTGCCCCCTCCCCGCCCCTAGGTGGGCACGGTGCCCCTCTGTGCCCTCTCCCTGTCCCTGGGTGGGCACTGGGTGGGCACGGTGCCCCTCTGTGCCCCCTCCCCGCCCCTAGGTGGGCACGGTGCCCCTCTGTGCCCCCTCCCCGCCCCTAGGCGCCCGTCTCGGCCGCGGCGCTGCCGGCTTTGCCGGCTCTGCAGCGGAAGAACTGGCTCCAGATGTGCAGGAAGGCGGTGCGGAACTTCTTGATGCGGAAGGCGTAGACGATGGGGTTCATGGCCGAGTTGCCGTGCGTGAGGACGATGGCGATGTAGGTGAGGCTGGGCGGCGTGCGGCAGCCGGGGCAGAAGAGCGTGATGCAGTTGAGGACGTGCAGCGGCAGCCAGCTGAGCGCGAACAGCAGCAGCACCAGCGCCAGCGACTTGGCGATCTTCAGCTCCTTGCCGAAGTACTTGTGCGGCTCGCCGGGGCTGCAGGACGCCTTCCTGCCCAGCTGCCTGCGGATCAGCGCGAACACCTGCAGGTAGATGAGCAGCATCAGCAGCAGCGGCGGCAGCACCCAGACGAAGAAGTTGAAGTACACCATGTACTCCATGCTGATGACCGTCTCGAACTGGCAGGCGATGAGCGGCTCGGCCTGGCTGCCGTTCGGGCCCCGCGGCCGCTGCACCTTGCCCAGGTTGTTCCAGCCGAGCAGGGGCGTCAGTCCCACCAGCAGCGAGACGATCCAGCAGCCGGCGATGGCCACGGCCGCCCGCGGCGGGGTCACCACGCTCCTGTACCTGGGGAGAGCAGGCGGGTAAGGAGGGCTGCGGCTGCACGGAGGCGCTGCTCCCTCCCTCCCTCCCTCCGACAGCCGTGCCCGCAGGCTGCTCTCCCTGCCGGAGCCCCGGGCGGCACGGGCGGCACAGCCCGGGAGCTCCGGGGCGCGTCCAGCCAGGGCAGGCAGCAGCGCGGGGGTGTGCCTGAGTGCCCAGCCCTGAATGCCCACCCTGAGTGAGTGCCCAGCCCTGAGTGTCCAGTCCTGAGTGTCCAGTCCTGGTGAGTGCCCAGCCCTGAGTGCCCAGCCCTGAGTGCCCAGCCCTGAGTGTCCAATCCCTGTGTGTGCCCAGCCCTGAGTGCCCAGCCCTGAGTGAGTGTCCAATCCCTGTGTGAGTGCCCAGCCCTGAGTGCCCAGCCCTGAGTGCCCAGTCCCTGAGTGCCCAGCCCTGAGTGAGTGCCCAGCCCTGAGTGTCCAGTCCCTGAGTGCCCAGCCCTGGTGAGTGTCCCAGCCCTGAGTGCCCAGCCCTGAGTGCCCAGCCCTGAGTGTCCAGTCCCTGAGTGTCCAGTCCCTGTGGCCCGCTGAGTGCCCAGCCCTGAGTGCCCATCCCTGAGTGCCCATCCCTGAGTGCCCAGCCCTGAGTGCCCATCCCTGAGTGCCCAGCCCCTGAGTGTCCAATCCCTGTGTGTGCCCAGCCCTGAGTGCCCAGCCCTGAGTGCCCAGCCCTGAATGTCCAATCCCTGTGTGTGCCCAGCCCTGAGTGTCCAGTCCCTGAGTGAGTGCCCAGCCCTGAGTGTCCAGTCCCTGAGTGTCCAGCCCTGAGTGCCCACCCTCAGCCCTGAGTGCCCAGCCCTGAGTGTCCAGTCCCTGAGTGAGTGCCCAGCCCTGAGTGTCCAGTCCCTGAGTGCCCAGCCCTGAGTGTCCAGCCCTGAGTGCCCAGCCCCCAAGTGAGTGCCCAGCCCCCAAGTGAGTGCCCAGCCCTCATGCCTGGCAGGCAGCTCCCATGCTCCCAGGCCCAGCTGCCACCCCAGCACCTGCAGCAGGGCACAGGCCACCCTCTCCTCCAGCCACCAGCAGCCCTGCCAGCTCAACGGTCTGGGGAGGAAAGTGCCAGCAAAGCCATCCCGGGGGACGTGCTGGGCTGGAGGAAGGATCTGCTAATGGACCCCTGGGGAGGCTCTGGGCTCAGGCTGCTCCTCCCTAATGTGCTGGGGCTGACAAAACCCTCTTTGTGCATGGGCTGGTGCCAGGGGCAGGGAGGAGAGCTGTTCTGGCCGGGCTCTGCTCCCTCCCTGCTGCCCCTGGGGAGCCACTGGGGCTGGGCTCATCTCCCCAGAGCTCTCCAAGCGGGAAGTGCAGTCTGCTGGGTCGATTTTTTTCGCCCTGACCCTCCAAAAAGCTTTTATTTGGAGGCTGAGAAGACCCACAGCCCCCGGGTTATTGCTTTCCACAGAGGGGAATTGAAAAAGGATGTTTTCCTGACTGTTTCCTGGGTCTCTCAGGGCTGCTGCTGCTAACCCAGCCATGGGGATTGAAAAAAGGATGGTTTTTTTTCCTGACTGTTTGCTGGGTCTCTCAGGGCTGCTGCTGTTAACCCAGCCATGGGGATTGAAAAAAGGATGGTTTTTTTCCTGACTGTTTGCTGGGTCTCCAGGGCTGCTGCTGTTAACCCAGCCATGGGGATTGAAAAAAGGATGGTTTTTTTCCTGACTGTTTGCTGGGTCTCCAGGGCTGCTGCTGCTAACCCAGCCATGGGGCCCATGTGGAGGTGCCTGGCAAACGTGGCCCCTGCTGCTCAGAGCTCCCTGCTGCAGTCTACAGCCTTTACCTGCGATGGAAATTGAGCATTTTGGGCCTTTTTTATAGAGCCAAGGACCCAAACCCACTCTCCCTTCTCAAGACCCCTCTCAAGGGCAAGGCATCAAGGTGGGAGCTTGGAGTGGCACAGCCTGGAGGGCAGGAGAGTCCCTGTGAGCCCAGAGGGCCCAGAGCTGTTCAGCTGTCCTGCAGGAACCTCCTCTGCTCTGGGAAAAGCTCCACAGCACGCAGGGCAGCCAGGTCCCGTGGGAAAGAGGGGACAACGTGGGCAGCTGTTTCCTCTGAGACCCAGGGCTGCTCTGGAGGGTGATTTATTCCTTGTGGGGAGGAGAGAGGGCAGGAGACCCTGAGAAAGGCAGAGGGCAGGGAGAGCTGGGCAGGGGCTGGGCAGGGGCAGTGGGAAAGGACCAGCCCTGGGCAGGGGCAGTGGGAAAGAACCAGCCCTGGGCAGGGGCAGTGGGAAAGAACCAGCCCTGGGGAAGGGGCAGTGGGAAAGAACCAGCCCTGGGGCAGGGGCAGTGGGAAAGAACCAGCCCTGGGAAGGGGCAGTGGGAAAGAACCAGCCCTGGGGAAGGGGCAGTGGGAAAGAACCAGCCCTGGGGAAGGGGCAGTGGGTCAAAGGACCAGCCCTGGGCAGGGGCAGTGGGAAGAACCAGCCCTGGGAGGGGCAGTGGGAAAAGAACCAGCCCTGGGCAGGGGCAGTGGGAAAGAACCAGCCCTGGGCAGGGGGCAGTGGGAAAGAACCAGCCCTGGGGCTGTGAAGGGAATGGGGAGCAGGTGAAGGGAGGGGCTGGCAGAGGGATGCAGAGACTCCCTGGGGCTGTGTGAGACCCCTGACCCCCTGTCTGGTCCCTGAGCAGGGCTGGTGTGCCCTGACACCCCCTGCCCCCCCTCAGGCTCCAGCAGCAGCACAGCCCTGCCCCTCTCCTTCCCTCTCTGGAGCCCCAAACCCGGGGTTGGGGTCTGTGCTGGCTCTGGGAGCTCCCTGGGCTGCAGAGCTGCGTGCAGCCATTGCCCAGCAGACACAGCTGCTGAGCAGCAGTGGGGTCACCACATCACAAACAGGTCCCAGGGCTCGCAGGCACCCCCAGACCCAGCTCCAGCCCCCTGTCCCCACGCCCACATCCCTCCCCCTGCATGTCCACACCATCCTCACCCCTTGCTGCTGACACCACCTGGAGCAGGACTGCATCCCTTTGCCCCACGGGGTCTGGGGGTGCCCCTGCAGCAGCCAGGGCAAGCCTGGACCATCCTCCAGCTGTGGCATGCCACAGGAAACAGCCACATCTGGAGCTTGCTGCTCCTTCAAGCAGCAAGACAGGGGCAGAGGAGCTGCAGGAAACGTGCTCCTGTGCCCACTGTCCCCATGGAGAGTGACAAAAGCCATAACACTGCCCCAAGGCCCTTCTCCCTCCAGCCCACCAGCTCTACCCATCCTCTGGCTCTGGCCTTGGAGCTCTCATGGGGCTCAGCTGCTCCAAGGGCCACAGGTGCAATTCCTTTCACACTTCATTTTCCTTGGGGTGCCCAAGGAATGCCTGGATGTGGCACTCAGTGCCCTGGCAAGGTGGGGACAGGTCACAGGCTGGAACTGATGCTCTCAGGCCCTTCCCAACCTGATTCTGTGAGTCTCCAAAGGGTGGAAATGCAAAATCCCACCTGATTCTCAACCCCTGCCACATGCTGGGAGCACAGTCAGCAGAGGGTCAGGGATAGATCCCGCTGTTCCAAACATTATTCTTGGTTATGCCATAAAGAAAATAGTTTCTCATTTGTCTCATTTTGCATTAATATAATAAGGCTGGGGTTTGGGACAGTCTGGGAGGCAGAAGCACTAGAAAATGCTGATAATGGCTCATAGTTAATAAATAATCTTATTATTCTCATCAACACCAGAGCAATTACCAGCACCATTGCAATTTTATTACTGCTGTTATTTTTATTAACAGCTGTGACTAAAACGTCCGTGGCAATCAGCACCCCCATTCTCATCCACTTTGGGCTTGTTTCCTCTGACTATAATTGGCAGCTGCTCCCCTTGCCCTCCCTGAGGGGTGGTTTGGGCACCAAGTCTGGGAGAAAGGACCAACGAGCATCCAGCCCCGTGGTGGGATGGGATGGGATGGGATGGGATGGGATGGGATGGGATGGGATGGGATGGGATGGGCAGGAGCTGTGGTGTGGAACAGAATTGCCTTTGAGGGTTTGGAAGACAATGCCAAGAGGGAAAATGGCAATTATGGCTGGAGCTGTTTTGTCCCCAGGGGAAGGCAGGAGGGGGTGGGTGGAGGCAGAGGCCAGCAGATTGTCCCCAGGGCCTGCACAGGGGGGACAGGAGCAGCTCTGCAGGGCAGGATGCTCTCCAGGAGAGGCTGGGGTGGAGCAGGCACTGAGTTTCTCACGGAGATCAGAGGATCCTAGGATGGTTTTGCAGGGAAGGGATTTAAATCCCATCTCCTTGCACCCTGTCGTGGCTGGGGCACCTTCCATGCCAGGCTGCTCCAGCTGCTCTGGGCACTGTGCCAGCCCTGCCCTCCTCACAGGGAGGGATTTCTGCCAATGTCCACCCAGCCCTGCCCTCCCCCAGAGCACATGCCCTGTGTCCTGTCCCTGCAGACATCACTGAACAGACCCTCCACCCTCCCTTCTCTCTGCTCCTCAGTCCCAGACTGAACCAAACTTCTGCCCCATCTGGAAGTGTCCAGCCCCCTGCACCCCTCTCAGCCCAGCCCAGGGCAGCAAAGGCCCTGTGACCACTTCAGATATTGCCTGAAAGCACCTGGGGAATGGAGAATTCATGGGTTCCACCTTTGCCTGCTCCTGGGAGAGATGAGGGCTCATTCCCAGGATCCTGACCCAGAGGTCAGTCCAAACCAAACACCCACCAAGCATCTCTTGTTCTGTTTGAAAAAGCTTCAAAGACCCTAGGCCTGGTTTGAATAAAATGTGGAGGTTTTTAGCAGTTCTCTGATTAGTTTTTCTGTCCACAAAACACTTGCTGTTGTCCAGACACTGCCAAGATGTGGTCTTTGCTCTGGAGAGTTTATTGCAGTGCAATTCCTGGGGAATTAATTCACTAATGAAGACAGACCATTACTAATGAAAAGAAGCTGGAGCCGACGTGGCAGGGGGAAGGAGGCCAAGCTGACATGAGGCTCATCTGCACCATGAACACAGCAAGAAAAAGCAGCCAGACCCTGGCCTGATCTAATTGAAAGTCTCTAGACAAAAGTGCTTTGATCTCAGGGGGTTCGGATTCCTGCTCCTTCCTCCTGGCTGCGCCTTCCCCTCAGATCCTTCAGTGCCTCGGAGCTGCTGGGTGGGAAAGCTCAGATTGCTGGTGTTCAAAGCTGCTCAGAAATGAGCACCTGAGAAATGCAAAGTGGTGTCTGGGCCCTGCAGGGCGAGGCCAGCCCAGCTCAGGGCTGGGAAAAGGGGGCACATGGAGGGGGAAGTGCTGCAGAAGGAACTCTGTCACCTCTGATCCTGGAAGTGAAAGGCTGGTTCCTTCCTCACAGAGCCACAGAGTGGGGGCAAATGTGGGTTTGTGGCCCCTGGTGGGGGTGAGTGGTGGCTTGGGAGGGACAGAGGTGACAGAGCACCACTCAAAGCTGGTGTTGGGATGGGCACTGCAGCTGGGGATGCACAGACTGGTCCTGTCTCCTTGGGACACAGGGGGCTTGTGCTGATGCCACATCCCAGAGCGATTGCTTGGCAAGTAAAGGCACAAGGAACTGCTCTGCTCTGTGAGGTGAGCAGAAGAGCCCATCAGCAAGGCCACTGGTGTTCGTGGTGCTGCAGCCCCTGCTCAGCACCAGAGCAGCCCAGTGTCCATCAGCACAGATCCCCAGCCTGCCATCCTCATCCCCACAGAGCCACTCCCAGCACTCCAGAGGCCTCGGGGCACCCTGAGTGTCCTGCTGAGAGGTGCCAGCAGAGCCCTGGGACAGCAGGAGAGGCCAAACAGGGTGGGAGGGGAAGGGCCAGGGGGTCCCAGAGTCCTGGCCTCAGGCTCTGCCTTGGGGACTGATCTGAAAGGAGCTGAGGAGGAAAATCTCCTCCTGCTTCCTCACCCTCACTGTCTGCTGGGGGTGAGGGGCAGCTGGGTGTGGACAGTGGTGGCTTTTCTGCAGGTGTCACTTTGGAGAGGCACCAGTGGCAACAGGCACCTTTAACCCTTTAGCACGGTGGGGATGCATCCCCAAATTCTACCTGGAACCTCTCTGGCAATCCTGAGCCCAGAACCCCATAACCCGGGCTGGCCTGCTCCCCCTGAGCCCAGAACCCCTGAACCCGGGCTGGCCTGTTCCCACCTGAGCCCAGAACCCCTGAACCCAGGCTGGCCTGTTCCCCCACCTGAGCCCAGAACCCCTGAACCCAGGCTGGCCTGTTCCCCCTGAGCCCAGAACCCCTGAACCCGGGCTGGCCTGCTCCCCTTGAGCCCAGAACCCCTTGAGAGGAATGTTACATTTGTCTTTACAAACAAGTTGTAGATCTGTTGGTAGTTAAAGTTAGCACCTAGAGATAAAAGAAACAATGGGAGGGATTACACTGATTGATGAATGGAAAAAGAGATTTGTCTTTACAAACAAACTGCAGGTTTTGCTGGTAAATGAAATTGGGTAACGGAAGATGAAAGAAGCAACGGGGGGGGGGGGAAACTACGAATTCTACAAGAATTAAAAATTAAAAACGAGGGTTATACATTAGAGGGGAATGTCAGGTGTCAGGCTCTGGGAAGTCTGTGCCTCTCAAGTACCTCAGCCCATGGGGAAAGAGAGAGGGAAATACGGCCAGGAAATTAGGATAAAAAGGGAGGCTGCGTCCTCCAAAAATTTGAGAGATCCCAGGGGAATGCCCCATGGCCTCTCCCTTTATTCGAATAAAGCAAAAAGGACTCCTCTGTCTCCTTTTTGGACATAAACCTCTGGTGTTTGTGGCTTAATTTTCCTTACACCCTGAACCCGGGCTGGCCTGTTCCCATTCCCACCCTGAGCCCAGAACCCCTGAACCCGGGCTGGCCTGCTCCCCCTGAGCCCAGAACCCCTGAACCCGGGCTGGCCTGTTCCCACCTGAGCCCAGCTCAGACTGGCCTGCTCCCATCCCCACCCTGAGGGACCCCAAAAACACGGTGGGGGGATGGATGTGTGATCCCCCTGCTGACCATTCCTGTGCAGGGTTTGGTTTTACTGCCCCAAAATGGTGGCTGTGTGTGGGAACCATTCTGCACTGAGGGTCTGCAAAGCACCCACAGCTCTGGCCAGGCAAAGCATCTGGCAGGAGCTCTGGGTGTTTGCAACCACCTCTAGCAGCCAGCAATGCTCTCAGGGCTGTTGGGGGTGGCTGAGGAACAAATTCATGCAGCCAGAACTGACTGGGCCCCACAGACCAGCACGTGGTGAGGGCTGCATTCAGCGGTGGGAGAAGCTGGAGCTGGCCACAGTTCCAGCAAATGGCAAGAGGAAAACACAAGGATGGGGCTTTGTGCCTGGGGCTTTGCCAGAGAAGGTTGTGGAGGGACCTGGAGCAGCTGCAGGTGTGCTGGGCTGCAGACAGGGAAACGCTGCGGGGTGGGCCCAGCCTGCCCTGACACATCCCTCAGGAGCCTTGGGGGCATCCTGAGGGCCCTGGGGGCTGCAGAGGGACGTGGGCATATCCAAAAGCAGCCCCAGGACACAAACATCCCCACAGGAAGCTGAGGAAACGAGGTGGGAAAGAGCTTTCTGTGCTAAAGTGGTTGGAGGTGGGAAGGAGGCCTCCCTGGCCACTCCAGGTTATCCTCACCCAGCCTGCAGTGCCAAATGAGGCTCCACCAGGGATGATGGTGGCTACAGGGTGGGAAAAGGTGACCCCAGCTCCAGCTGGAGCAGCCCAGAGCCCACCACATCCCCCAGCTCTGCCACTCTCCTGATGCCACCAGTCCCAGCAGGACCAGACCCCAGAGCACAGCCCACCCAGAGAGCAGCCCAGCTGCCAGCACCAGCCCCTCCTGCTCAGAAAGCTAACCTGGCTTCCAAACTGAGCCTGGCTTTCAGCCTGAGCCATAGCTGAGCCCCCAATGGCCCCGTCAGGGGGGCACAAACCCCACTGAGCCATAGCTGAGCCCCCAATGGCCCTGTCAGGGGGGCACAAACCCCACTGAGCCATAGCTGTGCCCCCAATGGTCAGTGGGGCACAAATTCCAATGGCCTTGGGCAGAGGGACACAAATGTCACTGAGCCAAACCTGAGCCCCCAATGGCCCTGGTGAGTGGGGCACAAATTCCAATGGCCTTGGGCAGAGGGGCACAAATGTCACTGAGCCAAAGCTGTGCCCCCAATGGCCCTGTCAGGGGGGCACAAACCCCACTGAGCCCCTGGTCAGGGGGGCACAAACCCCACTGAGCCATATTTTTGCACCCAGGCAGTTCCAGAGCTCCCTCCCAGCTCTACCAGCTGTGCTCAGGGCCCTGCCTGAATTTTCCTGAAGCTCTGGCTCCTTCCCCTAGCACCCTGAGGTGGGTAGGAGGGAAGTGATTTAACACTATTGGCAATGGCTGCAAAACCATGAAGCAACTGCAGAGTCTCAGAACTGGTGATGCTCTCTGAAAAAATGTGATGTTCTTGTCCTTTGGCTGCTGCTTTCAGGCAGCAATGTTCTGAGCAAAGCAAAGTGTGAGAAATGCTGTAAAAAAAAAAAAAAAAAAAAAAAAAAAAAGAAGAAGCTGAGATTCTTTTATAGCCCCAGGAGTTTGGGAATTAGGACACACTAGGGAAGGTGTCCCTGCCCATGGAACAGGCCCTTCTCACCCAAAACATTCCTGTGGCAGTGCTGGAGGTGCTTCTCACCCAGGGCTGTTGTGGGGGTCTCAAAACCCCCTCAACAAAACTCTCAAAATCCCCTGAGTAAAACCCTGGTGTCTCAGATGCTGAATTCAAACCCCTAAAAAAATTACCAACACAGAGGGAATGGAAACAAGCCACCAAAATTTAGTAAAGTGTAAATTATAGTTGTTAAAACGTAAATAAATAAACTTTTAAAAAAATGTTTGTAATAAAAAACATGTGGCCAAAACGAAAAATTTGGGGGTGTGGATGCCTCTTCCTCCTTTTTCTCTGTGCCATCCATGCTGGCACTTTTAGATTGGATGGAGTCAAAGCTGGACAGTTTAACAAGACTGTATTGTATTAAAAATTTGTTATAAATATTTAGCACGTAATGTAGATTATATAAGATCAGCCCTGCCTTCAGCAGGCAGATTCCATCCTAAATGCCTGGCTGAAAAAAACAGTTAGCCAGGCAAAGAGTTCTGAGACAAAAAATAATAACCCTTAAAGCCTTTAAAAACCGTTTCCTGCAATCTCTCCTTGGCAGCTTTAAGAAAAACCAGAATTTCCAGCACTGCATGTCCCCCTGAGGTGATCCCAGGCCTGAGGAAAAGCCTCAGGCAGTGATGCTGTAGGGGGATATCAGCCTGCTTGGCCATCCTGTGGGTTTGGGGTGTCCCACAGCAGCTCTGCCCTGCCCTGCCCCAGCAATGAGCCAGGGGCTGATTGCCCTGTGGGTTTGGGGTGTCCCACAATTGCCCAGCAATGAGCCAGGGGCTGATTGCCCTGTGGGTTTGGGGTGTCCCACAATTGCCCAGCAATGAGCCAGGGGCTGATTGCCCTGTGGGTTTGGGGTGTCCCACAGCAGCCCCAGCAATGAGCCAGGGGCTGATTGCCCTGTGGGTTTGGGGTGTCCACAATTGCCCCAGCAATGAGCCAGGGGCTGATTGCCCTGTGGGTTTGGGGTGTCCCACAGCAGCTCTGCCCTGCCCTGCCCCAGCAATGAGCCAGGGGCTGATTGCCCAGCCCCAGCTCAGCAGTGTCTGTGGTCAGAGCAGAGGGTGAGGCATTCCCTGGGTACAGGGGAGAAGGGATAAAAAGCTTCTGGCAATCTCAGTGCAAACCCAGGACTTGCTGGATAAAGGTGCTTGTCTTGCACTTGATTTCTCTATGCTTTGCATATTTTGGCTCTTTGTGCAAAAGGAACCTCTTTGGGATGAGGACTCTGAATATCAGCCGTCAGAATTCAGAAGGGAGGGGGAAAGGGGAGGATGAAGAAAGGAAAGCAGCTCCAAGACCCACTGATGGTGCCCGATGTGGCAGGTGTGGCTGTGAGGAATGGCAGTGGGGCAGGGGCGGGTGCCTGCTGGGGCTGGGCTGCAGAGCTCTGTGGCTGAGCCCACCCACAGCACCCAGAGGTGCAGGGGGCACTGGCTGGGCTGGCAGGGAGGTGCCAGTGAGGAAATGCCACCACCCTGACCCAGTGCCACCACCCCGGCCCAGTGTCACCACCCCAACCCAGTGCCACCACCCCAGCCCAGTGCCACCACCCCAGCCCAGTGCCACCACCCCGACCCAGTGCCACCACTCTGACCCAGTGCCACCACTCTGACCCAGTGTCACCACCCCGACCCAGTGCCACCACCCCAGCCCAGTGCCACCACCCCAGCCCAGTGCCACCACTCTGACCCAGTGCCACCACCCCAGCCCAGTGTCACCACCCCAGCCCAGTGCCACCACCCTGACCCAGTGTCACCACCCTGGCCCAGTGCCACCACCCTGGCCCAGTGCCACCACTCTGACCCAGTGCCACCACCCTGACCCAGTGCCACCACTCTGACCCAGTGTCACCACCCTGGCCCAGTGTCACCACCAGGCTGCTGGGACAGGCAGATGGGCTCCAGGGCAGTCTGGAAAACAGCAAGAGCCATCAAGAAGTGGGAGCAGAGCAGCAACCCCGAGGAGAAGGGAATGAGGGGGGTCTTGTGGCTGTGTCTGCATTCAAAGGGACACAGATCTGCTCCCCAGATAAATGGGAGCAGGAAACTGGAGATATAATCGCAATCAAGAGGCACCAAGCAAGGCTGAGGTGGGTCTTTATCTCTCCAATGCAGAAGGACTCACCAGAAAAACAGAGATACCCAAAACTGCAGCTGGGACAAGAGTGGCACTGGCTGCCTTTTCATGCCTTGGGCTTTGCACTTCTCCTGCTAACCTGACTCCTGGTTTTGCAGACAACAACTGAACTCCTCAGTTTCTTAGCTGCAATTTGTTATTGGATCAGGATCCTCACAGCACAATTTGTCACTGCAAAGGGAACATTTCCTTTCTTGCACTTAACCCAGTTCAGGGATTAGGACGTTCAAGGCTGAAAATTTGGCCGGAGGCTCCCCAAAGGAGGGTTTGTTTTCTCCAGCCAGTGCCCAGAGGAGATCAGCAGTGCTGATGAGATCTGCTGCTGCTAACCCTCCCAGGACACAGTAACCCAAAACAACCAGCCCCTGATCATTCCCCTGATTAAAAGATCAATTTCAATGCAAAAGCGGCCAGGCTTGTTTCGGTTGTTTGGTTTTTTGGTTGTTTGGTCGTTTCTTTGTTTTTTTGTTTTTTTTAATGAGTTGGTTGTGTGTAGTTTCAACTGGTGGAAATAATTTTGGAGCTACAGTTGGCTTCCAGCTTCTGTCCAAAGACAGCTCTCCACAAAGCTGAAGTAAAACCTGTGTAATTACTCCCTCCACACACCATAAAGATGGAAGCAGTCACAATCAGAGGACATGTGTCTAAAGACATGGAGTTCTTTATCTTGGAATGAGTCTGAACAGTGAGTCCATATCTCAGTCAGTCAAATGAAATGCCAAATTGGAATGAAGGCTCCAGTTAACACCACAACTAAATTTTCCCTCACCTTTGAGAATCTGTCACCAGGAAAACAAAAGTGCAAATAAAAAAAAAAAAAAGTTTATTTGGACTCTGTTTTCTCATTTAGATTAAAATATTATTTATTCCCTTGGAAGAAAACTGGGGAGCCTTGTTCCCTGGGAGGAAGCAGCTCAGTATTTCCATCAGGATGGTGGAGAGACTGAGGCCCAAGATCAGGTATTGCATGAAATGCCTCAGCTGGGCCTGATTTACAGCCTGTGCACGTTCCTAATTAGTCTGGGCCTAACTCTAGGCAAGGGACAGGCAGAGCCCGGCTGGGGCTGCCCAGGGCTCTGGGGTTCTGTGAAATGCATCTCCCCTCCCTGAGCCCCAGCAGAGCCAGGCTGGGGCTGGAACGGGGGATCCCCACAAAACCCCCTCGGGGGTTGGAAGGATGGTCTCTAAGCACCCCTGCAATTCAAACCACTCCAGGATCCAAACTCCATTCCAGGAGAAAAGAGGCGTCAGTGCCTGCCCCCCCCAGCCCAAGGAGCTCTGGCTGCAGCATCTCCTGGGTTCTGGGGCTCCTGCCGGGGCACTGCGAGCTCCCTGCAGCACCACAAACCCCCTGGGCCCCGGGGAGCCCGGTGCCCGAGTGGGGAGGGAGTCCCTGCGATGGGACCCTCGAGCTGAGCTGCTGGCCCAGCCCAGCCCTGCCAGGTCCAGCTGCAGCCAGGCTGAGCCTCGGGCTCTCCCAGCTGGATGCTCAGTGCAGGATGGAGCCTCTGCACCAAAGAAATGAGTGTGTTCCACGGGTAAAGGCACCGAGGGCTGCTACCAGAGCAGAAGAGAAAGAGGAATAATTTAATCTGTAGGGCTGTGCTAATTCTGGCCCTGTCTGAGACAGCATTTCTCAGCTCCAGCCCCTTGCTGCTGCCAGAGAGAGCATCACTCCCTCTGTGAGCAGATGGAGAGACTGAGTGGCAGGGGGAGCTGTGATCTGCCAAGATGGACCAAGCTGAGCGAGAAAACGTCCCTGGTGCCAGGAGCTGGCACCTCACTCCTTTGGAGGAGGCCAAGGAGGATCATCCTCCTCTCTGGTTACAGGGAGAGGAATGGCTGGGGAAGGTGGGAGAGCAGCCAGGGAGCACTGCCCTGGCTGTGCCTTCCCCAGGGGAGGGTGGGGAGGTGGCATTGCCACCTCAGGCAGGCTGGGACAGAGGGATGGCACCCCTGTGTCCCCGTGTCCTGCTGGGTGTGGCTGGCTCTGTGCGCCAGCAGCAGGACAGAGGGAGGTGGCCAGGGACACACAGGGGGGAAGCCGGTGAAGAAATCTCCTCCTCAGCTCCTTGTTGTGGTCAGGGACTGACCAAAGCCCAGCCAGGCCGCCCCAGGCTGTGACAGCTGCTGCCCAGTGCCAGCGGGGGCAGGGCAGGGCTGGTCACAATGGGAAAGGGAGGGCAGGAGCAGGGTGAGGGTGCCAGGGGAGGTGCTGCTCCCACAGTGCCCAAATCTGTCCTGTCTGACCCTGCTCTGTTCTTCCCTACACCCCCAGCCGTGGCCCTTCCTGCCCTGGCTGCCTCCATCACCCCCAGCCCCCAGGACCCCGCAGGGAGGAGCACCAGGGTTATCCCATCCCCTCAGCTGGTGGCAGCCCCAGCGATGTCTGCCCTGCCCTGCCCTGCCCTGCCCTGCCCTGCCCGTCCAGCAGCTCCCTGCAGGGCTGGGGAGCCCTGGGGTGGCCGGGCTGCTCAGCTCATTGCTGTCCTGCAGTCTGGCTCTGGGGTTTTGGGGCTGCATTAGAGCACTAATTGCTTTTCTTGCCACTGGGCACCCTGTGCAAGAGCCCAGCAGCGGAGCAGCTGCACTTCCACCCCCTGCAGGAGCCCAGGGAGCCTCTGGGCAGCTCCTTCCCCATCCCACGGCCTTGAGGGCTCACCTCGGGTGAGAGGAGTCCCGAAGGAGCAGCCCCTGGGACACCCTCCCAGCCCAGGGCAGCCCCAGCTCTGTCCATCCCTGCTCTGGGAGAAACCACTCCTGTCTCCAGGACAATCGAGTGCTGCTCCTCTCAGCTCAGCTGTGCTGCTGCCGTTCCCCCAGGCTGTCCCCGAGGGGTGAGCCTCTGCAGCTGTCCCCATCCCCGCCAGGGTCCCTCCGTGTCCCTGCCCTGCCGGGCTCTGGGCTGCCCTCACAGCCCCGTGGGAAATCCTCCAGGGTTTTCCTGCCCTCCCAGACAGAGGTTTTCTCCCAGCCCATCAGCTCCTCTCCAGGCTGAGGTGTGTCGCAGTGAAACTCATCTCTCAGGTTCTTTCACTGGGGCGCCTCCCACACATTTTCCTCTCTTTTCCTGTGTGTTATTATGGCCTTTCTCTGCCTCCAGCAGAACACAGAGCTGCCCATGCACCACTGTGACCCCTTGGACGAGCCATTCCTGCTGATTTCCAAGCACAGTTTGCATGCAGGAGCTCCACTGTCCCCGTCCCTGTGCCCAGCCTGCTCTGCTGGGAGACCCATGGCCCACCCTGGGACAGTCCCTGGGCAGGTCCCCAGCCCACTGGTGCTGGTGCCCACACAGCCAGTCTCCCAGATGGGCTCTGGCCTCACAAGGGTCCCTCCAGGAGCTGAGTTTGGAAGTGGAGGCTGCTGGGCTTTGTCCCAGCTCTCGGCCAAAATTCCCTCCCTGGTCAGCAGGGCCAGTCTGGCCCTTTAGGACACAGTTAAGCCTATCCTGACCCCACAAATGGAGTAAAACTCGCTGGTGTGATTGGCCTGAGGGTGTGAGAGGAGCTGAGGGTGGTTGGGCTGCTGGTGGCCCCAGGGCACACATCCAACAGGAGCCAGGCAGAGGCCACGAGCCACATGTGCCAGCAGCTGGGCAGGGACACAAAGCCCAGCCCAGACCCCAGAGCTGGTCAGTGGGAAAGGCTCCAAGCCAGGAGGAGCATCTGAGCCCCCCTGCACCCCCAGAGCAGTGTCTGAGCCCCCCTGCACCCCCCCAGAGCAGTGTCTGAGCCCCTCTGCACCCCAGAGCAGTGTCTGAGCCCCCCCTGCACCCCCAGAGCAGTGTCTCGGTGACAATGTCACCTCCCCAGGCTGGAGCCACATTCCTACAAGGTGGGGGAGAGCCAGGACCCAGCAGAGGGCTGCTGCCTGCTCTGAGCCAGCCCAGCACAGGCCCTGCTGAGCTGGGCCTGACTCACCCACACCCAGCCCCGGGGCCGGGCTGGGACAGCTGAGCCAGCAGCTCCTGCCCTGGCACAGCCCTCCTGGGCTGGTTCCTTCTCTGAGCCAGCAGCTCCTGCCCTGGCACAGCCCTCCTGGGCTGGTTCCTTCTCTGAACCAGCAGCTCCTGCTCTGGCACAGCCCTCCTGGGCTGGTTCCTTCTCTGAGCCAGCAGCTCCTGCCCTGGCACAGCCCTCCTGGGCTGGTTCCTTCTCTCTGAACCAGCAGCTCCTGCTCTGGCACAGCCCTCCTGGGCTGGTTCCTTCTCTGAGCCAGCAGCTCCTGCCCTGGCACAGCCCTCCTGGGCTGGTTCCTTCTCTGAGCCAGCAGCTCCTGCCCTGGCACAGCCCTCCTGGGCTGCTCACCTGCCCCTGAGCCAGCAGCTCCTGCCCTGGCACAGCCCTCCTGGGCTGGTTCCTTCTCTGAACCAGCAGCTCCTGCCCTGGCACAGCCCTCCTGGGCTGGTTCCTTTTCTGAACCAGCAGCTCCTGCCCTGGCACAGCCCTCCTGGGCTGCTCACCTGCCCCTGTGCCAGTACCTCCTGGGCTGGCACAGCCCTCTTGGGCTGGTTCCTTCTCTCTGTGCCAGCAGCTCCTGGGGCCTGGGACACCCAGCCCGGAGGGGCAGCACATCACCTGCACCCCCAGTGCCCGGGACAGAGCTCCAGGGAGGGGAAACACGTCCTGCAAGGGAGTCAGTGTGTGCTCCCAGTGTGTGTGTGTGTCTGTGTGTCTGTGTGCTCCCAGTGTGTGTGTGTGTGTGTGTGTGTGTGTGCTCCCAGTGTGCTCCCAGTGTGTGTGTGTGTGTGCTCCCAGTGTGCTCCCAGTGTGTGTCTGTATGTCAGTGTGCTCCCAGTGTGTGTCTGTGTGCTCCCAGTGTGTGTGTCTGTGTGCTCCCCAGTGTGTGTGTGTGTGCTCCCAGTGTGCTCCCAGTGTGTCAGTGTGTGTGTGCTCCCAGTGTGCTCCCAGTGTGCTCCCAGTGTGTTCCCAGAGTGCTCCCAGTGTGCTCCAGTGTGTTTTTGCTCCCAGGCCGTTCTGGGCCCTGCAGCCCCTCCCCAGTCTGTGCCTCAGGCTCAGGAGCCTGTCTCAGCTGCAGGGAGCTGCTGTCTGTCCTGCCCTGCCTGTGGCTGCTGTCACCTTCTCTCCCCGGGGTGCCCCGGGGGCTCTGTGCTGCCCTGGGATGGGGGAACAGGCTGGCAGGGTGGATGGGGTGGTGGTAACACACCTGGGCCATGGCCCTGGGGGCAGCAGAGCTTCCCTGGCTTCCATCACACGTCCCACCTGTTTGGTGTCTGCTCCCTGCAGGGCGAGCTCAGGGAGCCACAGAACCCCAGGATGGTTTGGGTGGGAAGAGACCTCAGAGCTCATCCCACCCCCTGCCATGGCAGGACCCTTCCCCTGCCCCAGGCTGCTCCAGCCCTGCCCGGCCTGGCCGTGGGCACCTCCAGGCCAGCTGGCTCAGGGCTCTCACCCTGGAGCTCATCTATTTTCTTTCAACCTCCATTAGTCAGTGAAAAGATGCCATCTTTCCGTGCAGGCCCCATCCCTGAGAAATCCCATTTCATTTCCAAGGAGAACATTCCCATTTAGTGACAGGGAAGAATTCCTCCCCAGTATTTAACCCACATTTCCATTTTTTCTGTTTGAGCCCATTGCTCCTTATTCTGTCCTACAGCTGAGCCAGGCCCATTTGAGACACATTCCATCTAAGTTAACACCACAAATGGCTAAAACCCCACACTGCCGTGCACCCTGAGCTGTGGAAGAAGCAATTAAAGTCCATGGAATTACTCCTGCAGGGATCACCAGGCTGGGACTGGATCCTGGAGGAGCCTGGGCACAGCCATGGCAGGACTTTAGAGCAGGAGCAGAGAGCTGTGCTGTCCTGGCAAATCGCAGATCCCACACCTTCCCTGCTCCCAGCCCCCACCCCTCACCCGTGGGGCCATCCTGAGCCAGCCAGGGTGCCTCAGTTTCCCCAGATGTGCTGGGAACACACCCTGGAATTGCCAAGGCTCAACAGAGATGGGTAAGAGCCCGATGGAGGCATCCCAGAGCAGGGTTTGGGAGCAGCAGCAGCAGCAGCAGCAGCAGGTTTTCATTGCGGTCTGAGGCACAGCCTGGCAGATGTGAGCGCTGCCGGGGACAGATGTGACAGAGCGATCACCCGGCCGGACCACGCCCTGCCCTGCGGGACACACACGGACCCGGAGGGTCCTGGAAGCCCAAACAGGGTCCCCTGAGGGGTCACCTCCTCTTGCCCTTTTAATCCAGAGAATCTGGGAGTCACTCCGGGTGCCGCGGGTCCGGAGCATCCCTGCGCTCGGGGCTCCGATCCCCCGCTCTGCTGGGACGGAGCTGCCGCACCGGCTGCTCTCGGCACCCACCCCGACCCTCCCAGCCAGCACCTCCCTGCCGTGCCGGGAGCGCTGCCGGAGCCTCCCTGCCACGTCTGGAGCTGCTGCAGTGACCTGGTTTCGTGTCTGCAGCAGCTGTGCGAGCCTAATCCGGACATCCCTCACCAGGGAAGGGCCCTTTGATCCCTGGCTTAGACTATTCAGGGCTGAAAATCACCCCGTGGGTCAGAGAGTGGGGCTGAGAACCAGCTCACCTGGGTGTTTGCACCCTGGCTCTGAACCGACACGAGCTGCTGGCAGATCCCTGCCCAGCCCACGGGCTCTGTGGCTCTGGTGGGGCTGGAATGGAGCTGCTGGTGCTGCACTGGCACAGCTCAGCCCTGCAGCCAGAGCTGGCTGCAGCAGAGCTGGGTGGGAAGTGCTGGCTCTGGTGCTCATCCACATGCTGAGTGCTGCAGTGTGCTGGAAACTGTGGCTGGGAAACAGCCTCAAACTGCAGAAACCTCCCTGGGCTGTAATTCCTGCACCTTAATCTCCATCCCTGGTTCAGAGCTGCCTGTTCCATGGGGTGAAGGTCTCCACACGTCACTCTCACTGGCTAAAAATATACCTGGGGGAGGGCAGAGGGGGAAGAAACAGGAGGTGGCTGCAAGGACAGACCAGTTCCTGAAATTCCTCCAGGCTGGGAAATGGGAATGCTCTCCTTGGAAATGAAATGGGATTTCTCAGGGATGGGGCCTGCACGGATGGATGGCATCTTTTCACTGACTAATGGAGGTTGAAAGAAAATAGATGAGCTCCAGGGTGAGAGCTCTGAGTCACCTAGCTGCTTTTGAAATTCCTCCCAATGTAAAACAGGCCTGGGAAGAGCTGTGGCTTGGCTTGTTCACTGGCCTGGCTGGACAGGAAGGTTTCCTGGCACTAAATACTGGGAGTGCTGGAAAAATGTCTCCTGGGCCCTTAGGTGCTTTAGGAGCTGGCAATTTGGGCTAACCATCCCAGTGCTCCCATGGCAGTGGGTGCCCAGCACCCTCCATGAGCTCTTGGTGGAATTATGGAATGGTTTGGTTGGGAGAGACCTCATCTCATTCCACTCGTGGGCAGGGACACCTTGCACTGCCCCAGGTGCCCCCAGCCCTGTCCAGCCTGGCCTGGGCACTGCCAGGGATCCAGGGGCAGCCACAGCTGCTCTGGGCACCTGCAACGGGGACAAGCCACCCCAGACGTCCTGCTGCACCCCAGCTGGCCCCTGACAGGGCTGGAGGGAAGGGAAGGGGTGCTGCAGGGCCAGGAGCAGCCTGGGCAGCAGGGAGTGCAGGGGAGCTTCCCCTCGTGCCCACCCAGGAGCTCAGTGCCCTGCACTGCCTGCCTGCAGCCAGGGCTGGGGGTGCTCCTGCCCTCCCTGAGCTGCTTCACCTCACTCCCGAGCCACCCCCCAGTGCCAGGGCTGCCCACGGAGCCACCCCTGCGACCCCGGGCTCTGCCTGCTGAGCTCCAGCCTCCTGCCTCCCCATTCCTGGAGCCCCAGCCACTCTGATCCCCCTCCCCCGGCTCTGCAGCCCCCCGGTGTGCATGCCAAACCTGCAGAGCACCAAGGGCAGGCTGCTCCCGGGGGCTGCAGCTGGAGGATGCCCCAGTGCTGGGGCACAGGGGATGGAGGTCCTGGCTGTGCATGGAGAGGGCTCCTGCAGGCTTCAGGCTCCTGCAGGTTTTCCCTTCCTGGCACGATTCAGAGTGTTTGAGGGGAGGTCACAAGGTGAGGACCCCCAGGGACAGCCCAAGACAGGCTTGGGCTGCACCCACTCATCCAGCACCCCCAGCCAGGGGTGGCCTGGCACACCCCAGGGACAGCAGCTCCCAAAAGGGCCAGCACGGGGCTCAGAGCAGAGCAGGAGCCCCAAGGCAGCAGAGGCTGGTGCTGGAGGAGCTGCACTGCCCAGACACCCCTCCCAGCCACCCCTGCAGACCACCCCCAGCATCCTGCCCTCCAGGATGTGAGGGGCCAGTTCCTGCAGACCCAGCTGGCTCTGCCCCTCCCTTTGAGCCCTTTCATCTTCCCCAAGAACTGTGAGAGGGAAGTTTGGGCTGGGCTGGGGGACCCTGCTGTGCCCAGATGGGGTCACAGGCTGGGGGTCCTGCTTGCCTGCCAGCAGAGGAAGGATGTGAGAGGGGAGGGGGAGTGTTCCACCAGCAGATCTATTTTAGCTGTTCCTGTGGGGGCTGGGAGGTGGGACCCTCTGCTCCAGCCTGCTCAGCCCAGGTGCTGCTCCTGCTTCCCCCAAAGCCACGGGAGGGCCCTGCTGGGAGGCAGCACCGCTCAGCCCAGCAGGGATCATCCCCAGGAATGGAGCAGAGGGAGAGGGTTTGGTGGGTATCCCAGCCCTGATCATTCTGGGTGTGTGCTGAGGGGAGAAGGAAGAGCAGGGAAAATTCATGAAGTTGTAGGATCTTTAAGGCTGGGAAAGACCTCTGAGATACCTGAGTGCAACCATTAAATTGATGAGGTTACAAAGGTTTTCAACACTAAAACACTATCTGAAAAGACAGAGGGAAATCTCCTGCTGCTGAGTGCTTGGGCACACAATAGGATCACAAAATTCAGGGTGGAAATTTCATGAGAAAAGCCCACCCAAACTGTGCACAGCATAATATAAATATTACTATAAATAATATAAATATAATTATAATTATAAATATAAATATATAAATATAAAAATATAAATATAAATATCAAAATATCTATAAATATCTATATCTATATCTATAAATATAAATATAAATATAAATATAAATATAAATATAAATATAAATATAAATATAAATATAAATATAAATATAAATATAAATATAAATATAAATATAAATATAATTCCCAGGAAAGCTCCTGGGATCAGGACAGGAACCTCCCCTGAAAGGCCCATCTGATGCTCAGAGTCAGACAGGGAGTTAAAAATGGGCTGGTTTGTTGGGAAAGTGCCTGGCAGGCTGTGGAGCTGCAGAACTCGCTCCCCACATGCAGGGGATGCGTGAAGCCCAAAAAAAGCTCCAAGAGCAGGGACAGGGTGGGAATCACTCTGTGACACCGCGGGCTGGGAGACAGCGACTGGGAAAATCACACCTGGGAGGGAGCTGGGAGCAGTCCGTGCGGCAGGGAGGGGGTGGGCAGGGACTGCGGGTTTATCCTGCCCCCTCCTGTCTTACACTCCTTCTCCAGGCAGCTCCTGCTGCTGCTGCTGAGGAAAAATCCCGAAGGAGCACAGCCCTGGCCTATCCCGTGGGTTTGGGATCACCGGCACTCCGGGCAGCCAGGTGATCCCAGCACAGGTGTCTCCTGTGGATTTGGGATCACCGGCACTCTGGGCAGCCAGGTGATCCCAGCACAGGTGTCTCCTGTGGATTTGGGATCACCGGCACTCTGGGCAGCCAGGTGATCCCAGCACAGGTGTCTCCCGTGGATTTGGGATCACCGGCACTCCGGGCAGCCAGGTGATCCCAGCACAGGTTCCTCCTGTGGGTTTGGGATCACCGGCACTCCGGGCAGCCAGGTGATCCCAGCACAGGTGTTTCCCGTGGATTTGGGATCACCGGCACTCTGGGCAGCCAGGTGATCCCAGCACAGGTGTTTCCCGTGGGTTTGGGAGCACCGGCACTCCGGGCAGCCAGGTGATCCCAGCACAGGTTCCTCCTGTGGGTTTGGGAGCACCGGCACTCCGGGCAGCCAGGTGATCCCAGCACAGGTGTTTCCCGTGGATTTGGGATCACCGGCACTCCAGAGCAGCCAGGTGATCCCAGCACAGGTGTTTCCCGTGGATTTGGGATCACCGGCACTCCAGAGCAGCCAGGTGATCCCAGCACAGGTGTTTCCCGTGGATTTGGGATCACTGGCACTCCGGGCAGCCAGGTGATCCCAGCACAGGTGTTTCCCGTGGATTTGGGATCACCGGCACTCTGGGCAGCCAGGTGATCCCAGCACAGGTGTCTCCTGTGGGTTTGGGATCACCGGCACTCTGGGCAGCCAGGTGATCCCAGCACAGGTGTTTCCCGTGGATTTGGGATCACCGGCACTCTGGGCAGCCAGGTGATCCCAGCACAGGTGTCTCCTGTGGGTTTGGGAGCACCGGCACTCTGGGCAGCCAGGTGATCCCAGCACAGGTGTTTCCCGTGGATTTGGGATCACCGGCACTCTGGGCAGCCAGGTGATCCCAGCACAGGTACCTCCCGTGGGTTTGGGAGCACCGGCACTCCGGGCAGCCAGGTGATCCCAGCACAGGTTCCCCCCGTGGGTTTGGGATCACCGGCACTCCGGGCAGCCAGGTGATCCCAGCACAGGTTCCTCCTGTGGATCTGGGAGCACCGAGCACTCTGGGCAGCCAGGTGATCCCAGCACAGGTGCCTCCCGTGGGTTTGGGATCACCGGCACTCCGGGCAGCCAGGTGATCCCAGCACAGGTTCCCCTGTGGGTTTGGGATCACCGGCACTCCGGGCAGCCAGGTGATCCCAGCACAGGTGTTTCCCGTGGGTTTGGGATCACCGGCACTCCAGAGCAGCCAGGTGATCCCAGCACAGGTGCCTCCCCGTGGGTTTGGGAGCAGCAGGCACTCCGGGCAGCCAGGTGATCCCAGCACAGGTGTCCTCCCGTGGGTTTGGGATCACCGGCACTCCGGGCAGCCAGGTGATCCCAGCAGGTGCCCCCTGTCCCTGTCTCCTGTCTGGGAAACAATTCCTGCCCCGGGAAGGGTCCCACACCAGCTGCTGGTGCCTTTCTGGGCTGTCTGTGCCGGTGAAGGGTCGGGCCCCCCCAGCGAGCTGCCTGAGCTCCGAAGGGGTCCGTGGGGTGACAGGGTGCCCGGCTGGGCTGGGCTGTTCTCCAGCCCGAGCCTGGCAAAGGCGTCTGGCAGCGAGGGGCTCTGCTCGGGGGTCGCGTCCCCTCCAGTCCCGCTCACAGCCCCCGAAACGCTTCTCCAGCCCAGCACGGCCCCGGCGGGGAGGGAGCGGCGCATAAAGGGTTAAAGATCTCCTTCTGGAGCGGCAGAGTTCCAATAAAGTGCTCGAATGAAGCGTCCCCCTCCTTATGCCCCGAGGCGCTTGCCCTGGGCTCAGAATGACCCGAGATACAGAAGGGGAAACGGGGAAAGGAGTTGTTCGAGGGGCACCCACGGCAGGGACCCCCGTGGGTGAGGCCGCCCCACGGAACGGGCCTGACCGTCCCCTCCGGCTCCTCAAACTGCCCCAGAGCAGCGCCCCTGTGCCCCAGGGCAGGGACAGCTGGGCTGGAGCCAAACCTGCCCCCTCTGCTCCCGGTCCCGGCCGCACCAGCACCCCCAGCCCGAAAGCTGCGGGGGCTCCAGGACATCGCCCCAAGCCCAGCCTGCCTCGGCTGCTGCTGCGGCCAGATGTGCTTGGGACGGCAGCGTGAAGGAAAGTCCTTTCTCCCCTGCGCTTCCCCCAGGAATTTTGGGTTCCTCACTCCCTCCACAGGAGAGCTGGTTCCGGCGCCTTTTCCTACCTGACTGGGATCCTCACCCGCAGGTACCGATCCACGGCGATGGCCAGGAGCGCCAGGATGGAGCTCTCCGTGAGGATGAGGACGGGACAGGCCACCATGAGGCAGGTGTAAAACCCGGTCTGGGGCCCGATGTCGATGATGATGGCCAGGGGGATGACCAGAGCCCCCACGGCTACGTCGGCCACGGCCAGCGAGACGATGAAGCAGAAGGTGGCATCCCGCAGCGCCTGGTTCATCTTCACAGCCCAGATGACCAGGATGTTGCCCGGCACGGACACCAGGGCGATGAGCACCTCGATGGAGATGTAGGCAGCCTGGAAGGCTGAGATGGGGTGTGCCATGGCGCTCCGGTCCGCCCTGCTCCCGGCTGCCCCTCGGTCACCTGCAAGCGCGCAGGAGGCGGTGAGACATCGGCATCGCTGGCTGAGCTGCCAGCGGGATGGAGCCTGTGCGAGGGGTGGGAAAACCCCTCTGCGGCCTGCGCCGCCCCCCGGGGCTCCGGACCCCCGCCCACCCCGCGCTCATCCCGCCCCCGCCTCCGTCCCGCAGCGCGACCGCTCCCGGCGCTGAAGGGGGAGCGGGAGCCGCCCGACGGTCCTGGGCGAGCGGCGGAGCGCCGGGACTCTGTGGGAGCCCTGCGGGACTCTGGGGGAGCCCTGCGGGACTCTGGGGGAGCCCTGCGGGACACGGTCTGCAGCGGAGCTGCGGCGGGACCCCGCTGCCCCCGGCTGGATCTCCTCTGTCCCGGCTGGATCCCTCGCTGTCCCCGGCTGGATCCCCGCTGTCCCCCGGCTGGATCCCCTCTGTCCCCCGGCTGGTTCCCCTCTGTCCCCCGGCTGGATCCCCTGCTGTCCCCCGGCTGGTTCCCCGCTGTCCCCGGCTGGTTCCCCGCTGTCCCCCGGCTGGATCCCCGCTGTCCCCGGCTGGATCCCTCTGTCCCCCGGCTGGATCCCCGCTGTCCCCGGCTGGTTCCCCGCTGTCCCCGGCTGGATCCCCGCTGTCCCCGGCTGGATCCCCGCTGTCCCCCGGCTGGATCCCCGCTGTCTCCGGCTGGATCCTCGTTGTCCCCGGCTGGATCCCCGCTGTCCCCGGCTGGTTCCCCTCCCTGCTCGGCGCCGCTTCCCGCGGCCGCTGCCCGCCCGTGCCGGCCCCGAGCCCTCTCACCTTGTCCTGCGAGCCCAGGGCTTGTTTCGGGGCGCCCTCAGGGCCGGAGAGCCAGCGGCGTCCCCCCGCAGGGCAGGGCGGGGCTCATGCTGCGGGCGGCCGGGGGAAGCCTGCGGGGACCCTGCGGGGACCTGCGGGGACCGGGCCGGCCGGGCTGCGCTCGGTCCCCGGCGCCCGGCACCGCGCGGCTCCCGCAGGCGCTGCCCCCTCCCCGCCGGAGCCGGAGCATCACATGGTGCCGCCCTCCAGCCTTTAAAGAGCGACTGACCCGATTCGGGGCTGCCGGCACCGGGAGGAGCCGGGGAGGGGGCGGCGGGCCGGGGGCGGCGGAGCAGCGGAGGAGCCGTCCCAGCCCAGCCCAGCGCTGCCCACACGAGCCGGGCTCCGCTCTTAACGCTCACACCGGTTTTGGAGCTCGGGTGTGAGCGGAGGGCCGGGGCGGGGAGGGAAGGGCGGAGGCAGAGCCTGGGCTGGGGTGGGCGAGGACCCGGCCCGTCCCCGGCACGGCCTCGGGACCCCAGGACAGACCCGAGCGGCCCCGAGAAGCTCCGGGGCTCCCCTGGGCTCTGGCTGGCGCTGCCTCACCCAAAAACACTCCTGGGTGGGCGGGGGTGAGACCCCCAAACGCTCCTCATCCTTCGAGCTGCGCTCCCGGGCTGGGGAGGGGCTCGGTCCCTGAGACAGGGGAAGGGTCTGTCCACACCAGGCGTGCCGAGGAATGGTGGCCCCGAACTGCTGCTGAGCCTGGACCAGACACCCTTTAAGGCTTTAGGAGAAGTTTGGGGGAATATGGTCACCCCCCAGCTCCCCTCCACCAGCCGGGCAGTACAGAGCAAATGGGTCTGGGGGCTCGATCTCACTGATGGAGGTGAACCACCCAATCCCTCCAGGGAGCCCCGGATATGCACCAGGCACCTGCAGAGCTTATCTTACATAAATCACTTCTCAGGAGGGCAGCTGGTTTATCCAAAAGCTGCAAGGAGCAGGACCCCAAACACGGGGCAAGGGGACTCTCATGGCCCCCATCTGCACCTCTCCCCGTCCTTTCTTCCTCTGGTGATACCCGGGACTCGAGTTATCCCCTGCTCTGCTCTGCTCTGCGTCCTGAGAAATGTCCCAGCCCTTGGACCTAGCCCTCGGGGCTGCCCCTCCTCCCTCTCTTCATCAGAGCCTGCACACCCACAGCAGGGTGCGACCATCCCAAGCCAGGGCTGATTTTCCATCAGCTGCTGTCCCATGGGGTGCCTGCTCTCCCCCTGCTCTGCTGGGGGGTCCCAGCCTCCCCGGGCCATCTGGAGACAGTGATACTGTGCCACCTCTGGGCACCGGGCTGTGCCAGCAGCACAGCGAGGTGAGCTTAGTTTGGTCTGAATATCTGTTTGCTGTGCAGAGAAAAAAATAACCCGAGGCTCAGGGACTCCTGCAAACACGGTGCTATTTCTGGAGCAGCCACATCTCCTCACGCCTCCTCCACTGCAGCCAAAAGCGATGCCCCCTGTGGCTGAGCCCCAAATCCAGAGGGATGGGGATGCTCAGGATGGGCTAGCGGGGGTGGAAAGGGCATTCCCAGACAGCCCCAAACCCCTCACCCACCACCTTCCCAGGGTGAGTGTCCTTGCAATCAACCTCTGGCTGGGAGCAGGGCAGGAAAAGCGGCAGGTTCCTCACGGGAGTGCAGTGCGGAAGCAAACAGGCAGGGCCCGGCCTGATTGTATGCAAATCTCCCAAAGAGAGATTCAAACCACTCCTTTTCCTCTGTGGATTTGCAGTTCGTTCTCCCTCCTTGGATTCATGCCCCTGAATGCTCAATTTGAGCAGCACTCCTAAAAACCCCCCATGTTATGCCAAAAATGAGCTGCTGGCTGTGAACCTGCCAGGGGGGGTCTGAGCTCTCACCAGCCTGAGCAAAGTGTCCCAGGGCACGGGCAGAGGCTGCAGAGGCTGGATGACCAGAGTGATACAGGTGGTTGCACAGAGGGATCATCTGTGCGTTCTCCTGGCACCAAGCTGAGGATGTGCCTAAAGGGGATCCTTAGAAAACCATAAAAAAGAATTTTCTGGTGAGCATCAAACACTGGGAAGGATGTTCCCATCATCCAGGCTTTTTGTGGGGTGTTCAAGGAGAAAATGTCCTGAGAGCTGCGATGGGCTGTGAAGACCCCAAAGTGTTGGATGGTGCTGCTGTGAATAAATAAATCCCCTGGGCACACGGGAAGAGAAGGGATGCAGGGGGACAGGCGGGACACGGCGGGGCCTCCTCAGCAGTGCTGTGCTGGGGCAGGAGCAGCCTGTGCCGGGCAGGGAGGGGCTGGTGCCTGGCCTGGGGCCAGCAGGACGCGCCCGCGGCTGCGGCGTGTCGGGGCTGGCTGAGAGACCGAACCCCGGCTGAGCCCCCGGGCAGTGGCAGCAGCCAAGGAGACAAGCCAGGGTGTGGGAGCTCCTTTCTGCCCATCTCCCTTCAGCTTTTCTCTGGGGTGTGGGTTTCCCACTGTGCTGCCTCAGTTTACCTACACAGGGAGCAGCTCCAGGGTGCCATGGGGTGATCAGGCAGGAGAAACTGAGGATTTCTTCACCTCTTCCAGCATGGTGACCATCCCACAGCACTTCTGGTCATGGAAAGGGGCCTCTTAATTAGGAAAGTAAATTAAGAGTGTGGCTGTGCCAGCAGCACAGGGGTGTCTGCTCGGAGGGCTGGTGGCTCTGGGGGACATTAATTTGGGTGAATGATCCCCTGAGTGCCACGGTCTGGTGGGTCCACCCAGTACAGCACAAGGCAGAGAGAGAAGCAGCAAACAAAGGGAAACCTGGAGCTTTTCCAGGGAAGCCTCCACTGCGCTGAGATGTTTTGGAGTGATGCTCACCCCGAGTGTGGAGGCCACCATCCTGTGTGCCAGTGACACGGAGCCCCTGGGGACACGGCTGCTCCGTGCCTTGTGCTCGGCTTCCCTCCCATTTAACGGGGTGCACAGCCCTGGGAAAGTGCCTGGGCAGCAAGGAGCCCCAGGCGCCCCGAGGGTGGTGCAGGAGATGCTCAGCAGCAATGACACAGCACAGAAGGTGTCCCAGAGGATGGTTTAGTTGGGCAAATCCTGGACAGTGGCTGTGTCCCTGCGGACTGCCTGTTCCCACTGGGCACATCCCACACTCAGAGCAGGTTGGGAAGAGCGTGCTGAGGGAGAAGCCGGGTCCTGGGAGGTGCCCGTGATCCCGCAGCCTGTGGAGGCTATTCCAGCCTGAGCAGATGCACATCCGTGGTGCTGCCGGATCCTCCCAGCA
Organism: Luscinia megarhynchos; assembly: GCA_034336665.1. Lineage (NCBI taxonomy): Eukaryota > Metazoa > Chordata > Aves > Passeriformes > Muscicapidae > Luscinia > Luscinia megarhynchos. The sequence continues at coordinate 376,085 of CM067588.1, forward strand.
GTCGGACGGGTCGGGCCCCACTGGGATCGCTGCCAGACGCCAGCCAGATGCTGCCCACGGGCAGCTGGGTCACTGTGCCAGAGTCCTTGGCACAGCAGGACGTCGCCGGGCTCTGATGCTGCCCTGCCAGGAGGAACTGCTGAGGCATCGCTGGGCTGGAGAGAAAACTGATCCCAGCCCGGGGAGCTCTGGCAGCGCGAGCGGGGTGGGGCAGAGGTCTGTGCGGGGCTCTGTGCTCGGCGCTGCCTCCGCAGCACCCCGGGGTTATTTCCCTCCCCGGGGAGCCCCGGCAGTGTCACCGAGCCTGTCCCTGCCGCCGCTCCCACCGGCTCTGCGGGGCAGGAGGGGTTAAACCTTTCCAGCCCTGCCAAGAAGTTTCGGAGACGGTTCAAACAGTTTGCTCCCTCTCCAGGGTCACCCCTGGAACAAACCCAGCCCTGTTTGCCCTCTGGTTTCAGTTGCAGCAGCCGTGGAAGGGCAGGACTGCGCCCGCTGCCTGCAGCCCGGCCGTGCCGCGGGGAGGGAGGAGGGAGCTCTGGAACACCCAGCAGTGATGACAGATCCTTCTGGGGCAAAGACTGGCATGAAACAGGGAGTGCTCAGCAAAGGGGAAAAAAAAGTCTATGAGGGACGAAAATGCAAAAGGAAAAATGTGAGCTCCAATTTGCTACAAGGGCTGAATGAGGGGAGCCGCTTCCCTTGATGGGTCTCGGAGATGGTAAAATCGTTTTCTGATTGATCCTTGGGGGAGTATTGGGGAGGGGATGAAGAGCTGAGTGGGTGTTGTGGCTGACAGAGCCCAGACCTGGGGCTGTGACCACCTGGGGACACCTGAGGACACCGTAAGGGTGATGGAAAAGGAGGGTTTAGGGTGCAGGGAGAAAACGAGGGGTGAAAGAGGACAGTGGGAAATGTCCAAGGAGGACGGGACTGGGCTGGATCGGTGTCTCTGAGTGAGGAGGGAGAGGCAGCAAAAAAGAAACCATGGTTGCTACTCCCCAAGCCCATATCTTTCACTTTAGCATTTTGTCCCATATTTCTATTTTTAAATTCCTGCTTTTAGCTTCCAGCTGTCACTTACAGCTTTTCCCCCCGCTCAGACTCCTCCAGACTGAAACCAAGAGGAAAGCTCTTCTTCCTCCCAGACCCTGAATCCTGAGCCCTGTACCCTGCTGGTGCCCAAATTATTGCCTTCCAACCAATTTAAGGAGAATTCTTTTATATCCAGAAATTAATTCAGGACAGCAATTCACTGGGTGGGTTCCCTGTGTCCTAGGAAAAGCTGTTCAAACCATTCCCACATGCCTAGACCTGCGGATTCCTATGGAAGACGTGGAAAATTCCTTATCAGCGCAGAGGATCCGCCTCCTGCCCTGTTCCACTTCTCTTCCATCTGGAATCGTCTCCCTCGTGGCCCTCGAGCGGCACAAACACGGCTGGAGCAGCCCGAGCCCAGCGGGTCCCCGGGGAGCGGTGGGGCTGCGGGGGACATGCGACACTCACGCGACACCCCGCGGGGTCACAGCCGCCCGGGAACGGCCCGGCCCCGCGGGGCGTGGGGCTGCGGAGGACACGGGACAGGGGGGCACGGGGGACACGGGACAGGGGGGGGCTGCGGGGGACACGGGACAGGGGGGCTGCGGGGGACACGGGACAGGGGGGGCACGGGGGACACGCGACAGGGGGGCACGGGGGACACGCGACAGGGGGGGGCTGCGGGGGACACGCGACAGGGGGGGCTGCAGGGGGACACTCATGCGACAGGGGGGGCACGGGGGACACTCCCGCGACACCCCGCGGTGTCGCAGCCGCCCCGGGCCGGGCGGGACGCGCTCCCGCAGCTCGGCGCCCTTCCCCGGGGCCGCGGGCCGGGAGTCGCCGCGTGTGCGGTGCTCGCGGGGCTCCTGCTGCCTTCCCACCCCTCCTGCCCAGGGCTGGGGTGTCGGGGGTCCCGGCCCCCCCGCGGAGCCCCGGGGCAGTTTGTGCATCACTCCGGACCTGCCGGGGGCTGCAGAGGAGGCGAACGGGGGATCCATCGGCGCAGCACAGCCCCAGGGGCGCCGGCCGGGCGGCGGCACCTTTGGGGGGCTGACACCCCCCGTATTGTCTCCGAGCTCCGGGGGAGCGGAGCAGGGCGAGGAGGGGCGCAGGGTCCGCGATCCCGTGCTGGGAAGGGCTGGGAAGGGCTGGGAAAGGGCTGGGAAAGGCTGAGAAGGGCTGGGAAGGGCTGGGAAAGGCTGGGAAGGGCTGGGAAAGGCTGGGAAAGGGCTGGGAAAGGCTGGTTTGAAAGCCTGGGAAGGGCTGGGAAGGGCTGGGAAGGGCTGGGAAACTCTGGGAAACTCTGGGAAAGGCTGAAGGGCAGAGACCAGAGGGGCGTTGCGAAGGCAGTAACACCGAATTCCCTCCCCTCGCCCTTTCCGCGAGCAGCCCCGGCTGGAGCAGCCTTTGCCGCCCATGCCCGGCTCCTCCATCGGGCCGGGCGTGCGGGGACGGAGCAGGGAAGGAGCCTCCGATGTGTCCCGTGGCGCTCACACGTGCTCACCCTTCCCAAAACGCTGCATGGGGCAGGAGCCGGATCTGCACCTCTAGGGATCCCCTGGGATTTAGCGGTGCCCAGGCACTGGAAACCGGGAGACTGGGCAGGAAGCTCTTGTGCCCCCCTGGCCTGGGGACAAGGGACCTCACCAGCCCAGGGGCAACTGCGGCTCCCAGTTTCACACCCCGAAATAAAAGCCCTTGAAAGGACAGAGACCCGTGTGAACTCCAGTGGCTGAGGGGCTCCCCCCATTTGTGCAATGGCTCCCCCAGCCACGGCCCTTCCCAAAAACAACTAAATCCATGGAGCCAAAGGGACCAGATGGGACAGGGGCACTGGGGAAGAGCATCCCATGAGGGACAGAGGAGAACGAGAATAAATAGAAAAAGATATTATAATACTACTAGCAGTACTACTACTACTACTAATTTATTATATTAAATAATTATTAATAATTGATTGTTTATTATTAATACTATTTATATTATTTTATGTTTCTGATGCAGAAGAAATAAAGAAGGGAATCCCTCAAATCATACTCCTGACCCTCCCTACGGAATGAAAGGCAGCTGCTCCCCAAAACAGCCCTGGGGGCAAATGTGAATGTGTCTGCTACAGCCGAGGCAAAAATATTCTTCTCCAGGACAATTTCATCCCCCAGTAAGTAGGAGAATGCAAAAGAAAGTGTTTTCAGGGAGTCCCCCCAGTTCCCTGCAGCCTCCCCTTCCCGGATTAGGATGTTTTGGCCCAAAAGATGAATGAGGGAACTGGGACTGGAGCAGGAACCTCAGGAAGCCAAACCCTGGGAGCTATTTTCGGCCGTCAGGCAGGAAAAGCACCTGTGGGAGTCATTACAGCACGGGGAAAAAACAAACCTCCAGATTTTCTCCCATGGAGGGGTTGGAAATAAATAGCTGGGGTCATCCCTGCAGGAGAACTGGATCTGGACACAAGGGGAGCACCCCACGGGCTCCCAGATCCTGATCCCCGCTCGCAGCTCCCAGAGGTCCCACCCGGATCCTGCGGGGAGCAGGGCGGGCTCCTCCCAAAGAACGGGCACTCCAAGGGGTCGGAGATGCTTTTGGGCTCTGACTCGCGGCCGCATCCCTAAATCTGGGCTCGGCTGTGGATGCACTGACCGTGGCTCGTCTGCGTGCTCCCTGCTCTCCCGTCCAGCTGCGTGCTCCTGCGTCGGCTCCTGCATGCGCTCCTGCATCCCGTCCTGCGTCCTCCTGCATCGCTCCTGCATCCCTCCTGCATCCCTCCTGCATCGCTCCTGCATCCCTCCTGCATCGCTCCTGCATCCCTCCTGCATCCCTCCTGCATCCCTCCTGCATCCCTCCTGCATCCCTCCTGCATCCCTCCTGCATCCCTCCTGCATCCCTCCTGCATCCCTCCTGCACGTCCCTCCTGCATCCCTCCTGCATCCCTCCTGCATCCCTCCTCCCTCGCCATCCCTCCTGCATCCCTCCTGCCATCCCTCCTGCATCCCTGCCATCCCTCCTGCATCGCTCCTGCATCCCTCCTGCATCCCTCCTGCATCCCTCCTGCATCCCTCCTGCATCCCTCCTGCATCCCTCCTGCATCCCTCCTGCCATCCCTCCTGCCATCCCTCCTGCATCCCTCCTGCATCCCTCCTGCATCCCTCCTTCATCCCTCCTCTATCCCTCCTGGATCCCTCCCCCTTCCTTCTGCCATTCCTCTGGCACGGAGCCGGAGATTTTGTCCCTCCCTGGTCCCGTGGGACCCTCGGGTGACCCGACCAAGGAACGGAGGGTTTATCGCTGGTCGCAACCTCACGGCTGCACAAATTTGCCTTTCAAGGCGTTTTTCCTCGCAGGCAGCCAGGGGTTGCGTTTCCTCCGCAGTGGATTTCATCTCAGCAGTGGCTGAGATGGGCCGGGAGGATCTCGACCCCCCAAAGCGGAGGGAAGTCGCGGGGATCCCGGCAAAAACACCTTCCCCGTGTCTGACCCCTACACCAAACCCCAGCAGCCTTCCCACTCCTTCCAAGCCCTTTCCACGCTCCCGGCTCTCCCCACCCCTGCCAGTGCTCCAGCTCTCTTTGGGAGCAGGACATCCCCCAGGCAGGGATCCCCGGGGACCCCCGGCCCGGCCGGGATTCTCCTCCAGCCCGCGGGCGGTGCCGGAGCGGCGACAGCTGGGAATGCGAGGGGGGTCGGGGTTTGCTGAGGCTCGGCCCCCGGAAAGGGGGGAAAATCGTGGAGGGGGGATCGTGAAAAGGCTCTGCCCCTGCCGGGGGAATTTTCAGGGTGGGGCCCCTCCGGAAGGGCTGGGGGCCCCTCCCTGGGGACTGGCGCGTTCAGCATCGCTGCTGGCATGTCGCTGCTGTCCCGTGTCCCTCGGGGAATCCCACACCACAGCCACAAAATCGTCACAACTCTCCCCCCCGTGTCTCTGAGTTACCTTCATGGGAAGAGAGGAGGGTGGGTGCCACCCCTCCTTGTGCCAAAACTTGCTGTCACTTGGGGTGGGAGCACCACGGGGACAAGCTGAGGGTCACCCACAGGACACCTGGGCAGTCACCCAGATCCCTCCCCACCCTCCCTGCTGGTGCCAGGGCTGTCCCAGGTCCCATCCCCGGGCTCACACCCTCCTCTGCCTGGACAGCTGTCCCCTCCCAGGGTGAAACAGCCACCACATGGCACTGCTGAAACCCTCACATTCATGGGTCTTCCTCTGAAACGTCCACCTGTCTGCAGCTTGCTCCTGCCCCGGTGTCCCACTCGGGGAAAACAACCCCTCGTTGGCAGCCCAAGTCCCCCCTGCTCCTCCCTCGGTGACACACGCAGGGACAGCCCAGCCTGGCACAGCACAGGGCTGGGGGTGCTCTAGGAGGGAAACCCCACTGAGGGCAGGGGCTGTGGAGCAAGGGAGGCCGTGGAGGGGCAGGAACAGGAGGTTTGGTGCTGCAGAGGGGCAGAGCACCCCTGGTCAGCGTGGGCAAGGAGGGAGGTCAGGGCACCAGCGTGGAACCACCAGAGCTGTGGGTCAGGACGCCTGGTTTGGTGTCCAGATGGGGTCCTGGTGGATCAGGGCCCACAGGGGGATTGCAGCAGGCACCCACTGAAATTCACAGACTGGGCCACTGCTTTGGGGCACCCAGTCCTGCCCCCAACGGGGACCCAATGGACTGGGGGCTGCTCGGCCAGCAGCACCTCCCTGTCAATCCCTGCCCTCCCTCCCGGGTCAGAGCTGCAAGCACAGTTAATAACCAAAATACAACTGCTCTCCAGACAGGTTTCAGACCTCCATCACGACCCTGACTTCCTGATGGGGAAACTGGGGCAGCGAGATGGGAGTGAGGAGGCACCGAGGGTGCTGAGCCCCATGGGGACACAGGAGCAGCCTGTCCCATCGCCTCCCAGCCCAGCAGGGAGCTCAGACTTGCGGGGGAGGGAGAGGCTGTCTGCCCGCGCTGCCACCGCTGCTGCCACCCCTGCCGGGACAGGCAGCAGGACATTTCCCCCATTTCCCCCACGGGCCGGCCCCAGACGAACCCCAAATGGACGTGCAAAGCCTCGGGCTGGGGCTGACGGGGAGGCTCCGCCGAGCCCCGGCCGGCCGAGCAGCTGTCGCCGTCCCAAATCCCGGCGGGCAGGCACGTCGGAAATCCCGGGTGTCGGAGGAGAGTCTGCTCCGCATTCCTGGGCCGAGCATCTCCCCGCCGCCTGCAGCTGCTCCCGAATGTGTCACGGCTTGTCACGGCGGCAGGAAGGGATGTCCGTGAGCCTGGAAAGGAGAGGGGGCGAGGGACAGTGGGGTGCCCGTGGGGGTGGGAGGGCGAGTCGGGCTGGAAGTGGCGTTTCGGTGAGTGTCCTTTCTGTGCTGAAATCCCGGAGACATTTCTGCTGAGCCCTGCCTTTCCTCCCTTTCTCCCCATTACAAGGACGGTCCTGGCACCCCGGCTTGTGGATGCTGCTTGGGGGATCCCAATCTCTTCCCCAGCCCCTAAACCCAAGTTTTTCCGCCCTTGCCGGTGGGAGCGTGGGCACCATGCCCAGCATCGCTTCTCCGGCGCGGGCGCGGCCGGGATGGGCAACCCCCGAGCAGGGAGCAGGGACACGCACGGGCTGAGGCTCTGGCGCTGGGAGGGAGATTCCCAGGCTGCAACACGGTCACGTGCATCCCCAAAATCAGCAAATCCAGAGCATCGGACTGGTGGGAAAGGAAAACAGCCGAGGCAGCCCCGGGGCGTCTCGGCGTGACCCCGCTGCGCGGCCCTGGCTTGGGAAGCTGCTCCGGAGGAGCGAGGGCGAGCCCTGCTCGCTGGGATTTTCTCAATGGACGGGTATTTTTAGCTCGGGGCTCGTGGCCGCCGTCCCCGCCAGCTGTGCCGGGGTGAGCCGTCCCCGCGAGGCCCCGGCGGCCGGGGAAAGGTCGCCCGTGACGGATCGCAGCACGTTCTGCCCGGGGCGCACACAGCGCCGCTTTGTGCTGCCTCCCAGCCGCCGCCATCCATCAGGGGATAACCTGACAGCCGGCAGCACAGCCCTAATCCCCGCTGGGCTCCGTTCGCCCGCGGCGCAGCTCGGCCCCCGCGGGCACCCCGGGGCCGGGAGCAGCCGCGCTCGCCCCGAGAGGCGCCTTCGTGGGGCGGGGTGGCCTTGGCGGAGCCTCCCCGTAGCCCCGGCACGGGTCCCTCGGTGGTGGCTGCGGGCACAGTGAGATTCAACATCCTCGATTCGAGATTCGCTGGGATGAGCCCGCTAGAGCCCAGATCCTGCCGTGCGCCTCCAGCCTGCCCGGGAGGGATCATCCACCGTGGCACGGAGGGGCTGAAGGAGCTGCAGAGCTGCAGCTGGGGGGGCACCGCGTTATCTCTGCTCCCACACCACTGGGTGAGACCCCCAAAGGGAGCTGGAGCCGGTGCAGCTGCCAGTGGTCACCCAGTGCCATTCCCTCCCCACCTCTGTCAGCTGCCTTTTGTCTCCCCTGCCCACGCAGCCATGGGGACACAGTGGCCTTGGTGGCCTTAGGGCTGTCCCACTCCTCCAGCTGGGGACACCAGTGCTGCCTCTGTTTATGAACTGACAAATGCTTGACCACCCTCCTGTGCAGGTCACCACACGCCCCCGGAGCCTGTTGTGTCACCACCACGTCTCTCATTCTCCAAACGCTCCTGCAACTCCAAAAAGCCCCTTTGTGCCCGGGTGGTCCTGACACCTTCCCCCAGGGATGCAGATGCAGCTCAAGGGGCTCACTGGGGTCGTATCCACCAAGTGCTGCTGAAAAAGGTCTCCATGAGTGACTCGAGCTGCTTGATGTGATGGTGTGGGACTGATGTGAGACCTCAGGATCAGGTTATCCACTCCTAAAGCCTTCACTCCTGCCATGGGCACCTCTGCACACCTGAGGGGAGGAAAATCATGTCTCTTCCCAACCCTTTTAGTGCTTTTTCTTTAGGCAAGGGCCAAGCTGATGCTCTGCTTTCTTTCCTTCTTGAGTATTTTGGATTCAACTGAGTATGGGGAGCACAGGGGTTGTGCTGAGGGTGAACCTCAAGCCTACAGGACCTGCTTTCCTTAGTGTAGATTTTCATAGATGTTAAAACCATGAGGACAGCAAATCTGCAGGGCTGGGACCCTGGGAGAGCAGGAATTGGGGTGAGGAGGTGTTGGAAAGCTCCTTGTCCCAAAGAAATCACAACAAGGAGAAAAGAGCATCATGACAGGTTCCAACAAGGCCAGAAATGAATCCCAAGCGAGTGAGGGTGCTGATAGTGGGCACAGGGAATGTGCCACGGCACAGCCTCTCCGAGGAGGGGGAATTTGGGGAAGGAAAATCCTGGCAGGGTTGGCCCTGCACTTTGCTGACATTCTTTCCACTGACCGATCCCTCAGCTGGAATCTGGCCTGGAGCAGGAATAGGAGGAGATGGGAGATGGTTTCTGATGTTCCAGATGGAAAAAAATCCCCCCTGAATTAAAGACAAAGCAGGAGAGATGTAGCCAAGCCATTGGAGTCAGCGGGGAAGGGCTGGGGATGAGTTAAAATCCCCCTGACACTGCTGCCGCTGGGCGTGCCTCAGTTTCCCTCTCGGGAATGCATGAGCAATGTGTCCTTTCTGGGAGAGGCACTTGGGGCTTTGGTTATCCACAGGTCCAGAGGCCAGCACAGGAGGGCAGCTGGATGAGGCAGTGCCAGCTGGGAGAGGCTCTGCTGGCACCTGCAGACACGTGGGAGAAGGTGTCCCTTGGGGCTGGGTGCGTGGGAGAAGCCACAAACGCGGATTTTGTAACGAAAATGTGATAAAGGACTTGGCTGGGCACCTTCCAGAAGCCCAGGGCGGAGGAAGGGCTGGGCTGGGCTCTGTCCTGCCCGGCGGGACAGGCAGCAGGCACGGCGGCGGGAGCCGGGCTGGGGGCAGGGGGAGCGGTGTCCGCAGGCAGGACTGGAGCCCGCGGTGCTCCCTGCCCGGGATATCCTCCCGGGCGGGATGCCGGGGCTTCCCCCAGGCCTCAGCACAAGCAGTGTGACACGGACGGGCAGGATGGGCCGTGGGGGGAATGGGGCAGAGCAGGGTCGGGAGGAGGGAAGGGCTGGGGATGCTGGGGCTGGTCCCACGGCGGGGAAGGCGCAGGGTCGGGATGCCGGGGGACCCCGGGGGCGGCGTGAAGGGATGGGGGTGTCCTCTCGGGCAGGCTGGCCAGAGGCCACCGGGGCTCGGCCAAGGCAGCCGAACTGAAGGGAGCAGATGCCGGGGGAGCGGCGGCGCGCCGGGGCTCGCACAAAGCGCTTGTTGGGGTCCAGCCCCGCGGGCCGGCCGCCGCAATCCCCGCTATCCGACGGACAGGTTTTGATGTGAGGCAGCAGCTTAGGGTGGGCTCAGGTTTCCTTTGGGTTTTCTATATTTATCTCCGTGATTTAATGCCAGCGCCGGGGTTTAAATGGCACCGAGCAGTTGGCGCGGGGAGAGGCAGCAGCCGTCCCCGAGCCGCGCACACGCCCCGAGCCGCCCATGGAGCTCTTCGAGACCAACCCGTACTTCTTCCCGGAGCAGAGGTTTTACGATGGGGAAGCTTTCCTGGGCTCCCGCCTGCCGGGCTGCGAGCCCGCGGCGCTCCCCGAGCGCGCCCAGGGCAGGGCGGCCGCCGAGGACCGGGAGGCGCTGGCCGAGCCCTGTCCCGGGCAGTGCCTGCCCTGGGCCTGCAAGGCGTGCAAGAGGAAATCCGTGTCCCTGGACCGGCGGCGAGCGGCCACGCTGCGGGAGAAGCGGCGGCTCAAGAAGGTGAACGAGGCGTTCGAGGCCCTGAAGCGCAGCACCCTCCTGAACCCCAACCAGCGGCTGCCCAAGGTGGAGATCCTGCGCAGCGCCATCCAGTACATCGAGCGGCTGCAGAGCCTGCTCAGCTCCCTCAACCAGCAGGAGCGGGAGCAGCGGGACCTGCGCTTCCACCCCCAGCCCGCCGTGAGTGTCCCCCGGGTCCCCAGCCTGGCCCCGGGTCCCCAGCCTGGCCCCGGGTGCGGGGAGGTGCCCGTGGGGGGACGCTCTATGGGGGCGATGCCATTTCGGGGGGCTCTGTGGGAGAAGCTCCGTATGAGCCGCATGCTCTGTGGGAGACAATGCCCTGTGGAGGCGCCTTTCCGTGGGGTGGCACCCTACGGACAGTGCTCTGTAAGGGGGTGCCGTTTGGAGTGATGGGGGTGCCGTTTAGGAGTGACGGGGGTGCCGTTTGGAGTGATGGGGATGCCGTTTGGAGTGATGGGGATGCCGTTTGGGAGTGACTGGGGATGCCGTTTGGAGTGATGGGGGTGCCGTTTGGAGTGATGGGGGTGCCGTTTAGGAGTGATGGGGATGCCGTTTAGGAGTGATGGGGGTGCCGTTTAGGAGTGATGGGGGTGCCGTTTGGAGTGATGGGGGTGCCGTTTGGAGTGATGGGGATGCTATTTAGGAGTGATGGGGATGCCGTTTGGAGTGACTGGGGGTGCCGTTTAGGAGTGATGGGGGTGCCGTTTGGGAATGATGGGGATGCTATTTAGGAGTGATGGGGATGCCGTTTGGAGTGATGGGGGTGCCGTTTGGAGTGACTGGGGGTGCCGTTTTAGGAGTGATGGGGGATGCCGTTTAGGAGTGATGGGGGTGCCGTTTGGGAGTGACGGGGGTGCCGTTTGGGAGTGATGGGGGTGCCGTTTGGGAGTGATGCTCCATGGGGTGGTGCCTGATGTGGGGTGATTTTGGGGTGCCGTTCCATGGCAGAGATGCTCTGTGGGGACAGTGCCCTATGGGGGTGACACTCTGCGGGGACAGTGCCCTATGGGGGTGACACTCTGCGGGGGTGAGGCCATATGGGGGTGACACTCTGTGGGGGTGCTGCCCTTTTGGGGTGCCATGGGTAACGCTCTATGGGATGATGCTTTAAGGGTTTGGTGCCGTTTCAGGGTGAAGGCGTTTTGGGGGCGATGCCCTGTTTTGGGGACATTGTTCCGTGGGGGTGATGCCCTGGGGGTAACCCCAAGCAGAGGCACCGGGGGGGCTCAGGACCCAGCCCTGGGGGGGCAGGCGCTGCCGTCTCGGGCCAGGGTGGGTGTGCGAGTGTGCCCTGCGCGGGGACAATGGCCCAGCCCTGCCACGTGCTCCCAGCCTGCGGGACAGAGGCCGCTGCCCCTCTGCCCCGGGAATGGCTGCGTGTGAGTGACGCGTGGGCCTGGGCTGGGGACGGTGAGAATGGAGTAAATGACATAGAACTAAACGGAATTTAAATGTAACACAACGGAGCAATTAACAATACTAAATGCTAAGTACAAAAATAGAAATACAAATATGAAATATACAAAAAATACAAAATAAGATTGACACTCCCTGCTGGCAGCCAGGCAGAGAAAGGGATGAGAGGGGTGCTACAGGGACACGTCTGGTTTCTAGGACCTAAGGGGCAGATTTGGGCTCTGCCTGAGGACACTCAGTTCTTGTGTCTGGCCCAGAGAGGCAGCACCTGCCACTCCACAAGAGTTTGGTCGTTTAACCAAGTTTTCAAGAGTCATTTTCATCTGCCCCCTGGTTCCTGTGGATGGCTGGGCAGGTGCTCTGAGGTTTGAATCTGGGAATGCACAGAGAGCTGGAACTACAGCTACAGGTGTAGGGAGAGATGATCAGCACAGATGGAAGAGATGGCTCTAGGGGCATGTACTGGCACAGGCATTGATAATATTGGTTCTACAGATCTAGAGATCAGGTAGATAAATTAGATAGAAATGAAGTTGATATGGATATGATAGCTATAGAGATAGATACAAATTATAGATAGATTATATAAATATATACAGATAATATAGAAAGTCATAAATATTATATAGATTATAGATATATAAATAACATACAGGTATATCTGTAGATAGAGATTATGGAGATATAGATAATGTAGATGTGATATAGATTCAGAAATAAGTAATGTAGATATGGATATAAATATGATCTATATATATATATGGGGATAGAGATATAGTTGCAGATGGATACAGATATAGATATAGATTATATAGATATAGATATAGATGATATAGATATAGATATATTAGATACAGATATAGATGCAGATACAGACATGGAGGGACTTTATCAGAGGCCCAGAAGAGGGAATCCCACATCTCCTTCCAGACTAAGGGATTTAAGGGCCAAACCAGTAGGTATCCAGGTAGTCCAACTTAATGCTCAATAAAGGAATGAAAAAGTATTTAGGCCCTCATCCTACATATTTGTGGGACTTCCCAGTATCCACTTTAATGCCAGAATCCACTTGGATACCAGAATCCATTTCCACTTCCCAGAAGCCACTTGGATTTGCAAATGTGACCAAAACTGTGCTGAGCTGTCCCTTTGCCACTTCTGTTCTAAGCTGCCTCTTCTCCCAGGTGTAGCCAGAGTTTCACATATTGATGCAAAAGCCATTATTTTGGGGAAAAAAAGGATTGTATCTGTAAGAATTCCCTGCTTCAATGGGAAATAACCCACATGTTAATTAAATATGCTGCCAGGAGCTCCTGGAGCCCAGGTGCCATTCTAGTCTGCCACAAAGAGTTGGGTCCGTGGAGTTGCTCATATAAATCACGTTTGGGGTTTTACCGGAGCTGACACCCACTTCCAGATAAAGACACACTCCAAAAAAAGTGAATTCTGACTCTGCTGAATAATGTTCTCATTTTTCATGCTGTCAGCTCTTTTCTCCAAAATAACAACTCAGCCCCAAATCCACAAATCAAGCTGCCAAGAGCTTTTCCCAATACCCCTCCTTGGGATGGCCTGAGGGCACCCAGCCGTGTATCATTCCTTATGAGCCTGATTAGGGTGATTCTCAGCAGAAAGGTGTCTTGCCCAAGGACATTTGTTCCTCTCCAGCCCTTTTACAAAATCAGTGGGGAGAGAAACACCTTTTACCTGCAGTGAGGGGGAGCCCCATTTCTCTGTGGCCAGTGTCCCAAAAAGGAGCTTTTTCAGCCTTTGTGGTTAAGGAAGCCGTGGTGGGCGCTGGGGACCTTTGCCTGCTCTTGGCTGCTGCAGGTGGGAGGCGCGCTCCCTCCGCAGGGGTGCCACGGTGTGGGATGGGCCTGCCGGGTGTGCGGGGGTGACGGGGGGCTCGGGGCAGGTGACACACGCTGCTCTGGGCCCCTGCAGGCAGCCAGCGAGTGCGGGTCCGGCAGCTCCTCCTGCAGCCCCGAGTGGAGCGGCCAGCTGGAGTTCGGCACCAGCGCTGCAGGTACAGCCCTCCTCCGGGCATCCTCCTCCTCCGGGCATCCTCCTCCTCCTCTGGACATCCTCCTCCTCCGGGCATCCTCCTCCTCCTCCTCCGGGCATCCTCCTCCTCTTCCTCCTCCGGGCATCCTCCTCCTCCTCCGGGCATCCTCCTCCTCCTCCTCCGGGCATCCTCCTCCCTCCTCCTCCCTCCTCCTCCTCCTCCGGGCATCCTCCTCCTCCTCCTCCTCCTCCGGGCATCCTCCTCCTCCTCTGGGCATCCTCCTCCTCCTCGGGCATCCTCCTCCTCCTCCTCCTCCTCCTCCGGGCATCCTCCTCCCCCTCCTCCTCCTCCCCTCCTCCTCTGGGCATCCTCCTCCTCCTCCTCCTCCTCCGGGCATCCTCCTCCTCCGGGCATCCTCCTCCCTCCTCCTCCTCCTCCTCCTCCTCCTCCGGGCATCCTCCTCCCCCTCCTCTAACGCCTTGGGCACCCCCGGGGTCGCTGGGCTCTGCGGGGAGTGGCAGCAGCGGGGCAGCAGCCCCGGAGCATCACCGAGCCCCCCCTTCCCCCGGGAGGAGATGCTCGGAGCAAAGGTCAGAAGGAACCTTGTCCTTCTCTCCCCATCCCACGGCTGCAGTCAGGGGATTACAGCACCTCCTTGGCTCAGTGCTCAGCCGCTCAGGGTTCTCCCAGGCCTGCTTGCACCCAAACACCAACTCCTGGGAGCTGGGCAGTCGTGCCTCCATCCCCAGCGAGGGTTTCTCCTGTTGCCATCCCCTGGCTTGGCTTTGCTCTCTGCGTGGCTGGGCGTGGCTGGGCAGTGCTGCCCCAGCCCCCCTTCTCTTCCTACACCCCCTCGGCAGCTGCTGGTCTTCTTTTCCATGATTGCAATTATCCCCACCCCTGCCAAATCCACCTGTTATTTTCCCCAGAAGACAGAAGCTTAAATCTCATTTTCCAGTGGAGACGAAAACCTATAAAGGGTCCAAAAGTTCCACTCCCTGTTGCTCTCTCAGGGTGGGGGTGGCAGCAAGGCCCCTAGGTCACTCTGGCCAGGTAGGGGATCATGGGGTCACAGAATTGTAGAAAAGGATCAGCAGACGGTTATAGGTGCAAAGGATCATCAGGTCCAGCCCTCAGCCGTGTTCACCACTAACCTACAGCCCCCTGAGAAGAACCAGGAGCACACAGTCCCCATTCCCAGCAGTGTCCCCCCCTCTGACCCCCAGATCACCTCCTGGCTGACGAGGCAGCCGAGGAGCGCGACCTGCGCTCGCTGTCGTCCATCGTGGAGAGCATTGCTGCGGAGGAGCGGGGCCAAAACTGAGCAGGCACGAACCCCGGCGGGCTCCTTGAGATGGAAACGGGGTGGCAATGAGAGGCCAGAGGGCTCCAGCCACTGGGAATCACATCCAGCCCTCCAGTGCCGTGGGCTCCCTTCCCACTCCTTGTGGAGCGCCTGGAAGAGCAGGCAGAGGTGGGATGGGGCAGTGCCAGAGCAGCTGCAGCTCCTGGAGGGGCTTCCTGGGGCCAGGCCCTGCTCCAGGTCCTGCTCCAGCCCTGCTCCAGCCCCTGCTCAGGCTGCTCTAGCCCTGCTCCAGCCTCTGCTCCAGGCCCTGCTCAGGCTGTTCCAGGCTGCTCCAGCCCTGCTCCAGTCCTGCTCCAGCCCCTGTTCCAGTCCCTGCTCCAGCCTCTGCTCCAGGCCCTGCTCAGGCTGTTCCAGCCCTGCTCCAGCTCCTGCTCCTGCTCCAGCCCCTGCTCAGGCTGTTCCAGGCTGCCCCAGTCCTGCTCCAGTCCTGCTCCAGGCTGCTCCAGTCCTGCTCCAGGCTGTTCCAGTCCTGCTCCAGCCCCTGCTCCAGCCCCTGTTCCAGGCTGCTCCAGGCTGTTCCAGGCTGTTCCAGTCCTGCTCCAGTCCTGCTCCAGGCTGCTCCAGTCCTGCTCCAGTCCTGCTCCAGTCCTGCTCCAGGCTGCTCCAGGCTGTTCCAGTCCTGCTCCAGTCCTGCTCCAGGCTGCTCCAGGCTGTTCCAGTCCTGCTCAGTCCTGCTCCAGTCCTGCTCCAGGCTGTTCCAGCCCTGCTCCAGGCTGCTCCAGTCCTGCTCCAGGCTGTTCCAGCCCTGCTCCAGTCCTGCTCCAGTCCTGCTCCAGGCTGTTCCAGCCCTGCTCCAGGCTGCTCCAGTCCTGCTCCAGTCCTGCTCCAGGCTGCTCCAGCCCTGCTCCAGTCCTGCTCCAGGCTGTTCCAGCCCCTGCTCCACGCTGTTCCAGGCTGCTCCAGCCCTGCTCCAGCCCTGCTCCAGGCTGCTCCAGGCTGCTGCAGCCCAGGCCGGGCGGGTTTGGGCCAATGCCTGTGCTGCCTTTGCTTTGCTGACTTTTCCAGGTGCTCCTTGACCAAGGTCTCTCTCCGGCCGGTGTCCGGTGCTGCCGACCCGGAGCCCACCTGTCTTTTCTACTGAATGCTGTGTGCAGTTGCCATTTAGGGTTTTTTTAATTATTATTTTTGCTAACTTATTTGGATTATTTTTTAAATAAAGGCATTCTTGTTTGGACAGCTTGGGGTTTCTTTTACTGTTGTCTTGCCCTGTGTAGGTGTCCCCAGTTCCACAAAGCCCAAATCCAGGTTGGAGATTTGCCTATCAGTAAATGCAGCTGGACCTCAGCACAGTCACTCAGCTGAGAACTGGATGTGCCACACTTCAGTCAGCCCTGATTCACTGGTGTTCCTTGTGCCCCAAGGATCTTGAGGGAGCTACATATTAATGATATTTTTAATTTGGGCTCCACAAAGAAGGCTCAAAGCCAGCACTGTTTTAAAATCCTGTTTATTGGAACACACATACATCCTTTCCTGACCCGATCCAGGGTTTGGAGTCCATGCAGTACCAATAATATGACAAAAGAAATAGGGCATCGATAAAAGGGCTCACTGACTCTTCAAATTAAAAAAATATTTAATACTGTATTAGGCAAATGATACACCGAAAAGACGTTGTGACTGTAGAGTCTCTCAGATATTGCACTTCCAGACAGCACATGATAAGTATAAGGTCATTCCAGCCATCAATAAATATCACATCAGAAATAGGGGCCACACAAGGCAAACGTGGCATGAGGAGACGAAGAGATTCTACCCTACGGGGAAGAAATGGGAAGAGTTAAGAGGCTCCTGGACTGACCCCTCCGGGAGGCAGGAGGGAGGGCGGGCACGGCCCGGGGGCGGAGGGGCAGCCAAGGAGGGGCGTCTCCCCCGGGGTGCCGGGCACCGTCCCGTGAGCCAGGCAGTCCCAGGCACAGCCCCTGCACAGGGCCCCTGACAGCACCAAAATCAGCACCTGGGTGAACACCGCCCTCCTCACCTCGCTCTGGGCCCCCTCTGTCCCCCCAGCACAGCCCTGGCACTGCCCCGGCCCCCAAGGGCAGCTCCCGGCCCGGCCACCCTGCAGGGAGGATTGGCACGAGCCTGAGTCTTCCTTGTCTTCCAGCCCTGTGGGCAGCAGCATCCCCGATGCCCAGGGCTCGGGCCGGTCAGTGCAGCCCCGTGGCAGATTGGCAAAATGAACCAGGCAGGAGAGAGGCTTCCAAACACTGCAGACGTTTTGGGGGTGTCTGTGCTGCTCCCCAGACTGCAGCACGCCAGGATGGCACATCCACAGCCCAGCGTGGGAGGCGTGGGGGACAGGCCACAGCGGGGAAAGCGGGGTGCACGAGCAGCAGGGACGGATCCTGTGGGTCCACAGCAGTGGCAGTCTGTGGCTCTGGGCCCAGGAACAGGCACAGCTGGGCTCTCGTCCTGGAAGGCAGCCAGCACGTGGTGTACAGACAGGGGCACTGCTGAGGAGCAAAGGGGAAAGGCCCCATGAGCAGGCTGGCTCAGCTGCACCCACGGACCCAGATGGAATCAGCACTGGATCCTCCTGGCACAGGGCAACCAGGGCCCAGGGCAGGATCCCAGGAGCCTCCCTGAAGTGCTTGACCATCCTTCCCTCACCCAAGTGGGACCCTCATGGGGTTCCCAGTGGAGCCATCTGTCCAAGAGTGGACAAACCACACGTGGTGGGATGCTGAGCATCCCTCCTGCATCCTCTGTGAGCCCCAGGCAGCAGCAGCTTCCCCACCACTGAGGTCTCCCTAGCCCTCCATGGCCAGGCAAACCTTGGTGAGGGCAGCCCCCTGCCTGGCTGCTGCTGGGGCTGCTGCTCTCCCTTGGTGCCCAGCCAGCTCCAGGGCCTTGCACTCACCAGGGCCTGGCTCCCATCTCGCTGACCCTCAGCACGAGTACGTTCGCACCGTGGAGGTCTCCAGCCTTGGGGACCCAGAGGCACCAACTGCAAGGGAACCCAAGGGCAAAGCAATTACTGTCTGCTCCAATTAGCCCCCACTTCCCCACATCCTGGTTATTGAGCAGCATCTGTGCACTCAGCCACATGAGGACAAGGGTCAGGGAAGAGCCACGTCTGGCCAGCTCAGATGCTCCTGAGGCTCCAGGGTACTTGGGAAATGGCCACTTGCCATCCCTGCTCCTGGGCAGTGAGCACCCTGCTCCCTGTCTGGGTGGGATCCTGTCCTCAGCCAGGTGGGAACTGCAGGATGGGGTGGAAAAGGTCAAACAGAAGTTTGACCCAAACTGCTGGATGGAAAGCTGGGACATTGGAGCAAAACTGGAGGCAGGAGAGGAGCTGAGCCTGAGGCTTGGAGTTGGAAGGTGAGTACACAGCTTTTTAATTCTCATTCCACCCTCATTTCTGAGCCTGCTGAAGGCAGCTTTGCTCCAGTGGGGAGCAGTTGCTACCTTGGGATAGTGGGACGAGGGTGCCTGGTCCAGGGGGACAAACTGGGGTGACCTGGCTGGAGTTTCTGCCTCTCTACAGCTTTGGAAGGGACCAAGACACCTTGAAGAAAGGAATTGCGTTGTTGGGGGCAGATCCTGGGACATAAAACAGGACAGCATGGGCAGCCTGGGTGTCCCAGCCTGGGAGAGCTCAGGCAAATAGAGCCAGTTAATATATCCCTTTGGGGGTGGTTCCCAAAACGGCAGAATGGGAAAACTGGCCCAGACTGGGCTCCTGCCTTCTGGCAGCCTCTGGATAACATATCCCACCTCATGCCCCTAACTCATCCTTGTAGCTCATAGCCAAGAACTCACAGGTCTGAAGTAATCTTTTCAGAAAAACCACAGAGCTCCAGGATTACACGGACTGAGCATCTTGGGTGACCTCCCCGCACCCCCCTTCTGCTGCTCCTCCCCTCCTGGTGCACATGCCTCCCTAAGACAGCGAGCAGGGTGGAGAGGACCCCGACCCACCTTCCGGGGGCAGCTTCTTGGCGGCCGCCGCGGGCGGGGGCAGCGGCACGAGGCTGGTGACGCGGAAGCCGGCGGGGAGGGTCTCGGCGGAGCCGCTGAGGAGGCTGATGCTGTGCACGTCCCGCGGGCGGAAGCGCTTGCGCCAGGACGGCGTCCGACGGAAGGTTTTGTCGTCGCCCTGCGGGGAGCAGCGACGGGCCCGGGCTCAGTGCCAGCAGCACCTCCTGCCCCCGGGAGACACGGCTAACAGGGTCTGCCTGTCCTTGGTGACCAGACCTAGCAAAGTGTGGGGTCAAACTGGGCCAAGGGCACAGGACATCTTGCTGGGGTCCCATGGCATTGGCTTCACCCTTTCCAGCTCACCCGTCTCTTCTCTACAGCCTGCCTGCAAAGATGCCTTGGAGACATCAACACAAAAGTCCCAGTAAAGATTCCAAGGGGTGCTGGGCTCACAGCAGAGGAGCTCCAGCCCTCAGAGCACCTCCTCTGGGCTCGCTGCAGCAGCTCCAGCTCCTCCTGTGCTGGAAGCCCAGGGCTGGAGGCAGCTCTGCAGGGGGGTCTCAGCTGAGTGGGGCACAGGGCAGAATCCCCCTGCCCTGCTGCCCAGGCTGGGGATCAGCCCAGCACACGGGGGGCTCTGGGCTGCCAGAGCACAGGGCTGGGGCATGTTGAGCTTCTCCTCCACCAGCGCCCCCATGTCCTTCTCCAGTCACACAGGACCTGGAGAGGTTTGGCACTCACATCATCCAGCCTCCGGTCCGTGCCCAAGGCCAGCAGGTTGTTGAACTCCCTCTCCAGCACTTGCCGAGCCTGCAATTAACCAAAGAACGATGATCCCACATCAATGGGGAATGTGCTTCCAGCCCAAAGTTCCATCCTAGGAAAGCCTGAGCTGGACAGAAAGAGCCCCCGTGCCACAGGAGGGCTCTGCTTTGGACGGCAGAGCTGAGCTGGTGACACTGGGGCAGTCACAGCACAGCCACGTCACACACCGGCCACTCTGCTCCCAAACCCCCAGGACACTGCTCCTACCTGGGTGTTCTGGGTGGGGATCTGCAGCACCAGGGCCACTGCTCCTACCTGGGTGTTCTGCGTGGGGATCTGCAGCACCAGGGCCACTGCTCCTACCTGGGTGTTCTGCGTGGGGATCTGCAGCACCAGGGCCAGGCTGTTGTGGTCGAAGTTCTCGTCCAGGGCCAGCAGGGCGCCGTGCACGCCGCTCTCCACCAGGTTGTTGCCGTACTCGCGCAGCCCGATGGACTGGATCCAGTGGATGACCTGGTCATTGGTCCACACCAGCACATCTGCAAGGCAGCAAGGCGTGGCTCAGGGCCACCCACACCACACTCGTGGTTCTGAGAAGGTCTGGGAATGTCCTGAGGCCCTCTCCCTTGGCCCCAGGAATATCCTGGGACTCTCCTTTCCAATCCAGCAGGAAAACCAGGAGCTCAAGTGCCACAAACAGCTCAGTTCAATTTACCCAGCTCAAAGCTGAAATAACAGGCAGAAAGCAACTGTGAAAATTAATCCTAAGAACCCACGGCTGCTGATGTAATTAGGGGCATTATCAATAATGAGATGTAATCCAAACAGCAGCCAGATTCACAGGCAATCTCAGGACAGTGATGAGGAAGGGGAGGCTGAGCAAGCTGTGGATGTTCTCAGCAGTGAAAAGGGCAGAGATTATGAGATGCTCAGGCTGCATCTTTGTTTTCCCCTCCTCATGCCTGCCTGGGATCAGCTGATAAAGGCACTTGGAGCAGCAGAAAGGTCCCTCAGGGGAACAGCCCTGTGGGCTCAGAAATGATGGGTTAAAAATAAAAGACAGAGGAGAGACCAGCCCTGGGTATCTCCTGGGAAGTTTCTCTCCTGTTCTAGAGCTGGACAGGGGTGCTGACCTTTGATTTCGTGCTGGGTCTCCTCTCTTCTCCTCTCGAGCTCCTTGCGGTCGTAGTTGAGCCTCTTGAGGCACATGATGCCGTACTGGAGGCTGGTGCTGCAACAACACCAGGGACACGAGGCTGGGAGGGACCCCAGCAGGGACCCCCTCTCTGCCTGCTCCCCACATGCCCAAAGGATGCTTCAGGCCAGGGATGGGGCAGGACAGACACAACCCAGAGCTGGAAAATGGGGAGTATCCCCCCCTTCCACGGCAATTCCCCAGTCCATCAGTTTGAGCCTGCTCCAGCTGCCTGTGAGCACACAGATCCAAACAATCCTCACTCTGGGGCTGCAGAGGGAAGAGGGAACCAGCCCATGGGGGATGCTTCAGGCTGAAGGGCTCACCCCTGGAGGTGACCCTGGCAGGGCCATGGGTCAAGGCAGGCAGGGGGCATCCCATGGCAGGGCTGGATCCTGGTGTTGGAGCCATGGCTGGGATGGCACAAGTCTTCTCCCACTGGCAGACAGCAGGGGAGCACCAGCTGGGATGAGCCTGAACTTTTGCCCATGGTTTGCTTCACAGCCAGGAGAAGGCCTGATCCTGTGCAATTCTGCAGCAGGGAGTGAGGTGAGGGAGAACCTCTGCCCATAAGACCTGCCCCAGCTCAGGGCGGTGAGTCCAGCCCAGAAGAGACATCCAAGGCTGCCCAAGACAGGGGAGAATCCCTCCTACCCCCCTTCTCTGCTCCATGTGTGTGGGAGCCCAGGGTGTTCCCCTGGCCTCCTTGGGGGTCTCAAACCCCCCTGGCGAGGGGTCCCAAAGACCCCTGAGTGAGACCCTGGTGTCTCAGGCACTGAATTCACACCCCTGGGGGAAATTACCAATACAGAGGGAAATGGAAACAAGCCACCAAAATTAGTAAAGTGTAAATTAGATTGTTAGAATGTAGATAAATAGACTTTTGGGAATGTTTGTGATAAGGGACATGTGGCCCAAGATGGAGAATTTGGGGTGTGGATGCCTCTTCCTCCTTCTTCTCCCGTACATCCATGCTGGGTGACATGCTGGCACTGTCAGATTGGATGGGTCAGAGCTGGACTGTTTAACAAGACTGTATTGCATTGGAAAATAATTGTAAATCCCCAGTAGGTAATTTAGACTATAAAAGATCAGTCCTGCCTCTCCAGGCAGATTCTGCCTTGGACGTCTAGTGAGCAATCCTGAGATAAGGGAGAATAAACAGCCATGGAAACCTCTCAGAACAGCTCCTGCAGCCTCCCATGGAAAGAGCTGGGCTCAAACCACCTGCATGCCCTGCAGAGGGGATCCCAGGGCTGAGGAGACACCTGGGGCTGTGAAATGTGCACAGGCAGCTCGGGGCAGCACTCACCGGTGGAAGCTGTCCACCATCTTCAGGTGCACCCGCAGGTCCTTCTTGGTGAGGTGGTCGAGCATCCGCGCGTCCACCAGGCACTCCATGAAGTAGCTGCGGTACTGGGGCAGCCCCAGGCTGGGCAGCCACTCGTTCCCAATCCACTCGTGGTTCATGTCCCCATAGGCCAGGGTCTGCAGGGAAGCACATGGAGAAGCTGGGGAGAACCCAGGGCTCGCTGAGCTAGAGCCCAGGAGGGGCACTGTCCTGAGGATTCAGCCCTGGGTGCTACTGAAGGAGCTGGAGGGAACAGTCCTGTGTCCCACTCATGTCCCCCCACGAGACAAAGCAGTAGCCAAAAATAATGGCAAGGGATAGCTGGGCTTTATGAGCAGCTGCCTCTGGAAAAAGCACATTCATTAAAAGATGAAACAACTGAGAAACAGGTTCCAGTGCATTCCCAACTGATTTTTAAGAGTCTCTACTTTAAGAATCTCTACTTTATAACTTCAAAACAAAACAAAACAAAAGGTCAGTTTTGGGAAAAAAATCATTCACTTCCACTGCAAACAGATTTTGGGTCCAAAAATGAATTAAAATCTACCAGAAGAAAAGTAAAACATTTGAGAGGGATAAAACCAGAAGAGATGGATCCAAGCAGGACTCTTTCCTCCCACCTTTTTGGTTCACAAAAACCATCTGTATGGACTTGGGGTTACAAAATAGGTGAAAAGTAAATGTGCAGCTGGAACCCTGCCTGCATGCAGGGTGGTCACACAGCTGGGGGCTCTTTAACACAGGCTCTGGATCTCACAAAGGTCCCAAGAAAAGCCACTGCCTGGAGCAGAGAAGGGCCCAGGAGGACATCCTGGACCTGAGATATAGCTCAGAGGAGCAGCCAGGGGGTGTAGGTAAAGCCTCCGAGGCTTGGTGAACATCAGTGCCCCAAACATCCCTGGGATGTCCAGCTCCCCCCCAGCCACCCCATGCAGCCATGGCCAGGGACCTCACCTGTGCCCAGCTGCCCTCCTCGGTGTCCTGTGTGACACACGCAGCATGCCAACAGAAAGGACAGAGAAGTCACCACCTGTGGCCCTGCCCAGGGACAGGGCCTGCCACGTGCACTGGGCATGGCACCCCTCAGCACAGAGGGACAAGCAGGGGACAGGGCTCACTCCCATGTCCCCAGGGTGCTGGGACACACCGAGCCTGGCTCCCACCCCATCTCTAACCAGGAGTACAGGATGGAGAGAGGAGAAGAGAAGGAGGAGGAGGAGAAGGAGAAGGAGGAGGAGAAGGAGAAGGAGGAGGAGAAGGAGAAGGAGAAGGAGAAGGAGAAGGAGAAGGAGAAGGAGAAGGAGAAGGAGAAGGAGAAGGAGAAGGAGAAGGAGAAGGAGAAGGAGAAGGAGAAGGAGAAGGAGAAGGAGAAGGAGAAGGAGGAGAAGGAGAAGGAGGAGAAGGAGGAGAAGGAGGAGGTAGGATGAAGCTTGGGCTGGAGATGGCACCGACCCTGGGGCTCATTCATCTTCTCTGGGAAGCATAGAGCTCTTAGGTCCCCCCGAGGTCGGAGGAATGAAAGAGAATTAAGCTCCAGTACATTTGTCACAACCTGCAGGGGACTGCCCAAGCCAATTTGCTGATTTTGTAGCTATTTCCTCCTTTGCCAACCTGTGCTGGTTTTTCTCAGACTCACAGAACCTGCCAAGGGGCAGGGGCACATCCTTACTACTCAACAGAAAGCTTTAATAAAATGCCTGTTTCAGAGAACCCCAGACTTGTTTGGATTGGAAGGGACCTTAGAGCTCATCCTATCCCTCCCCTGCCATGGGCAGGGACACCCTCCACTACCCCAGCATGTGCCAACCTGGCCTTGGACACACAACCTCCACACAAATCCAAAATGCTGCCCTGCTCTGACACAGACAGATGGTGGCCAGGCTGCAGAGAAGGGAGTGTGGCTCCATCTCTCCAAAGGAACCAGAGCTTTTGGGAGCAGGGACACATCCTTGCAAGGGACCCCAGGCTGCCAGCCAGTGGCAGAGACACACAGGGGGACAATATTTGGATGTGCTGATGTCAGTGGGGGAATTAGACCATGACTTGGGTGCAGAATGACTTGGGGATCTCGTGTTTTGAGATCAGTCCTCAGTTTTGTCTTTAACTCCCAAACAGCCAGGCTGCTCTGGAAACCCAGTGAAATCACCCAAGGGAAAAAAAAATGATGTTGTTTAAGCTATTTTTAGAAATTGGTGGGACACTAAAGGTTGAAAGAGGGTTTGCTAAAGAGCTGCAGGGTGCTGGCCAGGAGTTAACACGTGGGGGATGCCCCTCCCCATGGGTTAGCACACCTGGAGCTGCTGGGACCCGACACCCCGGGCTCCCCCAGCACCCCAGGGTGCCCAGCCTCACCGTCTTGGTGGAAGTTGCCATGTTCTCCATCTCCTCGTGGGTGACCCAGACATTTCCAGAGGACTGCAGAGACAAGAGCAGACGGGGTCAGAGCAAACCACCACAACCACCATGAAACCTCAGAATTATTAAGGCTGAAATATCAAGTCCAACCCTCAACCCAGCAGCACCACTGTGTTCAGCACTAAACCACATCCTCAAGTGCAGCATCCACCACCTTCCAGGGATGGTGAGCCACCACTGCCCTGGGCACTTGTGCCAGGGTGTGACCACCCTTCCCATGAAGAAATTTCTCCCAACATCCAACCTGAACCTCCCCTGCACAGCTTGGTGCCGTTTCCTCCTGTCCTGTCCCTGTTCCCTGGGAGCAGAGCCTGATCCCCTCCTGTCAGGGGGTTGTGCAGAGCCAGAAGGTTCCCCCTGAGCCTCCTTTTCTCCAGGCTGAGCCACCCCAGTTCCCTCAACATGTTGCAGCCCCTCCAGGTCTCTGCTGTCATGACGTGCCCAGAACTCCCCCAGGATTGCAGGTGTGACCCCAGCAATGCCAGCACAGGGTCAGGGACTGCCCTGGGCCTGCTGGGACAGCCCAGATGCCCTTGGCTTTTTTGCCCACCTGGGCTCATGCCAGCCTCTGTCAGCACCAACTGTGCTGGAACCAAGCCTGGCTCAGGCTGGTGGAGGATCAGATCACCCTGTGCTTGGAGGTGTCCTGGGGACACCCCACGTCCTTGCAGCTCAACCTGGTGACACCCCACTGCCTGGGAAGACCCTGGGCTGTCCCTGCAGCCACAGAGAGCAGAGCAGGAGAGAGCAGAGCCCTCATTCATCTCCCTTTCCACTTCAGTGGCTCAAGGAGCCTGCAGGCCTGTCCCCATCAGCTGTGACCCACAGCCATCTGAGCAGGACATAGCAGCCTTCCTTCTGCCATGTGCAAATCTACAGGGTGTGTCCTGGCATTACCTGCCCACCATGAACCCCTGGAGGCCTTTGGGGATGGGCAAAAGACACAATCCCTCTGTTCTAGCCAGGGCAGGGATGTGCACTTGCCCTGAGTTGTCCCACGAATTTTAGATGGAGAAGGCTTGTGTTGAAATGACTGAGAAAGAGGCTGTGTGCAACCAAGCTCGCCCTGTGTATCAGGAATGTCTGGGTGTCTGCTCCTTGGATGGAGTTTTGTCCTCTCCAGAGCAGCCAGGCCCTGAGCTCTGCTCTTTGCAGGGTTGGCCTGCTGACAGCCCCAGGTGAGAGGCAGGACCTGGGAACTGGAACGAGCTCCATGCTGCCAGCTGGGACTGAGCTTTGTGCTGGGGGACAGGTGTGCAGGGGCTTAACCACCCCAAGAGGGAGCATCACCCCCTCCAGGGCCACATGTGCCAGGGGGTCCCAAGGGAAAGGAGGGAAGGGACCACAAAGCCTGGCCCATGGAGGGCTGTGGGTGCAATGAGCACAGTGCCTGGCCCATGCAGGTGTGTGGGTGGGCTGTAACGAGCACACTGCCTGGCCTATGCAGGGTCTGGGTGTAACGAGCACACTGCCTGGCCCATGCAGGTGTGAGGGTGCAATGAGCACACTGCCCGGCCCATGCAGGGCTGTGGGGTGTAACGAGCACACTGCCTGGCCCATGGAGGGTCTGGGTGCAATGAGCACACTGCCTGGCCCATGCAGGGTCTGGGTGCAATGAGCACACTGCCTGGCCCATGCAGGTGTGAGGGTGCAATGAGCACACTGCCTGGCCCATGCAGGGGTCTGGGTGCAATGAGCACACTGCCTGGCCCATGGAGGGGTCTGTGGGGTGCAATGAGCACACTGCCTGGCCCATGCAGGGTCTGGGTGCAATGAGCACACTGCCTGGCCCATGGAGGGTCTGTGGGGTGCAATGAGCACACTGCCTGGCCCACGCAGGTGTGTGGGTGCAATGAGCACACTGCCTGGCCCATGCAGGTGTGAGGGTGTAACGAGCACACTGCCCGGCCCATGCAGGGTCTGTGGGGTGCAATGAGCACAGTGCCTGGCCCATGCGGTGTGAGGGTGCAATGAGCACAGTGCCTGGCCCATGCAGGGGTCTGGGTGCAATGAGCACACTGCCTGGCCCATGCAGGATCTGGGTGCAATGAGCACACTGCCTGGCCCACGCAGGGCTGTGGGGTGTAACGAGCACAGTGCCCGCAGCCACGCAGGGGGCTGTGGGGTGTAACGAGCACAGTGCCTGGCCCATGCGGTGTGAGGGTGCAATGAGCACACTGCCTGGCCCATGCAGGGTCTGTGGGGTGCAATGAGCACAGTGCCTGGCCCATGCAGGGGTCTGGGTGCAATGAGCACAGTGCCTGGCCCATGCAGGGGTCTGTGGGGTGCAATGAGCACAGTGCCTGGCCCATGCAGGTGTGAGGGTGCAATGAGCACACTGCCTGGCCCATGCAGGTGTGAGGGTGCAATGAGCACACTGCCTGGCCCATGCAGGGTCTGGGTGCAATGAGCACACTGCCTGGCCCATGGAGGGTCTGTGGGGTGCAATGAGCACACTGCCTGGCCCATGCAGGGTCTGGGTGCAATGAGCACACTGCCTGGCCCATGCAGGGTCTGTGGGGTGCAATGAGCACACTGCCTGGCCCATGCAGGGTCTGGGTGCAATGAGCACACTGCCTGGCCCATGCAGGATCTGGGTGCAATGAGCACACTGCCCGGCCCATGCAGGATCTGGGTGCAATGAGCACAGTGCCTGGCCCATGCAGGATCTGGGTGCAATGAGCACACTGCCTGGCCCATGGAGGTGTGAGGGGTGCAATGAGCACAGTGCCTGGCCCATGCAGGATCTGGGTGCAATGAGCACACTGCCCGGCCCATGCAGGATCTGGGTGCAATGAGCACACTGCCTGGCCCATGCAGGATCTGGGTGCAATGAGCACACTGCCTGGCCCACGCAGGGCTGTGGGGTGTAACGAGCACACTGCCTGGCCCATGCAGGATCTGGGTGCAATGAGCACAGTGCCTGGCCCACGCAGGGCTGTGGGGTGTAACGAGCACACTGCCTGGCCCATGCAGGATCTGGGTGCAATGAGCACACTGCCTGGCCCATGCAGGTGTGAGGGTGCAATGAGCACACTGCCTGGCCCATGCAGGGCTGTGGGTGTAACGAGCACACTGCCCGGCCCACGCAGGGCTGTGGGTGCAATGAGCACACTGCCCGGCCCACGCAGGGCTGTGGGTGCAATGAGCACAGTGCCCGGCCCACGCCGGGCTGGGGCGGTGCAGGCAGCACTCACCGTGCGGGACGTGGGCGGCGCCGAGGGGCTGGTCAATGACACCATCTCCTGGATGGCCAGGCGCAGCTTGAGGCGGTGCAGGGCGTTGCTGATGCCGATCTCCCGCTGGATCTCCGTGTCCGACAGCGCTGACATGATGGCCCCGCTCTTGACGTTGGCCCGGCACGCGGCCACGTACCAGGCTGGCATCCCCACCCAGAGCTGGGGACAGGGACAGCCGTGACTGCCTGGCACTGCCCCCTGGCTCCTGCTCCGGGGCAGGGCCACCCTCTGCAGCCCAGGACTGAAGCTGAGTGCCCACCTGGGATTCTGGGCTTGGCTGTGCCCTGCAGAGGTGGCCCAGCACCTGTGTGCCTGATGGGCACATCACAGGGAGGAACACCCTTGGAGCTTTCCATAGACTCATATTAAGGTTGGAAAAGCTCTCTAAGATCAGTTCCAAGCATTACCCATGTCCCAGGTGCCACATCCACACATCTGTTGAACACTTGGAGGGATGGTGACCCCACACTGCCCTGGGCAGCTGTGCCAGGGCCTGATCATCCTCTCACTGAAGAACTTTTCCCCAAATCCAGCCTGAACCTCCCCTGGCACAGCTTGAGGCCGCTCCCTCCTCCTATCCCTTGCTCCTTGGGAGCAGAGCCCAACCCTGCTGGCTGCCCCTCCTGTCAGAGGGTTGTGCAGAGCCAGGAGATCCCCCCGAGACCTCCTTTTCTGCAGGCTGAGCCCCCCCAGCTCCCTCAGCCAGTCATCACCTTGTGCTCAAACCCAAAGCTCTACTCAAAGCAGAACTGCACAGGCTCTGTGAGGGATCCAGGGATCCCCTCTGCTCTCCCAGGATTTGCAGGCCCCAGCCACGTGCAGGGACCAAGCACGGTGGGACATGGTGGCACACACAGACCTGTGGGGACAGAAGGAGGCAAGCCCTGGGCACGCACCTCCAGCCAGGACACAACAGTGGGGCCGTCCCAGTGGGCAAAGGGCAATCCTTTCCTCCGAGCCTCTTCCAGGAGCTCGTGCCTGCAGGACAGAGGCAGAGGTGATCTGTGGGGGGCAGAGGGGTGATCTGTGGGGGGGCAGAGGGGTGATCTGTGGGGGGCAGAGGGGTGATCTGTGGGGGGGGGGCAGAGGGGGTGATCTGTGGGGGGCTCGTGTGCAGGGAAGGGAGAGTTCTTGCAAGGGAAGAGACCCCGGCAGTGGGAAGCAGCTGGGGAGAAAGGTGTGAAGGAAGCAACAAGGCCCAAGGGAGGGAGAAGAAGAGATTTCCCAGCAATTCCTACTCCTGTGCCATGGCTTCTCAGCAGAGCAGTTCCTGCTGGGGAGGGAAGGAAGTCACTCACTTCTTCCGCAGGCGCCGATCCTTCTCGGCCTGGGCCCCCAGCTTGCCCAGTCCCAGGGGGTCCTGGATGCCCCCCTCCACGTCAGTCAGCAGCACTGTTGGGCAAGCAAGACACCCTCAGATCCGTGTGATGTCCCTGGGCCAGTGTGGCCTCCCCAGGGCCAGTGTGGGCATGTTCACCATCCCCACACAGTGACAGCACGGGAGGTGACAGTGTCCCTCTGCAACCCTTCCCCATGGCCCCCTGCAGCCCAAGCAGACCCCCTTCTGCCATCCCTCCTATTTCCAGATCCCAGAACCCCCAAGTGACAGAACAATCCCTTCTGGAGGGGACTCAGAAAGATCACTGAGTCCAACAATGCTCAACTACAAGCAGTAAAGGATTTAGGAGCTGAAAACTAGCTCCTACCAAAGGGCTCTGCAAAATCCATGGGGAGGGAAGTAGATTTGGGATATTAAAGATGAGATACATTGACAGGAGGTCACTGCCCACACCCAGCTCTGACAGAGCATTAAGGTGATGCCGTGCTCAGGCCAGAGAAGACAAGGGGAGAAAACATCAAGCTCCAACTTCCCTGAAGCTGCCACGGCCCCAACATCCCCAAACCAGCAGGGGTGTCCCTGCCCCTCCCTGTCACCCCAAAAGCACCCCAGTGGCAGACAGAGCCAGGAGGTGTGGAGAGCCTGGCACAGACAGGGACAGGGCTGCTCACAGACCCTGCCCTGTGGCCCCTTCTCTGCTCAGCTGGATCAAGCGACCCTTCTCTTTCTTCCCAAACAGGCGCCCAATGGAGGATTTGATCCCCTTCCTCTTGGAGCCCTTGTGCAAGGAGTCCTGGCTGCTGCTGGGATTGCTGGCCTGGTCCTCCAGTGAGCTGGGGATGGAGGAGGGAGAGGAAGAGCAAAGCCTTAGGTTGTTCTTGAGCAGGACACAAGCCATGGCAAACCCCAGCCCGCCCACCCCACGAGGGCCCCAGGCACACAAACGACAGAGACACCAAGGTCTCCACGTACCTCTTGGCATCCTCCTGGCTCAGGGCAGGGTGGCCCAGCTTGTCCAGCCGCAGGGTCCTGGGTGAGGATGGCGGAGATGTCTCACACTTGATGGTGGTTTTGTCCTCCCGGCTCTCGTCCCGAGCTGCGGGCGACTGAACAAGGGGAGAGGTCATGAGGGTGGGAGGCCAGAGCCCAGCTCCATCCTTGCCCTGCTGCCTGCCTCTCTCTTGCTCCGTGGAGGCATGGCCAAAAGAGCCACCAGAGCCCTGGGGCTTTGCCACGCTCCAGGAATGGCCTGAATGAGAGCTCTGGCAATGGTTCCAGATGCCCAAGCGGATGGGGAGGATGTGGCAGTATGGTTGAGATCCTGGGAATGGGGGGTGAGAGGATGCAGCTCCATGGTCCAGGTCAGGGTGTGGGGACAGAAGCTGCTGGCCCTCATCAGAGGGCTCTGAGGAGCACAGATGGGAATGTCCCAAGGACACCCTGTTGCCAGAGGGGACACAATGTTTGAAGACCCAGTGGCTTTCTGAACCTCCCCGTGTCCTGCCAGACCCCCCAGGCTGCCGGCGGGAACAGGTCCAAGCACCTTTCGGGATCCCCATGATCCTCCTGCTGAATCCCTGGGGTCCCCAGCTCCATCCCGCGCCTGCTGCACCCTGACCTGGTGTGGACAAAGCCAGGAGCAGGCTGGAAAAAGGGCTTGGACAAAAACCAACGGGATGGGAGCCACTCACTAGCAGTTTCCTCCGGTGCTTCCTCAAGTCGCTGGGCTGATTGCAAGGGGGAAAGCGAGAGAGACACAGAAAGGGGGGCAGTTAATGGAGCACGCCCCCAGAGCAGTCCCGGGGCCAGGCTGCCAGGCTGGAGACAGCAAACACGGGCACCCCTCGTCCCACCCCCAGGACAGCGGGCACGGCTCCCACGCCCAGCAGCCCCGCAGCCCGGCCCCTCACCAGCGTCATGATGCCCATGCGGTCCAGGTCCTGCGCGGCGCTGCGCGAGCTCAGCTTGGGCGTGGAGCGGCCGCTGAGCGGCGGCGACGAGCTGGCCAGGGACAGCGCCGTCAGCGAGGTGGGGATGGAGGCCCGCTTGCACAGCTGGGTGAGGTTCAGCCCCTCCATGCTGCCGCTCGTCACCCGCGTCTCCAGCTCCTCTGCGCGCAGCTCCGTGGACTCCTTCTCCTCCTGGATCATCCTGGGGGAGCAGCGGCGCTCAGGGCTCCCGGCTCCCCACCAGGACACACGACCTCTGTCCTGGGGAAATGCACCTTGGTGCTGTGCCTCAGCCCCCCCTTGCCAGGAACGGCAGCAAGATCCATCAGGATCCATAGAAACCAGAGCTCTGACACACCCTGATTCCATTTACTAGTCCATGGAGAACATTTTATAAAATAATGGTGAGTTTGAAATAATGACCCTCTGAGGCAGCACTGGTGCAGCTCAGGGACAGGGAGACACGGCAGGAAGGACCAAGCCCTGTGGCTGGATGTCCTGGAGCTGAAGATGCACCAAGGCCCCAGTTTTAGGCAGCAGAGCCTCCTGGCTATTCGTTGTCCCCCTGGAGCCTTTTCTGCACAAGGCAGCAGTGGGTTTTGGCCGTGGTCATACCTGATCTCTTCGTTGATGGCATCCAGCTGCTCCTGAAGCATCATGGCCAATGTCTGGGCATCTGAGTGGCCACCAGGGGAGAGCACATCCATGGAGCTGAACAGCGTCTCGCGGTCATCCTCGTCCACGTCAGAGATGTCGGGGTCGCTGTCAAAGGCATGAGGCCCCGTGGCCAGGACCCCACCTGCCTGGGCCTGCTCCCAGTCCTGGGGGAACAAGGGCCACAGTCCTAACACAGCATTCCCGCGTCTGCACAAGCCAGGCTGGTGACCTTCATGCAGGAGTTCCATCTCGACATGACCCCATGCGCTGTTCCCCCATCAATGCAGCAGGGCAAGGAGGCTGCCCCACGTCTGCAGATCCCACCCTGAGCCCAGGACGCTGCAGGGCAGGCCCTGCTGGGTGCCCAGGACGTACCTTGGCCGGCTCCTCCCTGCGGGCGCCGAACCGCCCCTTCTGCGGCCGGGCCAGCCCCGGCGCTGCTCCGAAGGGCTCGGCGGGGCCGTGCACCACGGCTCCCAGCGGGAAGCGCAGGTCGGTGGCACTGCCCATGTGGGACCTGCCAGGAGAGAGCCCTGTGGGGACCGTGCTCTGTGCAGGGCACCCTCAGCCCCAGCTGCTCCCCTTGCAGCCCGGGCTCCTTGGGGCGGAGGAGGAGGAGCGGGAGGAGGAGGAACCGCTGCGGGATGCCCATTGCAGAGATCTGCCGGCTTGGCATGGAGGATGCAAAGCCAGGTATGGAAAAAGCCCCACGCCCCTGCAGGGGACCTGGAAATGCACTCACAGCATCACTCACAGCATCACTGAATCACAGAATACCCCGAGCTGGAAGGGACCCACCACCATCCAGTGCAGCCCCTGGCCCTGCACAGACCCCCAACAATCCCACCCTGAGCATCCCTGAGCTCTGTCCAAACTCTCCTGGAGCTCTGGCAGCCTCGGGGCTGTGCCATTCCCTGGGGAGCCTGGGCAGTGCCAGCACCTCTGGGGGAAGAACCTTTCTGATCTCCAGCCCGAGCCTGCCCTGGCACAGCTGCTCCCTGGGTCCTGTCCCTGCTCAAAGAGATCAGAGATTGGAGCTGCCCCTTCTGAATCTGCAGCTTCTGGAGACCTCTGACCTCAGGAGACTCCCAGCCTTCCCAGACTGTCAGAAGTTCAGCCCTGGACCTTCCCCTGCTGCTCCCTCTCCCTTCTCTGTGCACCCAGCCAGGTCTGCCCAAAACCCCTGCACTGGGGGCTGCTGTGGAGCCAAGGCAGAACAGGCCCCTCCTGCCCCTCTCCAGAGCAGCTGCAATCTCCCAACACAACCTGTGTCTTCTCCATCTCCAGCAGCAGTCAGCCAGGGGGCTCTTCTCCTTTTTATGTTTATTCCAACATTTGCATGAGAAAATACCCTGATGAGGGTCGGTCTTTTCTCGCAGGCAGTGAGTGACAGGATGAAGGTAAATGGCCTCAAGGGGAGCTTCAGGTCGGGTATTGGGAAAACTTCCTTAAGGGAAAGGGTGGTCAGGAGCCAGCACAGGCTGCCCAAGGCAGTGGTGGGGTTCCCAACCCCTGGAAGTGTTCAAAAAATGGTAGATGTGGCACTTTGTGACGTGATTTGGTGGAAATGTTGGTATTTGGGTGAAGGTTGGACTTGATGACCTTGGAAAACTTTTCCAAGCTTAACGACTCTGTGATTCAATGAACAAAATACCACTTGAAACATCTCTCAGGTGTGAGGACAAGAGCATTGCTGGAATCTCCCAGGTGGGACTTCTTCAGGCTCCTCCTCCCTGCCAGGGCTGGTGCCTGGGACCAGGCAGGGCAAGGCAGCAGCTGACACGGGGACACTGAGCCCCTCGTGGTGCTCCCTCCACGTCCCCACTGTGCCTGGCTGTTCCTCTTGGCCCTGAAGACCCAAGCATGGAGCTGAGCAAAGCACCTTCCTGGGCCCTCATACAGGGCTACTGGAGACTCGAGGTTTGCTCAGTTTAAGGTGAATTTAAGATGATAAAAGCAGCAGCCCCAGGCAGATTGTGGGCCTGGATGCAGTGCAGATGCAGGCCTGGAGATAAAGCAGCATGGCTGGGCCAGCTGGTGTGCCAAAGGCACAACCCAAGTTTCAGGGATTTCAGAGCTACTGACAAGCTGCTGCCCAGCTAAAACCAGATAAAAGCACCTTAGACAAAAGCTGACATTTCAGTTGGGGGCTCATTCTGCAACTCGAGATTTCTGCTGATTTTTCATTTGAGAAATAGAAAAGATCACCAAACTGTCTATCCTGCTCTTACAGACCCATCCAAAGAGGTCTCACACATGCTCCAGACCATGCTCCAGCACTCAGCTCTCCTTCATCCTCACAGGCTCTTCCTCACCCTCCCCATTTCCTCTCCCCATGACAGACACAGGGTCTCCAGGCCTTCTCCTCTCTGCTGACAGATCCAAAGCTGGTTACACCAGCCCTTCCCCATCTTCTCCAGCCTTGCTGAGAGGGAAATTTTCTTCACTGGTTGCTCCCACTGACCCCTTGCTGCCTTGAACCCACCCTGGGAGTGCTCAGGGCAGGGTGTGGTGTCCCAGCTGGCTGCAGCAGCTCAACAGGGTTGTTGTGCTGCCACCCTCCTTTTCCACTCCCATTTTCCTGAAGCAGCTCTGGGTATCCTGGTCAGTGCCAGAAGATGCACTGGCAGAGTCCAGAGATGGACTCACCTCTGCTCCTGGTGCCCTGGGCAGGGATGTCCCCATGTCCCAGCTGACTTTAAATGAAAGGATGTGGGAAGACCATTACATTGGAGAAAGAAGGGCTTCATCCTCCTTTGCCTGCAACAGCTCCAAAGCAATTCCTCCTTTTGCACCAACCCATCCCCTGCACTCCACAGGGGAAAAGTCCTTTGGTGAATGTCCAGCTCTCAGAGCAAAGTAAGTCCTAAGCCACTTGTGCAGAAAAAGAAACAACACCCAGTGGTTTCCAAACCTGGGGCCATTCAGTTGGGCTGGGCTGTTCTCAGGAGCCTGTGTCCCACCCCAGGGCAGATCCATGCTGGGAGAGCAGGGCTGAGCTGACCCTGCTGTGAGGACCCTGCAGCCCAGCACTGAAGCTTGGGGCCACCAGAAACACCCAGAGCCAGCAGCACTGTGGGGTCCCCAAGCAAACTGCCCCCAGAGCCAGGGGTGCAGGGGTTTGCCCTGGCACTTACCTGCTGTGCACACTCTCCACAAACGTGCCACTCCTGGTCTTGAGCTGATCCACCTCCAGCCTCAGCTTGTCGATCTCGTCAGACAGACGCCGCTGTGTGGGGAGGGGGAGACAGGCAGCTCTTGGGCTTTGTCTGGAGAGCTGCCAGGTCTGGGTAATCCACACCCTTGGCTACTGCCACGTTCACATTCCCTTTACAGACCCCCCTCCCAGCTTTAAAGCATCTTGGACACATCAGTAAAGGAACAGCTCATGCAGGCACAGGGAACAAGGGTGCTGGGGAGGGAGGATCAGGACAGACAGACACTGGTGCTCAAGGAATGCTGCTCTGGGAGATGAAGGAAAGCAGGTCCCACTTGGATGTTCTGGTTCTGCTGCAGACTGCACGTGTGTGCTCCCTTGGCAAGGGATCAGTAGTGAGAGACCCCCCAGCCAAACTTGCTGCTGGCCCTGCCCCTCCTGCTCCCAGCCTCCTCCCATGGGGAAGCTGTGCCTGCTCCCACTGCTGGGAGATGGCAGGGGGAGGCTGCAGATGGACCAGGGAGGGAGGGTAGAAGGGATCTGAGCACAGCAGGATCCAGTCTGGAGGAGAAACAGACTGAGGCAGGGGGGACAAAGTGCTAGCAGTCATGCAAGTCCCTGAGCTCTGCCCTGGCCAGGCCTGAGCAGCCATGGCTGGGAAGCACAAGGAATAAGCACACATCCTCCCTGAAGGCAAGGGGAAAAGCAGCCTCCCTAATCCCCCAAACCATGCATGAGACATGCAGCACACTCCAAAAGCTCCCACTGCTCCAAAGAGCCACGTCCCTCCAGCTTTGTGGCAAGGCTGCTGGGGGTTCATGCAGATGACACTGAGATGCTTTATCTGAGAGCAGGGTGTGCCTCTGCAAGGTGGGCACGGGGCAGATGTCCCCCACAAGTCTGAGAAAGCCTCAGGGCCAAGGGGACATGGCTGCCTGAGCCTCCTCCATGCACGAGTGAAGCCACCCCAGCCTGGCCCGTGTCCCCCTGGGGCAGGGATGGATGGGTGTGGCACAGAAATGGGACCCAACAAGCCCGGCAGGGAACTGTCCCGGGGCTCTCTGGGGAGGGGGGTGGCAGCTGCCATCCAGCTACTGCCTGGGTGAGTGTGTGGCCTCCTGCTGCAGGTGCTCTGGGATCCCAGCTCCTCCCAAACTGGGGCGTTTTAGGAGAAGCAAGTGCTCCTAGCCAGGGGCTGGGAGTGAGGCAAGGCCATCACTGGGTCAGGCCCCTGCAGCTGCATTTACCTTGTCATGCTGGTGCTCCTCTATCTGCTTTTGAGTATTTTCCAGCTCTTGCAATAATGTATTCTTTAAGAAATACCAAAGAAAATGAAAAGGAACAAAAATGGGAAAGAAAAAGAGAGACCATTTAGGAAATGGCCGTGCGGCCTGCCAGGAATGGCCACTGTGGAATCCCTGTGTGGTGAACACCTGGAAAAGGCTCCCTGGGCTGTTCCTCACCTGCCTGAGCAGGTCCCCTCTGCAAAGCTCCTGCCTCCCAAGCAGGGTGGCCACAGCTCAACTCCTGCCCCGCCCTGGGGCTGAGCACGGCCATGGAGGGGGACTGGGGATTTGATGGACAGGGCTTGAAGATTAGGAAACATGTCTGAGAGGAGAACAACTCCTCCAGCTGCTGGATCAAGGGAAAAATGTCCCTTACATCTAAGCTGGGAGGCAGGAGGGAAAGGAGATGTGCTGACAGAATCACAGAATCATGGGATTGCCAAGATTGGAAAAGCCCTCTAAGACTGAGCCCAACCATCCCCCAGCACTGCTGTGCCCATGGCTAAACCATGGCCCCAAGTGTTACATCCACGTTTTTGGAACACTTCCAGGGATGGTGACTCCACCACTGTCCTGGGCAGTCTATTCCAAGAGAATATTTTTTTTTCCTAATATCAATCTAAACCTCCCCTGGAGAGTTTGTAACTGCCTGAACCTGTGCTCATTTTGGTAAGTGCTGGCAGCCAAACAGGATCATTTTTGTGCATGAAAGACCTGGATAAACTCTCAGGGTGGGCCAGTGCTGGCACCAGACCGGGGAGCAGGCAATGCCCTTTGCAACATGTCATCACTCTGGTCCCTGCTGCTTGCTGGGGTGGGATTTGGACTCATCCCTGCAGGCTGGGTCCTGCTCTTTATCCAGACAAATCTGCTGAACAACTGGACATGCTGGCACATTTGGCTGGGGACAGAGGAGCAGAGCAGCAGGGGGACAGAGCCAGCCCAGGAGGTATCAGGGGGATGCACCTGTGTGCTCTGACTTGCTGAGGGCAGGAACCCCAAGAGAGCTGAATCACCAAGGCCTACCACTGGCACTGTGGGTGGATCTTTGCCTGGAGCCAGCTGCTCCCAGTTAATCCCATTCACACCAAGGCAGCCACAGCCTCAGCTGGCTCCTCCAAGGAAACCCAGTTCCCCAGGAGTCAGGTGGGAGATGTCCATGGACACTGCCCTGGCTTGCAGAAGGGAAATCGGTCTGCACCTGGGGGTCAGCAAGGTTTTAAGGCAGCACGTGGAGGAATGGGCACTGGGACAGGATAAACACTGCATTTTTTCCTGCAAAATGCAGTCGGGATTTGCTCTGACAGCTGAGCACAGGTGGCATTGGGGCTGCACCTAGACACAGGGAGGAGAGGGAACGGAGCAGGACAGATCCTGCTGCTGGGGAGGTGCTGGGGAGGGGATGTCCCAGGGTGAGCAGTTCCTGTGGCCCCCAGCACAGCCGTGTCCTGCATGTCACCATTTCCCTGCCCAGGCACTTCCAGCCCTGGGCCACGGCTGGAAGAGGCACAGAGGGGCTGCAGACCCCCGTGCCCCAGGCCCTACCTTCTCCTCCAAGGCTGCCATCCTCTCCTTGAGGTGCAGCTGCAGCCGCTCGTTGGACTCGCTCAGCAGCCGGTCCACGGTGTCCGAGAGCCGCTTGTTGTGCTCCTCGTTCATCTTCTCCCTCTGCCGGGCCTGCCACAGACACAGCCACAGCTGTGCCACTCCCAGCGGGGCTCCCTGCCTCCTGCCACCCTCTGCCTGCTCTGGGGCCAGAGGCTGCCCACCAGGCCCAGCTTCTGGGCACAAACCCACCTCTTACAGCACTGGCTGTACTCTCTGTGGTGGCTCTGCTGCCTCCCAGCCAGGGATGAACAGGAGAGAAAAGGATTTAGGGACATCATGTCTGCCCCTCAAAAAAGCTTCTCCTGTGTACTTGCCAGGAATACCCACACTGGGGGCACTTTTCAGACCCAATGGATACTGAACCTCTGGATTTTCAAACACCTGTCTTAAGGCAAATCATCTGGGGGCATCCCCAGGGGCACGTCTGTAACGTCACCCGAGTGACCCAAGGAACAAAGCCTACTGCATGAACAGCCCAGCCCCTGGCTGAGAGGCACAGAAGCTGAAGAAGGGACTGTGCAGCCCAGCACACAGCAGCTCAGCTTCCCTGCCCTTTTCATGCTGCTGATCCCGGCTCAGGGGAAGAGCTGCTGGAGCCTCCCCTCCCACCCTGCCTTTGGGGTCCCAGCTTGCCCCAGAGGAGTGGGTGTGGAACATTAACAGCAAGTCTTGGATGCCTGGGAGAGGGGAAATCACAGCAGAGAGTGCCATGAGCTCCTGTGTGGCTCAAGTTTAAGTGATCCTGAACCTGCTCCTGAACTGCAATCCAGGTGTGCCCAGGTACTCAGGCACCAAGGCAAGGATCAGGACTCACCCTGGCCAGCTCCTGGTTCTTCTCCTCCAGCTGAGTCTCCAGCTGCCTGAGGTGCTCCTCAATGCTCCCGTGCCTCTCTTCTGCCTGGGAAAAGCAGAGCAGCCTTCTCGGGTTATGTTCCCCAAAGCCACGAGGGCCCCCCTGCATCCTGGTGTCCATCTCTCCATCTGAGTCCTTCCTGGGATGCAGGGCTCTCTCCCACAGCCTGCATCCCTGCCAGGGCTCCCTGTGAGCCCAAACCAGCCCTGCTGGCACAGTGACAGGAGCTGGAGGCTCTGTGAGTGACTGAACACCATTCCAGAACCCAGGAAGGGCAGGGATGGTGGCATCCATCCCTCCCTCCAGGCCTGCACCCTCCAAAATCCAGCTTGGTGCTTCTTCTTTCTCCTCATCCTAGAGTGGTCTCACCCAAGCCAAAGGGCATCCAGCCCCGCCTTGGAGAAAGGGGCCAAGGGAGGGGAGCAAACCCCGCATGTGCAGGACACACTGAGGTGCCCTTTAAAGGTGGTGCCTCGTCCCTGCAGCAGCGGGGGCAGCAGGGAAAGAGAGGCCACAGCTGGGAAGGAGAGTGGGACGCCTCGGGCTGCCAGGGCTCCATCAGGGCGGGGGACCCCAGCTCCTCCCCCGGCCCCAGCCCTGCCCTGCCATGCCCCAGCCCCCGCCCGCCCGGGCCCTTGCCTTGGTGAGCGCAGCAATGCGCTGGGCCAGCTCCGCCTCCACCTCGGGCAGCGTCTCTGCCTTCCTCATGGTCTGCTGCAGCTTCTGCTCCGCCAGCTCCAGCAGCTCCTGCAGGTGCCGAGCCTTCTCCTCGCACTGCGGGGAGCAGCGTCACTGCCCGCACGTCCCCCCCGCCCCTGCCCCCGGCCCGGCCCGGGGACACTCGGGCTCCGGGGCTGGTACCTGGCGGTGCAGGGACTCCTTGTTGGCCAGCTCATTCTCCAGTTTGTCGTTGAGGTCGTGGATGGAGGTGGCCTCTCGCTGGGCTGCCAGGTACCGTTTCTCCAGTGTAGTGATCCTCTCCTCCATGTCCTCCTTCTGTGCCAGGGCCTGAGGAACCGATGGGGCTGTCACATCCTGCTCTGTGACAGCATTTGGGGATAACAGGGCTGCCCAGCTCCTTCAAGCCTGGCACACCCCAAGTGCAAAGCATGTGAAAACCCCCCTTGACACAGAGATGAGGGACAGCAGAATGGGACAGTGATAAAGGGAGAGTCAAATAATCACAGGAGAACCTTGTAGAGAGGACACAGGTCACTGCCCCAGGTGTGCATCACACCTGAGAGCCTGTCTGTAACTTCAGGGAAATCCTGCTGGTGGACTTGGGGACAATTTCCCAAAGGCAGTGGCCTTTTCTGGAGAACACCCTGCACACAGCAGGAGTTCCAATCCCTTCCCAGCCCAGTGGAAGCAGCTGTAAGGTCTCTGCCCCAGGCTGGGCAGTGCAGGACTCACCTCTCGGAGGTCCCTCTGGTACTTGCTGCTCATCTCCTCAGATTTGATCAGATCCTTCCTGGCAGTGCCCAGATCCTCCTCCAGCTCGGCCACACTGGCAGCCAAGGCAGAGATTCGCTCCTTGGCCTGGACCACTTCAAAATTCTGCTTCTCCAGGAGCTCCTGCAGCTCCACCACCCGCCCGGCCTCATCATCTGGGTGGACAGAGCCATTGGAGAGACGCTGCAAGGCACCAGAGAGGGACGTGGCTATGGGGATGCTCCAAAGCTCCCAGGCTGTGGCACTGCCTGCAGCCATTGAAAGTGGGAATGTGGCCCTGCAGGGACTCAGTGAGGGGGTGGAAGTGGAGACAGGAGGCTCTGGGACCTCCATCAACAGCCTCCACAGCCAGGGATGGAGCTTCTTACAGGAATGATGGAACAGGGAGTGTTGAGGGCTTCCCAGAGCATCTGGTGGAAGCTGTGCCATGGTGGGGGTTGGAACAAGATGGCCTTTAAGGGCTCTTTCCATACAAACCATTGTGATCTCTGGGTAGCAGAACCCCTTGGAGCACCCAAGCACAAATTCCCCTCACTCAAAAATCTCCTGTATCCACCAGGAAGCGTATTTCCCACAGAGTTGGACCAGGGGAGAGGGAAAAAGGTTTTCAGCACCCTGGAGGCAGCCCCAGGGAGGTGGGGGAAATGCCAGCCTCAGTGAGCATGGCCAGGGCAGGGGCCTGCAGGGCTCTCACCTTCCAGGGGAGCTTGGGCTCCTTGGGCTCCCTCTCGTCGCGCTCGCCCGCCGCGGGCTCCCGGCTGGAGCCTTGCTGCAGAGCTGCCACCTGATGGGAACAGGCACTCAGCAGGGGCACAAGCAGCAGCTGAGGCCACTCCTGCTGCAGCCAGGGCTGCACCAGAGTCCTGCCAGAGCCCTGCTTCTGGCTGGGGGGCACCAGAGGGAGCGGGTGAGGAACAGCCCTGAGCTGGGGTCACACCTGGGGCAGCTCTGGGCCCCTCAATTTGGGAAGGAGTGGAGGGGCTGGAGCATGGTCAGGGAAGGGAACAGGGCTGGGGAAGGGTCTGGAGCATCAGGAGTGGCTGGGGGAGCTGGGGGGGCTCAGCCTGGAGAAAAGGACAGGGGGGATCTTCTGGCTCTGCACAACTCCCTGCCAGGAGGGGACAGCCGGGGGGTCAGGCTCTGCTCCCAGGGAACAGGGACAGGACAGGAGGAAACAGACTCCAGCTGTGCCAGGGGAGGGTCAGGTTGGACATCAGGAAAAAATTTTCCTTGAAAGAGTGTTCAGGCCTTGGCACAACTATTCAGGGCAGTGATGGAGTCACCATCACTGGAAGTGTTCAAAAAACAAGTGGACGTGGAACTTCACAATATTGTTCAGTGGACATGGGGATGTTTGGTCAAAGGTCGGAGGCTTTTCCAGCCTTAATGATTCCATGATTCTAAGAGAGAGGAAGTCAGAGGTGCTGGGAAGGCTCAGCACTGAGGGATGATTTCCTGGTGAGCCCTGGATTCCAGGGCTCCCTCCCAGCTCATTTCACTGGTTTACAGCCAGACAGATTCTGAAGCCCGTGCAGCAGGAGCAGGGGATAAACACTGGCACCATGTCCTGCTCTGATAGGGGAGGATGGAGAATGGTCCCTGCAAGGAAAGGGGCCTGTGAGCCTGGGAAATACCATGAGACTTATCCTGGGAACTGGGAAGAGGAGCAAAATTTGGCTGGCAGATGCTGTAGGAATGGCTCTTTCCTTTTGGGAGTAGTGGCTGGGCACAACCTCCAGGAAAGAAAACAGAGTTTATGTCTCTTCAAGAACACTTTATCCCTGAAGGAGTCCAAAGGCAGGTTGGACAGAGCTTGGGGTAACCTGGCTAGTGGAAGGTGTACTGCCCATGGCAGGGGGTGGAACGAGATGAGCTTTAAGGTTTCTTCCCACCCAAATGAGTCTGGGATTCTGGGATTCTGAGATGACCATGGATGGAGGTTGGGGACAGTGCAGTCCCAACCCCAGGACTCCAGCAGGGAAGAAGATGGGGGATGCAAAATGAGGTGCTTAAAGCAATGTGGTTTGGGTCTCTGCCAAATCAGGGCAAATCCAAGTCACCCTCAGCCCCTGAATGATTCAGATTCAGACTGTTTTTGTCAGTGACACGAATTCCAAACAGAAAACCACAGAGAAATGTCACCTGTGAGACAAAACAGTTTCCAGAGTCTTTACAAGGTTTCCTTAAATACAGACAAACCTTCAATAAACAGCAATTTTAGAACAAAAGCTTTACATCAAACTTGACTGAATGCAAGTACCACAGGAGCTCCCAAAGGCCATGGAGAGCACTCCCAGCCCAGTGGGTGTGCAGGCACCTCCTACCTGCCGATGGGCATCCACCAGCTGCTCCTCCAAGGTGGCCACTCGCTCCAAGGCTGCTCGCAGGCGCTCCCTCACCTGCAGGGGAGTGAAACCAGGGCAAAGGCTGTTATTTAACAGGCCTGTTTGTTGGGCTGACACCCAGGCTCAGGTGGATTCACAGGTTTAGGATCATCCAGCCCATCACAGAGGGGGGTGAAATTGTGTTGGAGACAACGGGCTGGGCCAATTCTTAGAGATCTATGGCCAGAATAGCCTGGAGAGGTCTCCTGGGCAGAGGAAGGAGATGCTTGAAGTGAAGGAATGAGGAGAACAGCGAAGGGTGACCCAGGCTGCCAATTGCCACCACCTCAAGAGTGACCTGGGGGAGTTTTCTGTCCCTGACAGCCCCAACCCAGAGGATCCACTGGGCAGCTCCAGCAGCTCCTCACTGCAGCTTTGGGCTACCCAAGCCTTTCTGCTGAGGGCTGCCATGTCACCTTAACACGCAAAGTAAAGCAGGGAGGCAGTGGAGGGCTGGGAGAGGGAGCTCTGAGCAGGAGAGGTCCCAGCAGCTTTCCCACCTTTTCATCCAGCGCCTTGTGATGCTCAAAGAGTGACTTGAGAGCCTTGAGCACCTCAACCTCACTGGACACCCCGGACGGCGACTGGGCCTGGCGCTTGACCACGGTCATCCTGAGGGAGCGCTCATGGCGGGACACCAGGCACTCCAGGTGCTCCAGCAGCAGCTGCGGGGACGAGAGGGGCTGTCACTGGCAGCACGGGCCAGCAGCCCCTGGCGCCCCACGGCGCCAGGACGGAGGCCTGCAGCAGGCCCAGCCTCACCCGGGTGTTGTTGCGCTCGGCCTTCAGCTCCGAGATCTCCTCCTCCCGCTCCAGCAGCTGCTCCCGGCAGGCGCTGAGCTCCCGCGTCAGCGTGGCAAACTCCTGCAGAGAGAGGCACTGGCAGGACAGCCTGGCACGGCCAGCCCCTCCCATCCACACCCAGCAGGGCAACGCTGTGGGCACTGTGCAGAAACCGGTGGGGAAGCACAGCCAGGCCAGGAGCGGATTTTTTTCCTGGCTTCCCTCATGTTTTGGACAAGGAGAACACAGCAGCTCAAGATTTACCCCGCTTGGTTTGATGTCCAATGGCACAAGAAACTGCCCTACAGCTGCAGAGGTGGGTGATGGCATTTAAAGCATCCCAGTCAAGACCACCAGCATGTCTCCATTCCCACTGTCCCCTGGATGCAGCTCCCACCTTGGAGCTCCCATCAGGCTAAATCTCACCACAAAGCCACAGCAGTCAGGATGAGTCCCCTGGCCTCAGCTGCCCTCTACCATGGCCTCAGGACCTGGAGTCACCCAAAATTTTCTTCCAAAAGAAAGAGGTTGCTGCCTCAGTCCAGCATGTGGAGCCCCAGTGAGCTGCATATGGGGCAGCCCCAGGGCCTGAGTCCAGCAGAGAGGGATGGGGCACAGCAGGAGATATGCCAGGTGCCACCAGCTCTTGCTGCTGCTACCACTCCCTGCAGGGGTGTGACAGCCAGCAAGGAAAAGCCATGCCCAGAGCAATGCCAAAGGAATGCTGCACACCCAGCACATCCCTTGAGACAGGATGAAAACTAAATCGCACTTGTAGCTGTGTGAGAGGGGAAGGGAAACTCGCTTTGAAGTCCCTCAGATGCAGGAGGGTTTTCTTCCCCCTCAAAAAGAAACCCCTGAGTGAGGGGGGTTTCTCACTCACTGCACCTGAGTGAGCCCAGGAGCACCTCCCATTGCTCCCAGTTGCCCTTCAGTGGTGCCAGGCCAAGTGAGGTTTTGCAGCTGGGATTGCTTAGGGTGAGAAATGCAAATGCAGGAATGCGCCATGA
This sequence comes from Luscinia megarhynchos, assembly GCA_034336665.1. Taxonomy (NCBI): domain Eukaryota; kingdom Metazoa; phylum Chordata; class Aves; order Passeriformes; family Muscicapidae; genus Luscinia; species Luscinia megarhynchos. The sequence goes on from CM067588.1 coordinate 420,050, forward strand.
ATTCACACCAGGTTCAGTGTTGATGGAAAGAATTTTAAAAGGCAAAGGATTTCAGAAGAAACTGAGAAGGATTTGACGGAGCATTAACAAACCAAATTTCAGGAGGGGGCTGAGAGCTGTTTTACAGCATGAAATTCTTTTTCACTTTAATTTTCAGGTTTAGCAAATAAAACCCTTCCAAACCGAAGCAAAGCATTGAGGCTTAGGCTGAACCAAATGCTCTGCTCAGCTCCAAGTGAAACCTGTGACAGCTCCAAGAAATCCAGAGCTTTTTCATCTGTCTGTCCCAGACAGGTTTTCCCTCTCCCTCCCCACCCCAAACCTGTCCCACTGGTGGGGTTTGTAGCCCTGGGATTGCTGGGGATGGTGGTGGCACTGGTGCAGCTGAGACCTCACAATGGGACAGCACCTGAGCAGGCTGCAGGGACAAGGAAAGAGCCACTGTCCCCATGTCCTGCCTGCCACCTGCTCAGGCCACCGCCACACCCCTGCCCCACATCCCTGCTCCGAAATCCCTGCTCTGGCATTGCCCCAGGGCCTGAGGTTTCCAGCTCCTTCCCAGACCCCCTCCTGCCCCATCCATTCCCCAGGGACCACTCCAGCCCTGCAGTTTTCCCTCTTCCCATCCCTTCTTAGGAACCACTCCAATCTGGGATCACATCCCTTCCCCAGGGATCCCGTCCAGCGCTGGGATCACCCTTCTCCCCACCAGCTGTCCCCCAAATCCGTCACAACACCCCAAACCTGGTCACTAGCCTCTGCCATGAACCCTCCCACCCTTGCTCTGGGCCCGGCGGGAGCAGAGGGAACCCGGGCAGCCGCAGCTCCCGGGATCCCGGCGGTGCAGGAGCCGCGCTGTGCTCTCCGTGCCGAGGGATCCCGGCGGTGCCCGAGCCGCGCTGTGCTCTCGGGCCGGGGATCCCGGGATCCCGGCGGTACCGGAGCCGCGCTGTGCTCTCCGTGCCGGGGATCCCGGCGGTACCGGAGCCGCGCTGTGCTCTCCGTGCCGGGGATCACGGGATCCCGGCGGTGCCGGAGCCGCGCTGTGCTCTCCGTGCCGGGGATCCCGGGATCCCGGCGGTGCCGGAGCCGCGCTGTGCTCTCCGTGCCGGGGATCCCGGCGGTACCGGAGCCGCGCTGTGCTCTCCGTGCCGGGGATCCCGGCGGTGCCGGAGCCGCGCTGTGCTCTCCGTGCCGGGGATCCCGGGATCCCGGCGGTACCGAGCCGCGCTGTGCTCTCCGGGCCGGGGATCCCGGCGGTGCCGGAGCCGCGCTGTGCTCTCCGGGCCGGGGATCCCGGAGGTGCCCGAGCCGCGCTGTGCTCTCCGTGCCGGGGATCCCGGCGGTGCCCGAGCCGCGCTGTGCTCTCCGTGCCGGGGATCCCGGCGGTGCCCGAGCCGCGCTGTGCTCTCCGTGCCGGGGATCCCGGCGGTACCGGAGCCGCGCTGTGCTCTCCGGGCCGGGGATCCCGGGATCCCGGCGGTGCCCGAGCCGTGCTGTGCTCTCCGTGCCGGGGATCCCGGCGGTGCCCGAGCCGCGCTGTGCTCTCCGTGCCGCAGCTCCCGGGGATCCCGGCGGTACCGGAGCCGCGCTGTGCTCTCCGTGCCGCAGCTCCCGCGGGCACCGCGCTGGGCGCACCCGGCCCAGGCACGCTGCCCGCTCCGCGCCTTATGCAAGCGCTGCCAGCAGCTCCCGAGCATCCCCGGGGATTAGAGCCGGGTGGGGAATGCCGGCGAGCAGAATGCAGCATGGAGATGTGCCAGAGAGGTGCCTGTGCGCCGCCTCAGATTTAGGGATGTCGCTCCTCCAGTGCCTCAGCACGCCAAGAGTCAGGCGGCAGGGCTCCAGGAGCTCGGGAAACGCATTCTGGTAGCCCGGATGGCCCGGAATATCTTCCAGCAGCCCAAGCTGTAAACGTGGGGGACACACCAGCTCTGAGCTCTTTCCTGCGGATCCAAAGCCTCTGGATCTGCAAAGGTGGAAACTTCTTGCTCTGCCCCGCGGCTGGCAGGGGACACCGGCTGTGGACAGGGATGCTCTCCCCACTGGAGCAAACAGGGCAGGGCAGCGCGGGATGGGTGGGAGAAGGCATCGGAGGCAGCAAGAGGACAGCGATGGCAGCGCTGGGGACAGGGAGCAGCACTGCGGGGACAGCGATGGCAGCGCTGGGACAGGGAGCTCCAGTGCGGGGACAGCGATGGCAGCGCTGGGACAGGGAGCAGCACTGCGGGGACAGCGATGGCAGCGCTGGGGACAGGGAGCTCCACTGCGGGGACAGCGATGGCAGCGCTAGGGACAGGGAGCTCCACTGCGGGGACAGCGATGGCAGCGCTAGGGACAGGGAGCAGCACTGCGGGGACAGCGATGGCAGCGCTGGGACAGGGAGCAGCACTGCGGGGACAGCGATGGCAGCGCTGGGACAGGGAGCTCCAGTGCGGGGACAGCGATGGCAGCGCTGGGACAGGGAGCAGCACTGCGGGGACAGCGATGGCAGCGCTGGGGACAGGGAGCAGCACTGCGGGGACAGCGATGGCAGCGCTGGGGACAGGGAGCAGCACTGCAGGGACAGCGATGGCAGTGCCGGGGACAGGGAGCAGCACTGCGGGGGACAGCGATGGCAGCGCTGGGGACAGGGAGCAGCACTGCAGGGACAGCGATGGCAGCGCTGGGGACAGGGAGCAGCACTGCAGGGACAGCGGTGGCAGCGATGGGGACAGGGAGCAGCACTGCGGGGACAGCGATGGCAGCGCTGGGACAGGGAGCAGCACTGCGGGGACAGCGATGGCAGCACTGGGGACAGGGAGCAGCACTGCGGGGGGACAGCGATGGCAGCGCTGGGGACAGGGAGCAGCACTGCGGGGACAGCGATGGCAGCACTGGGGACAAGGACCATCACTGCGGGGACAGCGATGGCAGCGCTGGGGACAGGGAGCAGCACTGCGGGGACAGCGATGGCAGCGCTGGGACAGGGAGCTCCAGTGCGGGGACAGCGATGGCAGCGCTGGGACAGGGAGCTCCAGTGCAGGGACAGCGATGGTAGCGCTGGGACAGGGAGCAGCACTGCAGGGACAGCGATGGCAGCGCTGGGGACAGGGAGCAGCACTGCAGGGACAGTGATGGGCAGCGCTGGGGACAGGGAGCAGCACTGCGGGGACAGCGATGGCAGTGCCGGGGACAGGGAGCAGCACTGCAGGGACAGCGATGGCAGCGCTGGGGACAGGGAGCAGCACTGCAGGGACAGTGATGGGCAGCGCTGGGGACAGGGAGCAGCACTGCGGGGACAGCGATGGCAGCGCTGGGACAGGGAGCTCCGGCAGCCAGCCTCCTCTCCCGGCACGCCCTCGCCGCGGGGCCAGGCTGTGCAGATGCTCTCGCACTCAGGATTTCATCCTGGCACGGGGATTAAAGGGAGCAAATCCCCTGCGGGGAGCGGCAGCCCCTGCGCGGGCAGCCCGAGGCACACGCGGCCAGCGGGTCACAGCCGGGCTGGGCTCAGCACCGGCTCCTGCAGCCCCTCTCCAGGGCTGCTCCTCTCCGACCCTCCATCCTGACAGGAATGCCGGCTGCATCCTGTGCTCTGCGTCCCACATCCTGAGCCAGCCCTGGAGCACCCCATGGCAAATCAAAAAGCCCTCAGGAACTGTTTCCCCTCGGGGAAAGGCAGCAAAAATGAACATTTACATCAAAAATAGCAACCACCCTGCGGCGAGCCAGGCCAGTAGTGAGGTCAGCCGAGTACACAGGGCCTGAGTATGATGCCTTGGGAATAAAAAATAGGAATAAATCACTCCAGCAGCCCCGGCTGCGCCAGATGCCAACTTTGCCACCTTGCTCTGGGTCACTGGCGGGCACCAGGCAAGCTGGGGACCATGACAAGCTGTCTCCAGCTCATGGCTGCAGTGTCACACTAGGGAGTGCAGCCTCCACCCCCATCCACAGGTGTGCCATGGCCCTCCATTCCAGCGAAATGGAGATAAAGAGGATCCAGATGATTTTCCTGTGCCCTGGCCACGGCTCAGAGTCTCCCAGGCGAGGCAGAGGCGCCTGCCCAGCTCTGATAAGCTCTGGGACTAAGCAGGGACACCTATAAACAGATTAGAAAGTGAAGGAGAGGTGACTGATCTCCAATCCAAGAGTGGACAATGAGACACAGCCTCTGAGTCCCTGGGAGCCCTGCAGGAAGCCTGGCAGCTGGGAAAGGGGCCAATTTAGTTTAAAACCAAACCTCCACCGTGTGACTGACTGGACTTGGCCCCAAGTTCTGGGGTGAGAGAGAGCAGGATGGAGGAATGGAGCAGGATGGAGGGATGGAGCAGGATGGAGGGATGGAACAGGATGGAGGGATGGAGCAGGATGGAGGGATGGAGCAGGATGGAGCAGGATGGGGGATGGAGCAGGATGGAGCAGGATGGAGGGAAGGAGCAGGATGGAGGAATGGAGCAGGATGGAGGAATGGAGCGGGATGGAGGGATGGAGCAGGATGGAGGGATGGAGCAGGATGGAGCAGGATGGAGGAATGGAGCAGGATGGAGCAGGATGGAGGAATGGAGCAGGATGGAGCAGGATGGAGCAGGATGGAGCAGGATGGAGGGAAGGAGCAGGATGGGAGGATGGAGCAGGATGCAGGAATGGAGCAGGATGGGAGGGGATGGAGCAGGATGGGGGGATGGAGCAGGATGGAGCAGGATGGAGGGAAGGAGCAGGATGGGGGGATGGAGCAGGATGGAGCAGGATGGAGCAGGATGCAGGGATGGAGCAGGATGCAGGGATGGAGCAGGATGCAGGGATGGAGCAGGATGCAGGGATGGAGCAGGATGGGGGATGGAGCAGGATGGAGGATGGAACGGGATGGGGGGGATGGAGCAGGATGGGGGGATGGAACAGGATGGGGGATGGAACAGGATGGGAGGGGATGGAGCAGGATGGGGGGATGGAGCAGGATGGGGGGATGGAGCAGGATGCAGGAATGGAGCAGGATGGAGGGAAGGAGCAGGATGGAGCAGGATGGAGGGGAAGGAGCAGGATGGGGGGATGGAGCAGGATGGAGGGATGGAACAGGATGGGGGGATGGAGCAGGATGGAGGGAAGGAGCAGGATGCAAGGATGGAGCAGGATGGGGGGGATGGAGCAGGATGGGGGGATGGAGCGGGATGGAGGGATGGAGCAGGATGCAAGGATGGAGCAGGATGGAGCAGGATGGAGCAGGATGGAGGGATGGAGCAGGATGGAGCAGGGATGGAGCAGGATGGAGCAGGATGGAGGGATGGAGCAGGATGGAGCAGGATGGAGCAGGATGGAGGGATGGAGCAGGATGGGAGCAGGATGGAGCAGGATGGAGCAGGATGGAGCAGGATGGGGGGATGGAGCAGGATGGAGCAGGATGAGGGGATGGAGCAGGATGGAGCAGGATGGAGCAGGATGGAGCAGGATGGGGGGGATGGAGCAGGATGGGGGGATGGAGCAGGATGGAGCAGGATGGAGCAGGATGCAGGGATGGAGCAGGATGGAGCAGGATGCAGGGATGGAGCAGGATGGGGGGATGGAGCAGGATGGAGCAGGATGGAGCAGGATGGAGCAGGATGGAGCAGGATGCAGGGATGGAGCAGGATGGGGGGATGGAGCAGGATGGAGCAGGATGGAGCAGGATGGAGCAGGATGCGGGGGATGGAGCAGGATGGGGGGGATGGAGCAGGATGGGAGCAGGATGGAGCAGGATGCAGGGGATGGGAACAGGATGGGGGGATGGAGCAGGATGGAGCAGGATGGAGGGATGGAGCAGGATTGGAAGGATGCTGTTTACACTGTTGGAGCAGTGAGGGAGACCTGGAGCACCACACAAGGCATTGAAGTGGGATGCTGTGGACTGGGACTCAGATATTCAGCCAGCACCAGGCATGTTGGGGGTTTGGGGTTTTCCTCCTTGGCTGCATCGGGGGGAAGGCACAGGGAAGAGCTGAAGGGAGGCAGGAACCAGCAGCACAGAGACAGCTGGAAAGGCTGGAAAGCTGGAAAGTTTAGAAGCTCAGGGGGAGAAGGCTGCAGGGGCTGTATCATGGAAAAGCTGAAATGCCCAAGTCCTGAGCCCAGGGCCCTCTGTGTCAGACAGGGTGCAGCAGGATCCCAGCACAGCAGCTGAACTCCTGCTTGTGGCAGGAGCGTGGCTGCTGCTCCAGCCCACCGGCTCCAGCTCCAGGATTAACTGCACTCTAAAGCCCCTAACGAGGGATTGCTCCCGACAGGAGCAGCAGGGGATGTGTGGGAAGGATGCCCACGGGAAATCATCGCTGCTGACTCAGCATGAGAGGAACAGTCCCATCCATGGTCTGCATGTGGCAGCCCCAGCACCCCACTGCTCCTTCTGTCCCAGCAGTGGAGCAGAATGAAGAGAAAGCCCCAAACTGGAGATGAGGGGATAAGCACAACCCCAGCAGTTGTAGCATGGGATTACACAGATTAAATCCTGCTGGGTAAACCCAGGGCTTCGACCATCACCCACCTCCAGCGCTGGACACCAGCAGCTTCTGGGCCTCCTGGACACAGCACTGGGGCTCTGTGAGACCATCCCTGGGGAATCAGTGTCCTCCCTTCAGCAGGATGTGTATTTCCACCTGGGATTGCTCAGGGAGGAGCACTGTGCAGCCAGGCAAGCAGCAATCCAACATCTCCATGTCCTAGTCTTGTAGGAGCACAACTAGCTCCAATGGTTCTACACAGCTTTCAGATCCCTCCATCCTTCCCAAACTCTGGAGATGCTTTAAGGGTCTTACCTGGTGGGTGTTTTCCCCCACCTAGGGCTCCTGAGGTTCCCATTTACCTGCTGGTCTTCACAAGTTAATTCGAGATACACTCTGAAGTTAAATGGGATTGTTTGATGTCAGGACCTGGGGGACCTCCAGGGCATTTAGGGAGTCTTAGGGGGTCTGCTCACCCCAAAAAGGCCAGATCTCAGCTCTCCAGGCAGCCCAAGAGGCAGCAGAGAAGAGCTTCATGGAAGGAGGAACTGCAGGAGGTTTCTGTGGCTATTGGCAGCCCACAGCCCTCAGCCCTGTTGCAATCTGGGAGGGTGCTCTCCCCGACACAGCTGGGGACAGGGACTTCTGCCAAATCCCCGAGCCATGGCAGGACAGGGAGGAGCTCCAGCCCACCCAGGACCCTGCACTGGCAACACAGCCGCTGCACGGGAGCCCCTGACTGCCCCACGCCCTGGTGGCACTGAGCTGGGGGGCTGGGCAGGAGGGACCTGGGGGCAGTCAGTACCTTGGCAGATGCTGAGAGCACCCAGAAGCAGCTCAGGGCTCAGTCCTCAGCCACGAATTCCCTGCAGAACAGGGGGGCTGCAGCCGGAGCTTTCAGCACGATTAAGTCGCATTCAGCACTCCCACATGAATAAATAAATCATGTAAGAAGCATTAAGGCAGCTTAGTCTCCCCAGGAAATCGCCCTGGAGTTCTGCCTTTTGGGGGCTGAGGGATGCCCCATGGATTGGGGGTGGCTCAGCCAGGCAGCACAGGCAAGGGGGAATGGGGGCTACAGGCAGGAGCATCCCTGCCAAGGGTTTGCCCTGGGCACACATCCCCTCCTGCCCCACACCTGCATCTGCACCAGATGCACATTCCCAGCCTGTGCCTTTGGACACAGCAGCATCCAGCTGCCCCTGTGCCCTGAGAGGGTGCAGGGTGCCACAGCTGCCATCCATCCCAGCCTCAGCAGGCAGTGCATCCTCCAGCCTGGCTGCACCCAGGGGACACTACTGGTGAGCCTGGGCGCCCAATCCTGCCCTCAAAGAAGGGTTCTTCCAGAAATCCAGTTTGCATCCTATTCCCAACGGAGTCTGGGACACTGCAGGAAGTTCCTGGGCAAAAGGATTCAGAGGAGGAGGAACAGGATGGGACAGAGCTACGGGAGGTGCCCTGGGGAGAGAAGCATCCCAGTCCCGCTTACCTGGTACATGCACATGCTGGGATTAATCCCATTGGGCAGGTGAGCGCCTCTGGATTTGCTTCCCGTGCTCATGCCGAGCCCTCATGTCCGGGGGCGAGGCGGGGGGCGCCGGGGGCCACCGTGCCCGGGCAGGGGCCGCGGGAGGCAGCAGAGGCCGCGGGAGGCAGCAGAGGCCGCGGGGACGGAGCTCCCCATGGACCCGCCCGGTCACATCCCGCACGGAGCGGCCGCGGGCACAGCGCTGCCGGCGGGGCCCCGCGCTGACCCAGATTGCTCCGAGCGCAGCCCGGGGCTCCGAGGGCCCGGCCTGCGGCGGCAGCCGAGGCTAAATCCGTGCATCCCTTAATCCCGGGGCGGGCACAGCGTCAGGGTGACCTGGCGTGCTCCCTCCAGGGCGGGAAGAGAGGGACCGAGCCCCAGCACAGGGAGGTGCTGCTGAGACTGGAGGCACCCGACACCCGGGTGCGCCCCAGCAATCTCTCAGGAAGGTGGAAGCCCGTCCATAGGCACCCCAGGAGCTCCTGGGGAGCACTGCTGGGTGTTTTGCTCTCATCATCTTGGGCACAGGCAGGACCAGCTGCTCTCCTCCAGACACGGCAGGGACGCAGAGCTGGCCAGCCAACAGCCCAAACTCTGTCCTAGCTCGTGCCACCAGTTTTGGCCCATTTCCCATCTCTCCAAGGTGCTCCAAACCCCAGCACCCAGGCAAGGAGGACCTCAGGTCTCAGTACTGCAGAGTTAGAACAGATGCAAACATTTGAAGCCTCCTGTTTCCCTTGGCTGTTGGGCTCCTCCCACACCACACCCACAATGGAGCAGACCACCAGCCCCCCAAAATTCCTGTTCCCCCAGGTCTGAGCCCTGTGACACTGGGCTCATCCACCTCACCCTCTTCCAGCCTGAACATCTTTGTGTAAATCAAGTCCAGTCCTCTGGAGTACCTGGAGAGGGTCCTGCAGGTGGGGGAACCAGGGGCAGAGCACCAGCAGAAGCCCCAAGGCAAGCCGTGATTCCCCAAGCCCCGGGATGCTCACTGAGCATGGACCTCTGTCAGCCTTGCTGTCCTCTGCCCCTCTGCTCCCTGAGATGTCCCAGTCCCCAGCCTGCAGTGTCCCCTCTGAGACCAAGGCTGAGACACTGAAGTCCCAGTGCCCACTGGGGAATGGAGCTGATGGAATGCAGCCCTCCAGGCGAGGGAAGGGGCAGCAGTGGGCTTGCTCTGCACAGTGAAGAAGGAGAGTGATGAATGGCTAATGTCCCCATCTGAAGTGCCAGTGTGGGCTCAGCACTTCCTGACATCCCAAGAAGTTGACTGGAGGCAGCAAGCCAGATCTGCTGCCCAAAATGAGCTATCTGTTCCCCAGGGTGCTGCTCCCCAAGGGACTGACTGTCCCCATGGGAGGTGAAGGCCCTGCAGCTGCCTTGCTCTCACCCTGGGGAGCCCATGGGGAGGTTTTACCCCTTCTTCTAATCCATTTCCTTGTGGCCAGGGTGGGTTGCACTCCTACCCCTCCTCACAGTCCAGCGAGGGTACAGAGGAGAAGGGGAGGTGTCCAAGCTGGTTGTGGCTTGGCCTGAGAGGACCTGGAGGATTTCCTGCTGACATGAGGTGCAAGACTTGCAGCAGCATCACTGTCACAGCGAGCCAACCCTCCCACAGGCAGGAGCTAAACCCCAATGCAAGCCCTGCTGTGTGCCCAGGTGTGCCCAGGCGTGCCCAGGTGTGCCCCAGGCATGCCCAGGTGTGCCCAGGTGTGCCCCAGGTGTGCCCAGGCGTGCCCAGGTGTGCCCAGGCATGCCCAGGTGCGTGCCCAGGTGTGCCCCAGGCGTGCCCAGGTGTGGCCCAGGCGTGCCCCAGGTGTGCCCAGGCGTGCCCAGGTGTGCTCACCTGCGGCAGGGCCGAGTTCAGCTGCCTCTGGAGCTGGTCCCGCTCCCGGAGCGCCTCCTGCAGGCGGCTCTGCGTCACCGCCAGCGTCTCGCGCGTCTCCCGCAGGGTGTCCAGCAGCTTGTCCCTCTCGTCCAGCATGTTCACCATCAGCTGCTCGAAGTCAGCGTCCGCCTCCGAGCCCTGGGGGGGCCCCAGCGGGTCCCCCTCGCTGATGGTGGGCATCACCTCGCACATCATGGCTGGGCTGGCTGGGGAGGCTCCCGAGCAGGCTGGGGCTGTGCCGAGCACGGCTCACATCACGGCGGGCTCCCGGGGCCAGGGGAGCCAGCACGGGAGGGACGACGGGCTGCTCACGGAGGGGCACTGCCCATCCCTTCCTCCTGGGTGCTAGGCAGCAGCTGGCATCACTCCACAGGGTGCAGGGATGTCCTGGGCACCAGCAGGGTCCTCGCAGTCACCAGTGCCCCTCGCTGCACGTCACTGCCGCTCCTGTCGCCTCCTCTGGGTCCCGTGTGTCACCTCTGGCTCCTGTGTCACCTCCGGGTCCTGTGTCACCTCTGGGTCCTGTGTCACCTCTGGGTCCCGTGTGTCACCTCTGGGTCCTGTGTCACCTCTGGGTCCTGTGTCACCTCTGGCTCCTGTGTGTCACCTCTGGGTCCTGTGTCACCTCTGGGTCCCGTGTGTCACCTCTGGTTCCTGTGTCACCTCTGGCTCCTGTGTCACCTCTGGTTCCTGTGTCACCTCTGGGTCCCGTGTGTCACCTCTGGGTCCTGTGTCACCTCTGGGTCCCGTGTGTCACCTCTGGGTCCCGTGTGTCACCTCTGGGTCCTGTGTCACCTCTGGGTCCCGTGTGTCACCTCTGGTTCCTGTGTCACCTCTGGGTCCCGTGTTCACCTCCCTGATGCCCTTCCAAGGGGCTGCAGCATCTGAGACCCACGGGCTGCTCAGAGGGGGACAAAACAACCCCTGAGGATTTGTCCCAGTGGAGAGCCCAAGCCAGGAGCAGCAGAGGGAGGATCCAGGGAATGTCTGGGCTGCCTGGGCATGCTGAGGGGGCTCTGGTGAGGATGGGCTGCTGTCCCTAACGCTGGATGAGGCGCCACTGATGATGTGGAAGCGTTGGGAATCACAGCTCTCCAACAGCCAGCAGTGACCTGCGGCAGAGGGGACACAGATCAGATCCCTCCTGCTGCCCCCAAAATGCCCAGAGACCTGCCCAGCCCCCTGTGCTCCCCACCAAACCCTTGAGAGCTGCCCCAGGTGGGCTCAGCCCCCACATGAATGGGCTGTGCCAGGCTGTACCTCCTGCGCCCACCACACCGCACCCAGGGTGGCACCAAGCTGCAGGAACAGCAACCCTGGCACCCAAAATCCTGCAACTGTCTTTGGCATTCACATGTCCTGGGCCAGCATCTCATGCCCTCTGTGGAACTCTTAGTTGCCCAGGGCCCCTATGGCCCCACTGCTCCCCAGCCTCAGGGAACTTGCAGAAAATCAGTCTCCAACCTGAGTTTGGCCCAAACCTGGCAGAAAGTCACAGCAACAAATGAGTTGAATGATTGGATTAATGTTCCCCACTTCTCTAGACAGATGTGCTGGGCCCAGCTGCTCAGGGACAACTGAACTCCAGCACATCCTCCTTTGGTCAAACCCCTCCCAGGGGATGAAGGCAGCAGCATCTCCAAATTCTGCCCAAGCACAAGCACCAGGGATGAGAAGCTGGAGGGGAGAGACAGAGCTGACATTTGGGCAATATATAGGCTGGATTAAAGCATGGCTGGACCTGAGGACCCAGCCCAGGGGTGATGCTGGTCCCCCCAAAACCCAGCGTGGCAGGCCCAGGTGAGGAGAGCTGGTCCCCCCAAAACCCAGCATGGTAGGCCCAGGTGAGGAGAGCTGGTCCCCCCAAAACCCAGCGTGGTAGGCCCAGGTGAGGAGAGCTGGTCCCCCCAAAACCCAGCGTGGCAGGCCCAGGTGAGGAGTGCTGGTCCCCCCAAAACCCAGCGTGGCAGGCCCAGGCGAGGAGTGCTGGTCCCCCCAAAACCCAGCGTGGCAGGCCCAGGTGAGGAGTGCTGGTCCCCCCAAAACCCAGCGTGGCAGGCCCAGGTGAGGAGTGCTGGTCCCCCCAAAACCCAGCGTGGCAGGCCCAGGCGAGGAGTGCTGCTGCTCCAGTGCTGCCCTGCTCTGGTTTCAAACTTTGCAGATGAAATGCTCAAGGATGGGTCTAATATTCTGTGGATGCATCTGAGCCTGTGGCTGCCCCATCCCTGGAGGTGTCCAAGCCCAGGCTGAACGGGGCTTGGAGCAGCCTGGGGTAGTGGAATGTGTCCCTGCCCATGGCAGGGGCTGGGACTGGATGAGCTTTAAGGGCCCTTCCAGCCCAAACCAAACGAGATTCTGTGTCACTTCCCCTTCAAACTCCCCCCTACACACGTGGATAAAAAGGACCTGCACACAGGCCTGGGCCAGAGCAGCCTGTTCTGGCCCTTTGGGCTGGGATGAAAGCTCGTGTATCCACAGCCCAATGGCACAGCAGGGACCTGCCCTGATGACAGGTGACACTTGTAAGGAGGTGCCTTTGTCACACCAGACACTGCCAGGGTGGGGGAATCAGAATTCTGCTCTTTGGATGACATTGGCCCATCAGCTGAGGGGAAGTTTGACACAAAAAACTCTCTAAAAATAAAGAAGCTCTGGCAAAAGCAGCAGCCCCTCACTGTGCATCCTCTGTGATGCTGAGAGCTGGCTCCAGCACACAGGGCTGTCCCACAGGTGTCTTCCCCTCCCTTCACAGATTGGATCCTCAAGTGGGATAAAACCTATTGTGGACATGTAACACTGTCCTGAAGCTCTGAGGGTTGCTCATGCTCCATCCTGGCTGTTGGGATGTGGATGGCCAGGATGACCATGGGTTCATGGGTTAACTGCACTGAGAGTGTCTCATCCCTCAGTACCCCACAAAAACAAGGCTGGTGGAGGAAAAGGCAGGAGTGAGGGGCCATTCCAGCCCCTGCTCTCCTTGGGTTGAGCTGGACACGAGCAGGGAAAATGCTTTCCAGGTCTCCTGCCCCTGATGAACAGCCCATGGAGTACCCACAGGCATGTGGCTCCCTGCCAGCTTTCCTGGGGTAGGATGTCCCAGACTCCAGGGAGATCCAGGGCCAAGAAGAGCAAAAACCAACCCTAGCCCAGGGCTAAGCCCTGCTAATTTGGGTGCAATGCCTAGAGAGGTGACTTTCCTGCCCCCTGCTCTGCTGTGCCTCCACTTGAGGGGCAGGCATGAGCAGGAGCATCCAGGCTGGGGAGCACGACTGGAGTGGCAAAATGAGCACGTGGGCACGGCCCCAGCCAGCTGCTGCTGGGGAACTGGCTGACATTAGCAGATGAATTAACAGATATTAACCAAGGCACGGAGGGAAGAGCCCTGCAAGCCCTCAGGGAAGGGAAATGCTGCAGGGACTGACCAAGAGCGATGATGGGATGGAAATGTATCCAGCTGCAAAGGAGAGACACCCTTACCACGAGGAGACTGTGCAGATGCCAATCCCAGCAGGGCCACGGCAGCTTCCCACAACCCACGGGCTCATCCACGGGGCTGGCCCCACACAGAGCAGGAGGAGGCACACATTTACAGCCAAGAGCTGATGCTCTTTCTGCTGCCCCCATGGCTGAGCCTGTGCACGGGTGGCTCTGGGGGGTTTGTTTCACTGCAAACCTGCTCCTGCCCACAGTCACACCCTGTTATTCCCGTTTGCTTGTGCAGGGAGATGGGGAGACGAGCACAGCCGGCCCCTCAGCCTGGGAGGGTGATCACAGGACACAGGGATCTTACACAGAACTGGTGCTGCTCCAGGATGCACCCATCCCATTCCACTGGTCCCCAAAACTGCTGTGCCCTGACCCTGAGGATGCTCAGTGAAGCACCAGCCTGTCCTGGGCAAGGCAACGCTGGTGAGCCCAGGCTGCTCTGTGCCCAGGGGAGGTCACATTCCCCCCTCACCCCAGGCCCCCAAGGACACACAGAGGTGCAAGGCTACAACCCCCCGTAGCTGGACAGCCCAATGAGCAGGGTGAGACCTGCTGCCCCCACCGGGAGCAGCCAAAGCCCCTCTGGCCCGGCCTGAAACCCCCAGGAGGTGGGGACAGCCAGCCCAGGGGCTCTCTGTGCCTCCCAGGACACTGCTGCACCGTGAGAGCCCCTCTGCCAGAGGGTCCCTGGCAGGAACCCAGGGGTGCTCTGCCACCTCTGATCCCCCACACTGACCTCCCCACACTGACCACACTGACCCACACTGACCCCTCACACTGACCCACCATTGACCCCTCACACTGACCACACTGACCACACTGACCACACTGACCCACCATTGACCCCTCACACTGACCACACTGACCACACTGACCCCTCACACTGACCCCCCACACTGACCACACTGACCCACCATTGACCCCTCACACTGACCCAAACACTGACCACACTGACCACACACTGACCCCCACACTGACCCCCCACACTGACCCAAACACTGACCACACTGACCACACACTGACCCCCCACACTGACCACACTGACCCACCATTGACCCCTCACACTGACCCCCTCACACTGACCCCTCACACTGACCCCCCACACTGACCCCCACACTGACCCACCATTGATCCCCTCACACTCACCACACTGACCACACTGACCTCCCACACTGACCACACTGACCTCCCACACTGACCACACTGACCACACTGACCCACCATTGACCCCTCACACTGACCACTGACCCCTCACACTGACCCCTCACACTGACCCCCTCACACTGACCACACTGACCCCTCACACTGACCCCACACTGACCCCTCACACTGACCACACTGACCCCTCACACTGACCCCACACTGACCCTCACACTGACCCACACTGACCCCCTCACACTGACCCCTCACACTGACCCCTCACACTGACCACACTGACCCCTCACACTGACCCCACACTGACCCCCCACACTGACCACACTGACCCACCACACTGACAACACTGACCACACTGACCACACTGACCACACTGACCCACCATTGACCCCCCACACTGGCCCCCCACACTGACCCCCCACACTGACCCCCCACACTGACTTCCCCACACTGACCCCACACTGACCCCCCCACACTGACCCCCCACACTGACCCCCCACACTGACCACACTGACCCCTCACACTGACCACACACTGACCCCACACTGACCCCCCACACTGACCCCCCACACTGACCACACTGACCCCCCACACTGACCACACTGACCCCTCACACTGACCACACACTGACCCCACACTGACCCCCCACACTGACCACACACTGACCCCCCCACACTGACCCCTCCCTGCCAGACGCAGGTGGCACCAGAGTCTGATGCCCTCTCAGTGTTAGTTTGCCCTTTCCAGAGTCTGATGCCCTCTCAGTGTTAGTTTGCCCTTTCAGGAGCTCTTTGAATGCATTGCACAGCTTCAAACACGGCCCCAGCACAGGCTGCAGGTGCTGCACCCTGGCATTCCCAGAAGCTCACCCCAAACATGCCCTGCAGGCTGAGCACATCCCAGCACCCTGCCCACCCTCACTCAAGGCAGACACCAGCTGGAAGCAGCCAGGACGTGCTGAGCCACCAACCCCAGCTCGGGGAAGGTCAGCAGTGACCTGCTGAGCAGTGGGTGGCAGAGTGGGAACATCCTCACCACCTCTACCAAGCCACCATCTCGCCTACCCTCCGTGAGAGAGGATGGTAATTGAGGGGTTGGGAAAAGGGAGATCATTCTGCACACAAGACAAAGGGGATGCTGCAGAGCCCTGGCTTGACAGCAGGAATCACTGATCCAAGTGCAGGACCTGGGGATGTTCGCCTGCAGCAAGTCTTGGAGCAGCCTTTGCCACATGCTCCTGTGGGCCATGGGCTGGCATCTCCCCTCCCAGGCGCCCTGAGACCTCAGGAGAGGTGCTGCTCATGCCACAGTGTCTAGAGCAGACACCAGCTGAGTTCCACGTGTGCCAGGAGCTGCTTGGATCCCTCTGGACAGTCCCACAGCCCCCAAGAGCCCCCTCCATCCTTCCTTCCCTCCCTCTATCACTGGGCCCAGGCACAGACCCCTTTCCACACACTCCACAGGTTTCTTAGATTTTACAAGGCTGGACTGGAGCTGTCCTGCTGTGGGGTGGAGCATCCTGACTTCTCCATGCTGGGTGATACTTGGGGAAAAAGCTCATTTTCACGCAGAAAACCAGTCAGTCAGCAGATACTGCCTCATGCCAGCTTTTCTCCCAAGTGCCCTCACTGACCCCCAGGACACACTGTGGCCTCCTGGGAGCTCCCCAGCCCCGGAGGGAGCAGGAGGATGCAGTTTTCCGTGGGGCCCATATGGTGCCAGGGCTCCATCCCCAGCGCCAGCGGGGAGCTGCACAGATGGTCCCTGCCCGCTGCCAGGGGCTGCCCGTGGCCAGGACACCCAGGGATAACAAGGGAAATGAGGCATTCTGCATGGAAATGAGGTGCCAGTTTTCAGCAGCAGAGGATTGGATTCCTGCTCCAAAAGGTGAGAGGGATTTGCTGGGGATGTGGTGCAGACCTGAGAAAAGTCGCAGCGGTGCCTCCTCTCCCATCCAGCTCTGGGAGCTCTCCCGGGTCCCCACGCCTGCAGCAGCGTGTCCTTTGCCCCAAGGGGACAAGGTCCAACTTGCCCCTCGTTGGAGATGCAGCAGTGGGAGAACAGGACATTTGGGCAGCTCTCCCAGAGTTTGGAGCTGTCTCAGGTGTTGGGAAGCCCTGGGTGCCCCGAAAAGGTGGGGACACTGCAAGCAACAAAAGGCAGCTACTCCCAGCATCTTACTTTAAAGGACACTTCTTCCCCAAAGACTTGCTCCAATCCCACGAAGCAGCTCCCACCTCAACCCTTGCTCACTCCAAGTTGCTAAACCAGAGGAGGATCTGTGAGGAAAAATGTCCAGATCTGACAGTTTCTCTGCAGGGAGCAGTAAACGCCAGCACTGCACTGGTATTTATACTTCCCAGTGGGAGGGGAGGCATTACACACCACTTCCAGAGGGTATTTTCAGACAGCCACCTGCTCCTCATTGTGCAGACACACAATCGTTCCTCAGCAAAACCCTGTCAGACAACGAGCCAAAATCTGGGCTGGGCCCTGGGGGGAGGATGGAGCTGAACTCCCCAGGGCTGGCACCCAACCATGGTCACACAGACATCTACAGGAATCTGCAGGACTGTCACCTTGGGAGGTGTTGTGGGGGGGTGTGCTGGGGGTCCTGACTCAGTTTCCCTGTTTGCAAAGTGGGTCACCTGTCCTGCCCTGAGCCCAGGGAAAGGTGGGATCTCAGGATATTCCAAGGAGGAATGTGCCAGGGACAGAACTGCCAGGGTAAAGCCACACCAACCTCCTGCCCTGCACTTTGGGGTGATGTGACAGACAGAAATGGGCCTTGGAGGGGCTCCAGCCTGGATGATCCCTCTGACAAGTGGGATTCTCAAGCCTGGCCCAGAGATTCAGCAAGCCCAGGCTCGTCTTGAGACTTCATCCCTGCGTTTGCAACAGCCAAAGGCACAGCTGGGAGGAGAGAGGAGCACAGGTCTGAGGATGCTGCTGAAGACCTGAGGATCCCAGGAGCCCGTGTGGAAGCACAGGGAGTGTTCTGGAGGAGCGTGGGAATGTGGCTGCTGGAACATGAGCTGGATTTCACTCTGTGGCACAGCTGCTCCAGTTGGCATGAGGGGTTCACCTGAACCAGCAGAAACACAAACCAAACCCCAAATCCTGTAATCACACCCCACTCCAGCCACCTGCACCCAGCAGCATCGCTGAAAGGCAGGACTGTGGAAATCCTGGAGAAATCCCAATTCCTTTGGTACACAAGAGGTTGGAAAACCACCATGTGCCCTGGAAGGGAGGAGATGGATGTACCTGATCTATGAGACCAAGCTCACATCCCTCTTCCAGGACGTGGTGTGCACCCAGATCCATCCACAGGGACAAGGAGGGGTTTCAGCAGCCACCAAACCGACACAGAAAAGGCACAATTCCAGTCACAGCCATTTCCCTTTCCCATTGCTTTTCTGCTGTGTGTACACATGGCTCATATATTTGCTCTATAACTTTGAACCAAAGCCCCTGTCCTTTGCTCTGTTAGCCTGAAGGCACAGCATTGCAGAAGCCCAGAACAGCTGGGGGTGGAAGGGACCTCTGCACATCATCTAGTCCAACACCCTCTCAAAGCAGGGTGAAACCCCAAGCAGGTGTCACAGGGGCACATGCAGGTGAGTTTGGAATGTCTCCAGGGAGGGAAACTCCACACCCTCCCCAGGCAGCTGCTCTGGTGCTCTGCCCTCCTCCACGGAAAGAAGTTCTTCCTCATGTTGAGGTGGTGAGAGTCTTTGGTTTCTCTCCCAAGGACGGTTACTTTAAAGAGCAGCAGAAGGAGATGCAATCCCTACAGAAGCAGCACACGGAGGTGAACCAGCCCCTGGGTGACTCTGCCAGGGAAGGCAGCACTGGGATCCATCCCAGCAATTGGGCTGGTTTCCAGCCCAAGGTGGATGCAGACTCCTCTGCAGGAACAAGGCACAGGGAAGTGATCCACAACCACTGGGAGAAAATCCTGTGCTTGTCACAGAGGGGGCATCACTGCAAAGTCCCCTTACCTTTGGGAAAGTGAGGCTTTGTGCCTCAGTTTCCCCACGAGCAGGGCACAGCTTCAGTCCTGGCTGAGGCACAGAGGAATGGCTGGTGATTTTCCATGATTTCACTAGAGGTTTTGCCACGGGTACATCCCCCCCGCCCCCATGACACTTCTGCCGAGGAGTTATCTCATCTGGAGCCTGCTGGGCTGGAGCTGGGGGCCTCCCCCTCGCTGCCAAACCAGCGCCTGCCCTGCCTTAGTCACACCCCGTGAGCACTGGTGGTGTTAATTTATTCAGCGCCGAGGGAAGAGTCACCAGCTCCAGGGGGGGCTGAGGGAATCTGTGCCAAGCGCTGCAGCGGTGCCTCTTGCCCAGCCGGGGCTGGCACCACAGCTGGCCCGTGCCAGCCCGGGGCCAGGGCAGGCTGCTGCTGCAGGATCCAGGGCCCCCCACCACCCATCCCACTGCCACCTCTCCCACACCCGCAGCCAGCCCTCCCTGCAGTGCCAAGCACCCCACACACCCGTGCCAAGCACCCCACACACCCGTGCCAAGCACCCCACACATCAGTGCCAAGCACCCCACACATCAGTGCCAAGCACCCCACACACCCGTGCCAAGCACCCCACACATCCCAGTGCCAAGCACCCCCACACATCAGTGCCAAGCACCCCCACACACCCGTGCCAAGCACCCCACACACCCGTGCCAAGCACCCCACACATCAGTGCCAAGCACCCCACACATCAGTGCCAAGCACCCCACACACCCGTGCCAAGCACCCCACACACCCGTGCCAAGCACCCCACACATCAGTGCCAAGCACCCCACACATCAGTGCCAAGCACCCCACACACCCGTGCCAAGCACCCCACACACTCAGTGCCAAGCACCCCACACATCAGTGCCAAGCACCCCACACACCAGTGCCAAGCACCCCACACACCCGTGCCAAGCACCCCACACACCCGTGCCAAGCACCCCACACATCAGTGCCAAGCACTCCACACACCCGTGCCAAGCACCCCACACACCCGTGCCAAGCACCCCACACACCCGTGCCAAGCACCCCACACACCCGTGCCAAGCACCCCACACACCAGTGCCAAGCACCCCCACACACCCGTGCCAAGCACCCCACACACCAGTGCCAAGCACCCCACACACCCGTGCCAAGCACCCCACACACCCGTGCCAAGCACCCCACACACCAGTGCCAAGCACCCCACACATCAGTGCCAAGCACCCCACACACCGCGTGCCAAGCACCCCACACACCAGTGCACAGCTGCCCAGCCCTGCAGTGCCAAGCACTCCACACACCCGTGCCAAGCACCCCACACACCCGTGCCAAGCACCCCACACACCCGTGCCAAGCACCCCACACACCAGTGCCAATCACCCCACACACCAGTGCCAAGCACCCCACACACCAGTGCCAATCACCCCACACACCAGTGCCAAGCACCCCACACATCAGTGCCAATCACCCCACACACCAGTGCCAAGCACCCCACACACCAGTGCCAATCACCCCACACACCAGTGCCAATCACCCCACACACCCGTGCCAAGCACCCCACACACCCGTGCCAAGCACCCCACACACCCGTGCACAGCTGCCCAGCCCTGCAGTGCCAAGCACCCCACACACCCGTGCACAGCTGCCCAGCTGCCAGTGTCAGACTGGGCCACCGACTCCACAGCCAGTGCAAAGGGAACGTGGCTCAGGGAGCTCCTTGGGCCCTGAGCAAACCCCACTCCCTGCCCCACCTGGGCAGGTCTCCAGCAGGCTCAGTGAGCCCCCAAAATGAGCCCCAGCCAAAGCCCACCTGGCACACCCAGTACACCTGGCATAGCCAAAGCCACAGTGCTGCAGGAAGGACTCATCCTGCTCCTGGCATTTTAAGCCTTGTTTCATGCAAGAAGGACTTGATGGTGGAATCTCTGCCCTGCACATCCCAAATGCTGAGGCAGGGGAGGATGTGCCCACTCACCACATCAGCGAGGCAGAGGGCCTGGAGATGCTGTGCTTTAGAAGGGAAATCCAAGTTGTTCCTCTTTAGGAGAATTGTGGGATTAGCTCCACCCTTATTAAGCATCAGAGGAACCACAGAAAGCACCTCAAAAATAGCCTGCCATGGAAAAACTCCATCTGGAGCTCATCCCTCCTGGATATAGGCCACAAGGAAGATACAAAGGATATAAAAGTCCAGTTTTCTCCAGAAATTCCAAGTACTGGAAAAGATCATGAAAAATAAATCAAGGTTTGCAAGAATGTGACAAGCTGTGCTGGATCCAGCAGGGAGCTCTAAGCTCTGACCTCTGAGGGCTTCACCCAGCATGGATGAGCAGAGAGAGGAACCAGAGGAAACACCATATCCCACTGCTCCCCTTATTTGGGGATGGAAGAAAACAGAGAAAGCTTCAAATCGAGGGAAGCAACACCAAATTGCTCCAGCAAGTGTAGGGAGTGTGGTGGTTTGCAGAGGGGTGGCAGCCCTGCCCCATGGCAGCAGAGCTCTCATCTGGGCACGTATCATCTCAAAATCCAGCTCTGGGCATTAGCTCAACTCAATTTCCAACTTGGTCCCTCTCAAAATGCCAGCTCCTGGAGCCCAGCTAATGCAGTGCCCTCGGTGCCCCAGGCACTGCCCTGCCTGGCACTGCCCTGCCTGGCACTGCCCTGCCTGGCACTGCCCTGCCTGGCACAGCAGCTCCAGCAGCTCTGCCCTGTCCTCCCTGTGCTGCCCACAGGCTCCAGGGGGGAGCCCCAGCCATGGCATCACTGAGCCTGACCCCCTGCTTCCATCCAGCACCCCCAAAGGGCACCCAAAGAACACTGAACCCGTTTCACCCCTTGGCCCAAAGCCCCTGAAGCAGCACATCCAGTAATCCGGGGGCTCCTGCAGAGGCTGAGCTCACAGGACCCAGACTGGTTTGGGTTGGAAGGGACCTTTAAGTCCATCCTATTCCACCCCCTGCCAAGGGACACCTTCCACTATCCCAGGTTGCTCCAAACCCTGTCCAGCCCAGCACCAGGAACAATCCCCTGAACCACTCCAGGAGGTTAGAGCAGGATTTGGCCAATCCACGAGACATCACCAGGAGAGGAGGGACGTATCTGCAGCTCAGCAAGCTTCAAAGGAATTAAATGTGGGTAATTACACTGGTGCACTGGTGGGAAGAGTTGCTGGTTGGGTAGTTTCCTACCTGGAGCCCCTGTTTCCTCCTTTGGACACTCAAAAACGTGGGGGCCAGAATACCTTAAACTCCCTTGGTGAGGAATGAAAGAAAGGGGATATCCCAATGCCTTGGAAAACATCTGCTGCCTGAGCTGAGGATGTTGTGTGCTCTCTGTAAACAGCCAAGAGCATATCAAAGCTCACAAGGCAAAAGGACTCATCTCAGGCTGGGAATGTGTCTCTATACACAACCCAAGCACAGCAGCTGAGCCAACACCTTCCAGAGTGTTTAGTGACCATTTCTGCAGACAGTTTTAAATTTCTGGCTCTTTTACAACACAGTTGTGGACCCTGTGCATCCCCCAGTGCCTGTTCCTGCAGAGGTGGCAGCAGCAGAGCCCAGCTCCAGCAGCACTGGCCGGGGGGAGGGTTCAGGCCATCCCTGATCCCCAGGGCTCAGCAGCTGTGCTGCTGCAGAGACAGAAAACCCAGCACGTGTCAGGGCTGCTGGGATGCTCACCCGAGCAGAAGTGGCTCCTGCCCAGCCTCCCACCTCCCCAGGTTCAGAGCTGCCTCAGGCACCAGCCCACCTGAGGTGACCTTCACCTGTCGTGCCGACACGGGACGTTCCCTGAGCGATGCTCACGCGTGAACCTGAGAGACAGAGCTCCCTGGCCTTGTCTCCTCTGGGTCAATGCACCAGTTCATCTCCACAGCTCTGGAAGGTGCTGCTTTGGACAGCTACAATCACTTCCCTGACGAAATACAGAGATTCCAGGCCGGCTCATCTGAGTGATGATTGCTGCTGGGCTCCACCTTGCCACAAGCACAAGAGGACCTCCAGCCCATGCAGACACAGCAGCAACACCTCCCTGGTGCAGGACTGCACCCAGTGCAGGCACTCAGAAGGATGGAATTTACCCTGCATCCAAATGGGATGTAACTGGAGGTGGGATTTTTGTGCCTTGCCCTTTGCAAAGTGCTTGGCCCTGTTGAAGAACATGGTGGACTCTGAAAATGTGGTGGACTCTGAAGAAGGTGGTGAGCTCTGGGCTTGACAGGCAAAGCAGTCCCAGAAGCTCTGGGAAAGCACATTAACACCAACCCTGTAGATCTCCTACCCTCATGGCACAGCATGAGGTGCTGCCCAAAGGCACTTTCTTCCCTCCAACATCACAACCACAGTTGTTGGTCACCATCTTTCAGCTCAGCAGAGCCACCTTCACCTGCCTGGACCTACTCAGAGCTGATGGGAGCTCCAGGGCTGGGCTCACACTCAGCAGTGCTCTGCATCCTTACAGGCCATTCAGCCTCTCCAGGGTGCTCCCACCCTGGCTGCAGTGAACCCAAACAGGATTCATCTCTCCCTACAGCCAAAGGCACTGGGTCCCTTTGGCATCTCTGCATGTCCAAGTCCTCCCACACACAGAGCAAGGATGGATCCGAGCCCGCCCTGCTCCTTGCTCACAGGGATTTCTGAAGAGCATCAGCCACTTCTGATGGCTGAAATGAGATGAGGGCCTATAGGCTCCAGAGATGAGGTGGAATCTAGTGACTGAAGCTCAAGAACCAAACACCCTCCCAAACTGGGTCTCACCATCTCCTCTGCCCTTTGCTAAGTATGCGGCATCCTCCAGCTGTGTCTGGTCTGGGGAACATGGGACAGGGCAAGGCAAGAGGGTTTCCAGGTCAATCCAAGTCTCCTGAGGGGAAACAGATGGGTTTTCTGGTGGGGACTGATGTTCTGAAAAGCAATTACACATGAAGACATCCCCAACAGACTCTGCTCTGCTCTGGCCCAGAGCCCAAGTCATCCTGGGCTTGGATTTTAATTAACCCCCTTTTGGTATCTGCTCTCTCTTCCCTCCAGATAATGATTTAATTATTATAGACATATCTTCGAATTAGCAGCTTCCTCAGTGGATTATTCAGATCTGCTCAATTACAGAGCCCAACTCACCACCATCACAAGAGAGGCTGGAGAGAACAAGGGAAGCCCTCGATGCTTCCTGGAAAGAGGAACCACACAAGCAGCCATACAGGCTGGGGCCAGTGCCAATCCCTTCTCCTCCATTTATCCAGTCTCTCTCACAGCTGGACAGGAAACCTCACTCCAAACCACACCCAAAGAGCTGCATCATGTGTGACCATGCCCTGTCTTCCCAGCAGGCCTTTGCACTCAGCAGAACACCAGCAAAGTGAAAAGGACGTGGGATGAGCTGGGATGGAGCTGCCTCTGTGCATCCCCCTCTAATGGGGCCACAAGTTTGGGGATCCCCCAGCAGAAGGGACCCTGTGGGAGCCTGGTGAGGACCAGGTTACAAGTGCCCTTGTGCTGAGTGTCACCCAGTAAGCTCCTCACCTTGGGAGGGACCAGAAGGGAGCTGGGAGCAGGCAGGGAACAGGCTCCA
The DNA here is from genome assembly GCA_034336665.1 of Luscinia megarhynchos. NCBI lineage: Eukaryota > Metazoa > Chordata > Aves > Passeriformes > Muscicapidae > Luscinia > Luscinia megarhynchos. The sequence goes on from CM067588.1 coordinate 444,141, forward strand.
AGATGTGGGAATGGCAAGTCCAATCTCCCCCAGCAGTGGGACTGGGCAAGGGCCTGGGACTCAGCCAGGCCCCAGGCCTGAGGGGTGCTGGTTGAAGAGAAATCAGCAGAACAGCTGCCAAAATAAACACCAGAGACAAAGGCAAAGCCAAGGAAGGGGGGAACCTTCAGAGTGCAGCTCTATGGCAGATTTGGTGCCAAGGAGCAGGAACTCATCTGCACAGGAGAGAAGTCCCCAGCTGAACTGCCAGGCAGACACATTGCTCCCTCATGGTAAGGTGTGGGCAGAGCATCTCCAGGCTGCACGAATTCCCAGCAAACTCTCCTCCCCAGCCTGGCACAGCCTCACAGAATATTCTGAGCTGGAAGGGGTGATCCCTGTCCCAGGCTGGGCTGGGACAGGAGGGGACACACTCAAGAGGTGCCCATTCCTTGCTGCGAAAAGCAACAAGCTCCAAGGACACTCCAAGAAGCACCTTGGTCCTTTTCCACTGGCACACTTGAGGTCCTGACTCCACATCATGCTTCTCCCAAGATTTCCCTTGCCAGCACTGCTACAATCCCCACATTACTACCAAAGGAACCAGATTTTGCAGCAGCCACTGGGAAAGCTCTACTGTCTCTCCCTGCTGTAGCACGGGCAGGAGCAGAAAATCTCCTCTGGCTCCCCTGTCACTGCAGTTTACACTCCAGGAGATCAGCTTAAAGCAGCTGCAGCTCCTGCTGCTGCAGGAAAAGCCCTCCAGCACAGCCACGTGTGTCTGCACCTGCAAACACAGCCCAGGCCTCCCAAATCCCAGGCTAACCCTGCACTTGTCAGGCTGGATCCTGCTCTGGATCCCTTCCTGAGCTCAGGAGAAGCAGCTGCACAGCACAAATACCAGTGCTGCTACCTCAGCTCGTGGGGATACAGCCCTGCTGTCCCTCATACTCCTGGCTGCATTCACAGCCCTGTTCTCTGGGCAATGAGCCCTAGCCCTGCACTGCTGGCCCTGGTGCCCCACATCCCTCCAGGGTGTCCCCTGGCTCTGTCTTCTCCAACAGCCATCACAAACCTCCCAGCACTCCGAGTTCTCCTCCCCATCAGAGCCAGCACACTCAAAGTAAGCAGGGGCAGAGAAAAGGCCATGATGCAACAAGGCTTTTGGTTTAATTTCCTTAAGAAATCATGCGAAAGAAGATGGGAGTGGAAGTGACACAAAAAAACCAGAAGGATTTTCATTAACCCGATCAAACCTCCTGGAATGTGATAATACAGGCAGTAACAGACACCTCCCCTCTGGCCAAGGACAAATAAAGGCTTCCTAGTTATGAAGAAGATGAAGAAAATTGGAGTAGAAGAAGGGAAGTTACTCAAAAATGGCTAAAATGTGAGCTGTTATTAAAAAGCCTTCACCTGGAGAGAAATAATGAACGATGAGAAAAGGGATATGATGGGGAAAGCTGAACAGAAAGAGAACAAATGGGGGAGCAACCATCTGAGAACGGCTCTGGAAGCCACGCTGGTGACTCCAGGGGTGGGCTGACCTGCAGAGCTCTGCCTGGGGTGGGCTGTGAGGAAGTGCGGGTCCTGATGGGCCATGCCCTCAGGAGGGGAGAGCACAGCAGTGACAGCAGCCCCGGGGTATCCCCACCCCAAAGAGACACAGGCCAATCCCCTCGGATTTTGGAACATCCCTCCAGAGGCTGATCCCACCCTCCTGTCACTCCCTCCCCCGTCCCTGCTGTGCCCGCTCGAGGACAGGGACAGGGACAGGGACAGGGACAGGGACAGGGACAGGGACAGGGGCATCTCTAAAGAAACACATCCCTGTAGAGCATCACTCCTGTTTTACAGCTCAGCACTCCCAGCTGTGCTGAACTTCAGTCTGCACATCCATCACACCCAGCTCTGCTGCTGAATCCCTGCTGGTGCCACTGAGCCAGTTTGTCACTGGCCCCCAAGATCACAGCATGTGACATCAGCCCTTGGCTTCATTCATAGTTCAAGTGATGAGCTCTCCCTGCTCTACCACAAGCCAGCGGGGTCAGGAGGCTGAAAGCTGCTGGAGGCAAGAGCCTGCTGCCTGCACACCAGTCTGCCCAGTGCCCTGGGTGAACTGGAAACACCAGCAAGCCCTCTGCATTCACCCACTGAACAGAGACCTGGCCCTCAAAGCAAAACACTTGCCCCCTTTTCAGTATCCCACATCTCAAAGCCAGATGTGAAAAGGTAAATTGTATTTACAAAGAGAATGGAACAGACTCTCAGGACACATACAGAGAGCTAACAGAGGGTTTTGAGGATGTTTTGCTTGATGCTACATGAAATCCCCAAAACTCATTCTTTCCTCAATGCTGCGGGCCCTCAGTGGCCACCAGAGGAGATGCCATAATTTCTCTCCTGGACCCCACAGCCCTGATTATGAACACTCCTCAGAGCACAGAGAGTAAAGGCAATAAATGCTCGTTTACCCCACGGTCTGCAGCTGTGTGTTACCTAGAGGCCAGACCTGGAGGGCAGCGTGACCCCGGGGCACAGCAGCTCCCTGCAGCGAGCCAGGAGCCTGTCTCAGGCAGGAACGAGGCTGTGCACAGCCAAGCCATGGGAGAATTCAAGAGTGGTATTTTTAGGCAGCAGGAGGACGTGTGGGAGAGCTCTCCCCATGCAGGCTGAGCCATTTGCTGCAGGGCACTCGCAGTGAGATTTATTGACACGTGGGCTTTGAAAGCGACACCGGCACTCTCAGACAGCCAGGCACTGATCAGCAGCGCTGGGGCCCACGGCAGCCTCAGCTTAGGAGACAAAATTTCCCCACAAACACAAAGAACACACGTAACAAAAGCCATTTCTGCTTTCAGGGATGCTCTGGCTGCCAACTCCAAAAATGGCCACAGTGAAAGTCTGCTAGCTAAACTAACTAGAAGCAGATGATCAAAAGCAGGAAAAAATGCTCTTCTTTAATATGGCAGCCCAAAGTGTTTGCTCTAATTGAGTGATTATCATCCAGGTTTTGATGCTGGGGAGAAGATTCTCCCTCCATCAAACACAAGCTGCTCTCTGGGTGGCACATGTGGATGTCAGACAGGTAACAGCAGCAAAGCAAAGCCTTTCTGGACCTGGGATCAAAGGAAAGACAGCTCAGGTCAGGAAAGATGATCCTTCTGCTCTAAAACCTGATGGGTTAAAATGAGTAAAGGCACGTTATTGAGCATGGGGCATGGAGACCCCAGACCCCTGAAAGGGCTCTGAGAGGAGGCTCTCCAACTTGGAGGGATGTGATCTCTGCTGCTTCCAGCATCCCTGCACAGGGACACAGCCAGCAGTGGTTCCATCCTCAGCTGGGTGGGAGACATGTCCCCAGCACGCCAGGATGGTAAAGGCTCCAGCAGCACCATGTCCCAGTGATTCCCACCCTGGCAGGGCCCAATCCATGGCCAGAAACCAGCTGTGGCAACACCAGAATGCCCCAGGGAAACATCCCCTTCTGCAGGTACAGGAGAAAAGCAGGATTTAGCTGTGCCACACTCACCCTTCACTCCCACCACTCCTTCCCAGCTTCACAGCATGCCAGGGAAAGCAAACACAGAAGGCAAAACCCCAGGAGCACTGGAGCCACTACATCCTGCAGAGAAACCACCCCAGACCCAGACCACGGCCCCTTTTTGATCCTTGAAACAACACCATGCCCAAAAGAGCCCTGAAACAGCTCCCTGCACTCCCCAAATCCAGGTGTCATCCAGGGAGACCCCAACCCAGCTGGGTGTTCCTCGGGATGGAGCAGGAAGGCACAGAGCCTTCCACTACCTCAGGACACAGGGCTCGGGCCTATCCCCAGGGACAGAGGATGAGAGGGCACAGAGCCTGTGTCCCCTGGCTCTGGCCTCATTTGAGCAGCCCAAGTGGGCTCACAGGACACACCTCCAAGGTGGTTCCTGAGAGCTCCATCCGCAAACAGGAGCATCATCTGCCAATGTCTCCCAGGGAAACCACACCCACACACAGCACTTGGTGTTATGTGGGGCAGTGAGGGGCTGAATAACTCCTCTCCTGGCTGATCAGCATGTGAATAAATCTGGCACAGCCAAAAATAACCTCTGGACATTTCCTGACTCCTTCCTGGAAAACAGTTTGGGGGAGATGCTTGAAAGAAGCCCAGATCTACTTAATTATAGCTGCCAGACACTGAATTACAGGGAAGATTAAGTGGATTATGGATTTTGTACAAGCCCATCTTTCCCCTCTGAGCCCACAGCCCCTGGCACTGGGAATGTCTGCAGGGGGGCAGGTCTAGGCACCACCACCAAGCCTTTTTAACTCATATTCAAGAGCCTGAGATCAGGTTTAGGACACCTGTGTTAATGCCACAGTGAGGCTATAAACACCTTCCCAATTCTGGGACCAGAAAGACCAGGCCTTGGCAGGAGAAAACCCGTGTGAGGATGCTCTGGACTAATGAGACTCTGAAAAGGTGAGAGCTGGGCTGGGGCCAGAGAGCCCCTTCTCCCAGGCTCCAGCCACCCCACGTTCAGCCCAGCCCCTTCCTCTGGGCTATGGATCCCCCAGGCACCCCACTGCAGAGCGTTTGTCCTGTCCCAGCACATCACACCATGACGTGGCCAGGAGGAAACCTGGACTGCAGAGAAAATCCCACCAGGAAAGGGTGGGAGCGCTAGGTTTAAACGCAGCGATTGCGGGAGGGGGCCCGCGCTCTCCGTGCGTGTTACCCTGGCGGCTCCGGGGGGCGGGATGCGGATCCAGGCAGGAGGAGCATCCTCCGGGCCGGCCCTGCCGCACATGGCTGCCCGCTGCGATGGAGAGCGGCTGGCAGCGCCCCCGGGCCCGCTCCCCTCCCTGTCTCCGGGCACGGCCCTGCCCTGCCGCACATCGCTGCCCGCTGCGATGGAGAACCGTGCTGGCAGCGCCTCTGCTCCCCTCCCTGTCCGGGCACGGCCCTGCCCTGCCGCGCATCGCTGCCCGCTGCGATGGAGAGCGGCTGCCAGCGCCGCTGCTCCCCCCAAAACAGCTCCGGGCATGGCCCTGCCGCGCATCGCTGCCCGCTGCGATGGAGAACCGTGCTGGCAGCGCCTCTGCTCCCCTCCCTGTCCGGGCACGGCTCTGCCTCCGCCTCCGCGACCACCGGCACGGGCGGCTCAGCACGGCAGCACTGCAGGAAAAGGCACCAAAAATCCCCCAGAACTGCCCTCTCCTGGAAACTGCTCCACACGGACAGGGATGGGGAAACGAGCTCTCATCCGCCGCTTGTTTTCTTCTTTTTTTAATTTTTGGATGCGATTAAAGGCAGCCACCCAGCCGGCACCTCCTCGTGCTTGCTAAGAGAAGCGTGGCAGAACTGAAAACCAGGAGCAGAAAAAAAAATAATCTGCATTTCACATAAATTCCGGCCTTGTCAGTCCTGCAGGATTACAGAGCTGGAGACAGCGACCCACGAGCTGCTTCAAACATCAGGGTGAAGACTCAGCTAAGGAAGGGCAGCGTGGAGGACACAGGGTCAGTCCCCTCCTCGCCACTGGCTTTTGGAGGTTTGACACCAGCTCCCAGATGCTCCTGTGGGCAGGAATCACTGCCCTGCCCGTGCTGCCTAGGGCTGAGGGGCAGCAAGGCTGCTCAAGGCACAGTTTTGCACAAAAATGAGAGAGAGATGAGCAGCCACCTAATTCATAAAACCACAGAATCACAGCATGGCTTGGACTGGAAGGGACATTAAAGCTCAGCTCATTCCAACTCCCTGCCATGGCAGGGACACCTCCTGCTAATCCCAGGTTGCTCCAAGCTCTGTCCAACCTGGCCTTGGACACTTCCAGGCAATCAGGGGCAGCCACAGCTCCTCTGGGCACCCTGTGCCAGGGCCTCTCCACCATCACAGCCAGGAATTCCTTCCCAATATCTAATCTAAATCTCTCTCAGTCTCAACTCTTGACTTGTCACTCCATTCCCTTCTGCAGGCTCCCTCTCCAGCTTCCCCGTAGCCCCTTCACACCCTGGAAGGGGCTGTGGGAGCTCCACACAACCTCCTCTTCTCCAGACTTCCCCAGTTTTTTCAGCCTGATTACTCAGGATATCCTCAACCTACAAATGAACTCAAGGCTTTTACCCTGTCCCCACAAGGGTTTCAACCTGCTTGACCACACAATAAACAGAAATAAAATCCAATTATATCAGCACAGCTTTTTTTAGCAAAGAGCCTTGAATCATTTTCCACAACTTCTGCTCCAGATGGGCCCAAGCACAGACCTGTTCCCCAACACTGCAGTTGTTCCATGTGATAGCTTCCCTCCTCCCTCCCAAATGCCAGCCCGTGTGAGCACACCCACAGCATCCACCTCCAAGCCTTTCATCTGCTCACAGAGGAGGCCTTTGAGCACTGAAAACTCCCAGCCACATCCCCCAGGAGGCTGGCCAAGGCTTGGACCCACTTGCAGGGCCCACAGCAGACCTGGGTCAGGTCTGTCACCCCACACCTGGTGCTTGGCACATCCCAGAAACAGCCCATAAGGAGGGTGCTGTCATTCACACCTCTCTGGGTGGGAAGCTGGGCAATGGATCCAAATGCCTTCTCCTCCAGTTAATATTCACACACCTCACAGCTCAGTTTTGGGAACCATCTGGGAAACCTCTGGCTCACCAAAGCGTTCTTTAGGAGGAAATTAACTGTGAATTATTGTTTCAAGGTTAGATAAAGAATACAGTATCCTTCTGCTTTGCTGGAAACCCTGAAATGGCATTCCCCAGGCAGAGGATGGACACTCATGTCAACATCTCTCCATGTGCACAGAGTGGAGCCCTCCAGAGGTATTCCCAGTTTGGCCCCAATTTGAGTTCAGCTCCCTGAGGCTCCAAGAATCCTCTCCCAGCTCCACTGTGAGCTTCCATCTCCAGCACAGTGTCAGGCTCTTTCCCAGCACTGACTCAGGATCTCCACATCCTCTCCCAGCATAGTGGGACCCACCAACTCACACTCACTCAGCCTCCTCCTCTCCTCATCCCTGTCCTCATTCCCAGCCCCCAGTGGGAGGTGCCCCAAAGGACAAGACTTGCAAAAAGGTCCCTCCAAAAATGCAGATGAGAAGGGTTTCAGTGGGGGTTTTATCACTGGTGTCTTCTGAGACAGCTGAGACAGGCAGGAACCCAAATCTCCAGCATGTCCAGTCCCTCCACACCTGCACTGGAGCTGCTGCCAAGCACAGCTGGACCAAGCCACTGGTGCAGAGCAAGCCCCGCTCAGCACAGAGACACAAAGCTGCACAGGGATGAGAATTTAATCCCACATCCACCAAGCTGGCCACCCCAGACAGCTGGATCTGTCCATCAGCCCCACCACTGGTGCTTCAGCAACCTGCCAGGGGAGAGGCACCCCTGCCCTCCTGCTGCTGCCACTGGTCCCACACAGCCTCTGGTCTGGCTCCTTGGTAAGTGCTGCAGGAGGAGCAAGCACTGAAGCTGGGAAGGCACCTGTGCACCTGTGCACCTGAGGGTGCCAGGGGGAAGTCCCTAGAGATCAGTCCTGCTCCCCAGCCAGCACATGCAGGGAGCAGCACACCGTGATGGCCCCAAGAGAGCAGCAACCTGAGACAGACCATCAGAGACACAAAGACACCAGCTTTCCATCTCCTGCTGCGTGGGCAGCACCACAATGAAGAAACTCCAAACCACACAAGCACATTCACCCAGGTCCCAAACTCTAGCTCACGCTTGCCTCTGGACCAGCTCCTGCTCACAGTAGCTTGGTGGTATCAAACCCACCAGGAGAACCTCATTTCAGCATCCAGCAGATGGTGGCAAACGAACTAAATGAATGCTCTGCCAACCCTGACTTGGCCAAAACCAGGGCCTCCCCAGAAGGGTTTGCACAGCTTTAACAAAACCCAGCTCCCTAAGCCAATTGCTGCTCTAATGATGCAATTTAGAGGATAAACAAGCCCTTCAAGGCTGGTTATTCAGGAGCAAATAGTGCTGTCCAGAGGCAGCTTGCAGTAGCAGTGATGGCACCAGCTAACAGAGGCTGGGAACCAGCGTGGGTACAGCTGAGCTAGTCGGGCTGCCTGGATCCTCTGCTGCTCTGGCCCCGAGCACATGAGCCAATGTTCAGGCTCCGAACCAGGCCCGTGAGCATCTTCCCAGTTCTGAGCTGGCCCAGCTTGGCAGGCCTTTACCTGGTGCTGGGCTCCAGGAGCATCTGTGTGGCAGCATCCCCACGAGCCAGTCCAGCCCAGAGCTGGGAGCCAGGCAGATGCTCCGTGGGGCTGACACAGAGCTCAGCACTGGGTGGATGCTCCAGGGCTGGAGGCAGCACTGAGGAAGGTGGGAGAAGACAGGACTGGAAAACCAGAGGGAGCAGGAGAAGGCCATGGTAGGACCAGGCTCACCAGCATTCCTGCCCTCCCTTCAGTGTAAGGTAGAAGCTGGGGGAGGGGATGCAAAGGGACAGTTTGGGAGCATATGAGGGGCAGCCAGGGGCAGAGAGCAGCTGAAAATCAAGGCGCCCGCTCCTGCATTAAGGACTCACTGCCCCCTCCCTGCCCTCCATACCATGCAGCCTCGGGGGATGTGCCCACCCCTCACCCCACTGCCTGCACACCCCGTGGGGATGGGGAAGCACCCCTCTCCAACGCAGCTTAGGGTGCGAATAACACCCCCCAGCCTCAACCCAAGGGAAATGGGGGAGCTCAGCACACCCTGACTCAGACACCCCCTCCAAAGGGTAACGGGGTGGGAGATGAAACCCCCTCGGGGCAGAGCATCCCCCAGGGCACGGCTGAGCATCCCCACCGCAGCCCCGCCCGAGAGGCAATGGGGATCATCCCCAGTGAGGGAGAGGGGGGGAACAGGGCAGAGCATCCCCGCGGGGAGGCAAAAAGGACAGAGCTCCCCGAGCCCAGCCCCACCGGGGGGGGGCTGAGCATCCCCACGGGGGGAGGGGGGCCGAGCATCCTCTCGGGGGGCAGCAGAGCATCCCCGGGGGAGGCAATACGGGCAGAGCCCTCCGGGTCTGGCCCCACCGGGGAGGCTGAGCACCCCCGGGCAGCCCCATGGGGGTCACGGGGGCAGAGCGCCCCCCGGGCGGCCCCGCTCGGGGCCGAGCATCCCCCGGGGGCAGCGCGGCCCCGCCCGCACTCACCGCCTGCCGAAGTCGCTGGAAGCCGCCGCTGCCGCCGCTGCCGCCCCGCCCTGCCCCGCCCACTGCGTCACCGTCCCCGCCTGGACACGCCCCGGCCACGCCCCCGCCGGCCACGCCCCGGGGGTCCAGGGGTCGGGGCTCAGGGCGGGACCGGGAACCTCCCGGGGGGCAGAATCCCCCTGGAAAGGGGTGGAACCCCTCCTTGGAGGGGCTCAAAGGACTCAGGAGCGACAGGAATCCCCCCAGGGGAACTCTCCTTGCGGGCAGAAACCTCCCTGGGGGCGCAGGAATCCCCCCGGGAGGACAGAAAACTCCGAGGTGGGGCAGAAATGCCCCTGTGGGAGCAGAAAACTCTCTTGTGGGAAAGGTTCCTCCCTTGGGGGAGATACAGGAATCCCCCTGGGATGGGCAGAGAACTGCCCTGGGGACAGGAACCTCTCTGGGGTTTAAGTCCGCATCGGAGCAGGACTCCCCAGGGGTCCAGTCCAGACGCGGAGGAAGGGAGGCAGGAGCAGACCTGGGATGGGAGGTGTCCCAAGCCGTGGGTGCCCCGTTCCCCCACCATGCGGGGAGCAGCGACGGGGCCAGGCAGTGCCCCCATGACTCTGCCACAGCCTCCTCCTCATCCTGCAAGGCTCACTTCTGAGCCCTGGGGGGATGAGATGTGTCACCTCCTCAAGGGACTCCCCTCAAGGGTAGTCTACAGCATCAGAAATGGGATTTGGGACAGAGGGCGCCCAGGAACTTCAGCGGGAGCAGCCAAAAGCCCAACCTGCTCCATCATCCTGCCCGGCACAGGGGAATCCTTAACAAAGAATTAATTTGGGGGCCTTGGAAGCACAGCCCCTGGTACAGCATTTGGGATCCCTCAGCAGTGTTCACCCAGCCTACCAACGAGCAGCTCTTTTCTGGGACCCCACTGGGAACAACTGGGATCACTAGCAGCATCACAGAGCAGCACCTTCCCCTCTCCAGGAAGGACATCGAGCTCATCCTCAGGGCTTTTGCTGGACGACCCTGGGGAGGTCTCAAATCAGTGTCTCCAACACACGGAGGAGGTAATGTGCTGGATCCACCCGCCAGCCAGACTCAGGAACAACTGCCTTCAATCCCAAAAACATTTCATCTCTTCTCCACATGCCAGAGTTTTCTAAGCCAAGACAAGCTTCACTTTTAAAAAAATAATACTGTGATACAGTTCTCAAATAACAATGATGAATAGGATAATCCAAGGAAAACATTTTCAAGTAAAGAGGTGGGTGCAGCCAGCAGCACCAGGATCTGGTTTATTGACTGCCATCCACATTAATTCGTATCCATTGCCTTAAGAACAGATGGATTAGGAATAGTTTTTCTGTCAAGGAATGTCCTTTGCTGCCTGGAATGATCAGAAGATTTCTCAATCAAATGTGTTCCTTGCTGATAAAATGTTTTTGTGTATTTAAGAAATGCTGAGAGAAATAGGGTCAGGCAGGGAGGTTATGGACATACCAGCACCTGGCCACGCCTGGGAAGCAGAAGGAATGTGGATTTCTTGGATTTGTCCATATTCCATGCTTTATCCTGTTCTGGGGAGGCCCAAGAGCTGACAACACAGCTGTGAAAACATCTCACTGTCATCCCAATCCTCCCCTGAAGTTTTGTGGCAAAGGGACACAAGTGGGAATGCAGCACTCTGGAGTGTTCAGAACCACTGAGGGAGAATGGGGTAGGGCTGAGCTCTTTGGTCACTGTGTAAACCCCAAAGGAAGGGAGCAGGATTCCACCAGCCTGTCCAGCTTACCTCAGGACTGCTCCTGGTAGTGCCCAAATCTCCATGTGATGGCAGGGGGACACAGGCCCTGAAACCACCATCAGACCCTGGGCTGCCAGTCAGGATTTCCCTTTGCAGATCCTCTGGAACCAATTCCTCCCCCATGGGTTGGCGCCACTCCTTCAGCAAGCTCCAACACTCATTTCAGCCCTAAAAAATAGCAAATACAGTTTACAGCTGGTGGCCACCCATCCCTGCTTCCACCATAGAGGTGTGGTTGGCACTGTGGTGTGGGCTGTGCTTGGGTGCTGCTCAGTGGGTGTCTCCTGGGAGTGCCCCAAATCCTCTGATCACCAGGATAAACCCCTCCAACCCTGTCTTTTTAGTGTCAGTGGCATTACTTTATCCTTGGCCCGAGTGTGTGTGGCCAACAGAGTTCCAGCCTTCACACAGACAGACCTACAAAACGTTTTCACAGACAGAACTACAAAACTTACACAATTTTAGAAAAAAAAAGTTCATTTGTTCTAAATTCCATAATTTTCTTATCATTCTCTTTCATTTAATACTATTCTATCCTCTATTTGTTACTGATTTCTCACTTCTTATGTTAATTAGTCTATCTTTTTTGTCTTTTTAGTATCTTTGAAAAGTAGGAACTTTCGACACATAGATGGAGTTTTTGTTCATCTCTTCATCTTCAGGTTTCTGCAAAAAGTCCTTGTGGTTCATAAATTCAACATTCCAGATGTCCAACCTCACCAATAGGTTCTTCTCTCCCGGGCTTTGTTCATTGAAGCATATCAGACTAAGTTTATCAAAACTTTAATTTCAATAGTTTTCCCACTCCGTGTTCCTACAGAAGTGGCTCATGGAAGCTTTGCTAAATGCTGGCAAAGAGTAATTAAAAATAACACACTATTTATAATTTTTATATATGGGTTATGATTAATTGAAGCAATTAATTTAAAAGTTACTTAAAACCATTATCTAAAATGATTATTTAGAAGTTCCATTGTTTCCAACAGGGTATACGTCAGGACAATCATCTTGGAGTCCCTCCTTACTGGGAGCACTGGGGGCAGCTGCAATCACCTCAGAACCCTTTTTCACTGGGGGGCCAGTTGCCTCAGAGACCCTCCCTACTGGGAAGAGTGGGAAGGGCAATTATCCCAGAGCCCCTCATTACTGGCGGGACTGGAGGGCGAAGGGGGGCACAGGTACCTCAGAGGCTCTTGTCACAGGCAGGGCTTCCATCCGAGATCCACGTTCCTGGCAGAACGGGGGACCCGCTTATGCAGAGCCCCTCATCACTGGGAGCACTGGGGAGCCAGCATCCCGAAAGGCCGGGGGGACTGGGAGCACGGGGGTGCCGTTCGCCTCAGGGACCCTCAGGGCTGGTCTGTGGGGTGGGGGGAATCCCCTCAAGTGCCCGGGTCACTGGGAGGGGACAGTCACCTCACAGACCCTCAGTACTGCAGGCAATGCCCCTAGGAGCCATCACTGGGAGCACTGGGGAGCCAGCATCCTGAAAGGCCGGGGGGACTGGGAGCACGGGGGTGCCGTTCACCTCAGGGACCCTCAGGGCTGGTGTGTGGGGTGGGGGGATCCCCTCAAGTGCCCGGGTCACTGGGAGGGGACAGTCACCTCACAGACCCTCAGTACTGCAGGCAATGCCCCTAGGAGCCCCCATTACTGGGAGGACTGGGGCAGGGGTGAAGCCCCTCAGGGCCGCTGTTAATGGGCGAACTGGGAAGTGGCAATCCTTCAAATACCCCCATTACTGGGAGGGAGCAATTACTTCGCAGATCTTCATTACTAAGGGGGATCTCCTCAGGGACCCCCGTTACTGGGAGGACTTAAACAGGGGGAATCTCCTGAAGCGCTGTTACTGAGGAGACTGTGGGGGAGGCGAAAACCCTCAGGGACCCTCAGTACTGGGAGTGAGAAGCACCTGAGGGGCTCCCGCGCGCTGCGGGGCGGCCCAGGCCCGCGGCTGCCCGCAGCCCCTCCCGCCGCCCCGCTGACGGCAGAGCGGCGCGCTGCGGCGGCGCTGTCGCGGCGCTGACGCGGCGCGGGGCGGGCGCTGTGGCGCTGTCCCCGCTGTCCCCGCGGGGCCCGGCCGGACATGGCCCCGCGCGGCCGCCCCGCCGCCGCCGCCATGCCCCGCAGGGGCGCCCGGAAACGCCTCAAGTTCCGCGCCGACGACGTGTGCTCCGAGCGGGGTGAGAGCCGGGCCGGGCTTGGCCGGGAGAGCGGGGCCGGGCCTGGGCCGGGGCTGAGGGGGGCCGGGGCTGGTGAGGGGAGCGGGGACTGTGAGGGGAGCGGGGACTGTGAGGGGAGCCGGGCCTGAGGCGAGCGCGAGCCTGAGGCGAGCCGCGCCGAGCTCGGCCCTGCTGGTGCAGGCCGGAGAGGAGGCCTGGGCCTACTTTAGGGGCTGAGGGAGGAGGGAGTTGAAGAGGCTTGCCTTGGCCTGGGTGAGGGGCGATGAGGGGAAGGAGGACGGTCCAGTCTCACCTAGGAGTGAGCTGGACCCTCTCGGGTTTGTGCAGGCAGGGAGCTGCATCCCGGAGGGATCCCCCAGCGGGGATCTGGACGAATGTGTGCAAATGAGACCTCTTTGCCTGTGGAGGAGGAGCCTGGGACCAAAGGATCAGCCGGGCTCGAGGGAGAGTGGGATTATCATTGGCTGAGGTGGTGGAAGAAGGAGAATTGTACTGGGCTGGGCAGGGGCCTGGGTCCCCTGAGCCTGGTAGGCCGATGGTCTGGAGCAGAGACTTGCTGGGGACTGCTGGCCTGCACCTCTACTGAGGCTCGTTTTCCTGCTTGTGCATCTCCTCCTCGAGCCTCTGCTCCTCTGGGGACTGTTCCCTTTAGGCATCATGACTCTTAGCCCTTCTCCCCATCATCTGTAATCCCTCTGAGCCCTGTTTCCCCCTCTCTGCAGTGACGGTGGCAGATTATGCCAACTCAGACCCGGCTGTCGTGAAGTCTGGTCGGGTGAAGAAAGCTGTGGCCAATGCAGTGCAGCAGGAAGGTGAGTCTACCTGGGGGCCCAGCCTTCCCCACACTGCCTGCACATTTTGCTGACCTCTGCATGACATGGGAAACTCCTCTTCCCTAAACTGAGAAAATGTGTGTACTTTAGTGCTGAAAATGAGCCCGTGCTACTCTGTAGACAATCAGGTGTTAAGGGCTTAGACAGGAGATTTTGCAGAAAGCCTGCTGCAAGAATTGCTGAGTCTTTGTTAATGCCTGAGATGGAAGGGCTTGGGTGTCATCTGCTTGAAGCAGAAAATAACATGATAAAAGTCTTTATTACTTTATTACCACATATAAAACTGTAGATAACTTTATTAGCAGGTAAAGTTCTTTGCAGGGGGAGTAAGGTTATGATAATTCTGTTAAACATGTGTTTCAAGGAGGTCTTGGGAGGTTGTTGCTATTTTTTTTGTGAACTTTGTAAACAAGTTTTCCTAGAAAGGTAGTGCAGTATTTTGTTATCTACTTCCTCTTCATCTGGGAGCTTTCTGAGCTTGCTTGAGAAGTGGTGATGTTTAGGCCTTTTAAATGTAGCCAGTCACACATACTGGAGGTGGATGTTGCTGTGTTGACAGTCATGACTGAACTTTTCATAAAGGGAAACTCTTGGTTTGCTGCATTGTTGGAGACAGTATGCACTTGGTATGAGTGCCTGTCAGGGACAGTGCTGTTCATGAACATCCTCTTCAGCTGCGACTTCTCAAGCTTTTAAGATCAGGCACTTCCCTCTTTTGTGGCCTCCTTTGTTTGGGGCTTCCCTCCTGTTCCTGTTCACCCATCTGTGTTCTATCTCCTTGAGGCAAAGTCTGGCACTTCAGTATCATGCTGGCAAACTGCTGGTGTTCTGTGCTCCCTGTCCCCAGCATCACCTGCTTCATCCAGCTTATCCCCTTTCCTGCTGTGTTTCTGGCTCACCTCCACCTCATCCTGGTGACTCCAGGTCACGGCAGTTCCCTGCCCACCCCTTTCCCAGGCCTTGGCAGTGCAGTGTCAGGGGTTTCCCCTGCAGATTCAGAGATCCTTGGGATCTCTCCTCCACAGCCTCAGGGCTGTGCTCCAACCTTATCTGGTCCAGCCATGACCCTGCTGCAACCTTATCTGGCCCAGCCTTATCTGTGCATCGTGGGGTGCCACACATGGGGACAGGAGCTGCAGCCTTTGGCCTTGCTGCCCTCCAGAAGCTTGGCCCAGGGTAAACCCCTGCTGGGTGTGGCTGCAGTGAGCAGGGCACTTTCCACAGCGAGCATCCCGGGAGCTTCGCCGGCAGGGGAGCCGCAGCCAGGAGGAATTTCTCTGGGCTTTTTTCCTCCCCATTCTAATGCCCAGGATGGGAGGATTACAGCGGTGAGGTGAAGAGAGGGTGCCTCTGCAGGACTGCAGTGCAGCCATTCACTATTCAGTGCACTCCTACTGTTGACTCAGAGGTTGACTTTTCCTTAGCAGGGTGGAGTGGACTCTTCTTCTAAACCCCACTCTGAGTCCCTGTAGTTTTGTCCTCTCTTGCTTGGCTGTATGTGGTGTCTTAACTCACTGTCATTTGTGTTGCCACCTATTTCACTCTCTTTTTACCTATAAAAGGTCGTGTGGAGAGGGCAGTAGAATTTGGCAGTGGGGGAGACAACTGCGGTGAATTCATCCAGGTGCAAGGAAAGCATCCAGTTTACAGAACAAACTGCAAAGTGAGGTAGAACCGGTTTAGCAAAGCACTGAGGTGTGTCTAGTCAGTGGGTAGAGTCAACCCCTGTCTGAAGACTGTCTTTCCATCTGTCTTTTCATTTTAAATCCTTGTTTGGTGGCTAGAAATGAGAATATTTTTCACCTGAGTTTATGGTCAGTTTCTTGTTGTTGTTGTTTGTTTTTCTGCTACTCTGTCTGTGATTCAACCAGCACATTTTACTCTTCAGTGGCTCTGGTGATTGCAGTGACTGGAACTGGAATGTATAAAACCTTCCTGGGCTTCAGTTTGTGCTGGGTAGAAAAGCTTGAACACTCCTCTGACCTCATGGTCATGTTCTATTCTTCACCCAGGGTATTGGGTTGAACTTCAGCTCTTGAGTGAGTTTCACAGCCTGTTTGCAAAGCCGTTGTGCTGCTGTGGTAGTGCTGTCTCTGTGGCAGTGCCTCACATAGCTGCAGTGTAGGACCACACCTTTCTTTTTCCAAGACTGTCATTACTGACTCACATGTGGATTTTTCTGCCCTAATGAGCCCTCAGTTTACAGATCGAGTTTTAAAAACAGTATTTCTGAACAGGGATATGTCTAAACATGTCCTCAGATGCAGAAAAAAAACCAACCCCAAACCCCAGCTGACTCAACTGGCTGTTTGCTTCACTAGGCTAGAGTTTTTCCCTTCACTAAATTCCAGGGTGAGTGGAACCCCTGTGCTCTTGACGCTGAGTTTCAGCCCTGGTGGATTTCATCATCAGCCACAGGATGTTTGTCCTGCTGCAAAAGGAGTGAGTCTTCTTCATGCTCATAAAACAGTTTCAGAGCAGGTGCTGGCTCCAGGCTGAACGTGGCTATGCAAGGCAGCTCTGCTGTTCAGGGAAACCAGTTGCCCCTTAGAAAGAGCCTGTTGTTTTATTTGGAGTTGTAAATAGCATCAGCTAAACCAGTGGGATCTGCGTAATGTGTTGGTAATCATCCTTGTTGTTCATTCTTTAAAACAAGCAGCTGAATAATTATGTTTCCCATTCACTCACCCCTGCTAATCTTTCCCTGACAAGGTAATCCTTGAGCTCAGGATTTACTTGCTTGTGTCATTCACCAGAAAGCTTTAAGGCAGTGGTTCCACTGCAGCATCTCCTGAACTTGGATCACCTTTTCCTCTCTGCTGCTGTACTTACTGTTGTTTTTCATTCCAGTAAAATCCCTGTGTGGCTTGGAAGCTTCCTGTGTCCCTACTGAGGAAGTTCTCTCCGTGTCGGGAGAATCCTGTGACAGCAGCGATGAGATGGATGCCAAGGAGAGCATCAACGGGAGGGCTGCCTCGAGGAAAAAGAAGAGCAAAAGGCACAAAGGTGTGCTCACCTGCCCTCCTGGGGCTCTGTGGGCTCCTGCTGCATGTCCTGCATGGGGCATGCTCGTGCTGGGGATTTACAGGATGGTCATGGGGCCCTTGGAGGGTTCTGGAATTTGTGTATGCACAAAGAAACACCAAGGGTTTAGTCCCTTGTCCTGCTGGCACTTGGTCACAGGAGCTGTATTTGCATAAAGGCAGAGCCTGGGGCATGAAATCAGAACCTGAGAGCTCCTTGTTTTTAGCAAATATCCCTCAGCCTTGGAAAACAAACAGTGCTATTCCAGAGTTGTGCAATTTTGCCACTGACTGTGTTGCTTCACTGAACGTGGGGTGGTGGCATCAGGTGTGCTTTGGGGTTGAAGTGCTGCTGTCCATGATGTAGTTGTTGGCAAAACACAAGCTCTGTTTTCAGTTTGTTCCAAGGCTGTGGTTTGTTACAAATGGGTTTAAAGGGCTCTTTTTCCAGGAAGGAAGTGCATTTGATCCTAGTGGCATCATAATACATTAATTCAAGGGGGATGTATCCTTCAGCATTCACACTTTGTGCAACTCCATAGAAATCCATTAACAACGTAGTGTAAGCAGCAAAGGCTCTGCTGGACTGGGGAACCCTGCAGAAGTTTCTAGTGACAGGTTGCTTTCAGGTTGAGAAGCAAATTTTTACCAGTTTTCTTGAGCTTAATAGCAATTTATGTAGCACATGATCATCCACCACAGACTGAAGGGGGACAGCACTTCCTATGGGAAGGGAATTAAAAGAGTTTAACCTCTTATTAAGGAATCCTTCAGAATTCTGGCAAAATAATATCTGAGTAGCTGGAGCTATGAGTCTGGGAAGACAATATCCTGTTCTACCACAGCCTTGTCTTGTATCTGCTACATGTTTATGGAGGAAAAAATTGTGATAGAACAGTGATGCTTCTGGCTGCCCTCTGAGTTCAGCAGTGTGGAGTTTGATGGCTTCTTGAGCCAGAGCTGAACCAGCAGAGTGAGTGTAGCAGCAGAGTGGGTGTGCCTGCCATAAATCTGAAGTGCTGTGGGGAAGTGATCCAGAGCTTTCTTTAGCAAGTATCACATGAGGATAAAGAACTGCCCTTTGTATTAATCTGCTGTCTCGGGGTTAGTTCTGGCACCATCAAGTTCCCAAACACCTCTTCTATGCCAGAGAACTCACAGCAGCTTTTCCTATTAGCAGTGTGCACAAGCTGTGTTTTTCTTCTCTGTTCTTAACCTTCCTAATGCTCAGTATTGTTCATCTACTTACATTCTTTAAAATTATATTTTACTCCTAAAATTGGAGCAGTGTCTGTGGAAAAACATATGGTGTACACTACAAAACACTCCAGGAATGAAAGGAGTGTGAGCTCTCAGTTCTGGCTGAGCAGTTCTGACACCTCTGAGAGGAAGAACAGGCCATTCTCTCAGTCTGAATTCATTAAAAGTTCCCATCCAAGAAGCTTTAATGAAATGAAGAGATTTAAGAAAAACAAGCGATTGCCAGATGCAGAACAAAATTTTCCTTCCTTGACAGAGCTCCTACCAAAATATTGTGACCACTGGAACAAAGAATTTACAAGTCTGGCAGTATGAATGATCAGGGTCTTCAAGTGTGAAGCAATTTCAGTGACCTGTTGAATGTGCGCTTTTGATTAAAAATGCAGGAGATTGCTCCTCTCTTACACAAAGTTGCCTCTTCATTTGACATCCAATTTTTATTTCTCAACTTCAATGTGGTATTTCAGCTGTGACAGGGTCAGGCACTGAAATGGGGTCCAGAAAGGCTTTGTGGTTTCCATCCTTGCACACGGAACTCACTTGGACAAGATGCTGAATAAAATGACCTAATTCTGTGTGCTTTGAGCTGAGCTGCTGGATTAGAAACCTCCAGAGAACCCTTTCAGCCTGAATTCCTTGGTGAATTAGGTGAATTTCAGCTGAATTCCTTTGCCCACGTGTGCAGCGGGATAGCAGTGGCAGTGTCCAGCGCAGGGGAGGTGGCGTGGCTCTGCGGGCACTGCTGGGCAGCAGGGCCACTGAGGGTGTGCAGACTGGGGCTGTGTGTGCAAGTAAGCAGCCCAGCTGTGCTGCCATCTGTGGCTCATGGTGGGAATTGGTGCAGATGTGATGTCCTCAGCTAATGCACCCTCATTGCGTTTAGAAGATGCCGAAGGGGGAGGAGGAGAGGAATATCCCATCGACATCTGGCTGCTCCTGGCGTCCTACATCCGCCCTGAGGACATCGTCCG
The DNA here is from genome assembly GCA_034336665.1 of Luscinia megarhynchos. Lineage (NCBI taxonomy): Eukaryota > Metazoa > Chordata > Aves > Passeriformes > Muscicapidae > Luscinia > Luscinia megarhynchos. The sequence goes on from CM067588.1 coordinate 463,324, forward strand.
GTTCTCTCTGATCTGCAAGAAAGCCTGGACTGTCACTTGCACTGCTGCCTTTTGGACCAGGCTCTACAGAAGGTGAGACTCTAGAGGGTTTTTAAACTGGTTGTGGGAGGTTTCAGTAGACAGCAGTTCTCTGCAGAGCCGGAAATAAGGGAATATATTATATATTATATATAGGCCTGGGGCCTGTGTTTGCACATGGTGATGTGGGCCTCTCTTGGCAGGGGGCTGTGGAATATTCTTCTCCCTCAAAGACAAGCTGGGAGAGCTGGGGTTGTTCATTCTGGAGAAGAAAAGGCGTGGAGAAGACCTCCCTGTGGCCTTCCAGTACCTTAAGGGGACTTATAAAAGGGAGGCAGAGGGACTTTTTATATGAGTGGGTGGTGACAGGGCAAGGAGCAATGGTTTTAAACTGAGGGCAGAGGGCAGAGTTAGATTGGATGTTAGGAAAAAGTTCTTGGCTGTGAAGGCAATGAGGTCCTGGCACAGATTGCCCAGAGAAACTGTGGCTGTCCCATCCCTGGAAGTGTCCGAGGCAAGGTTGGAGCACCCTGGGATAGTGGAAGATGTCCCTGCCCATGGCAGGGAGTGGAATGAGCTGAGATTTAAGTTCCCTTCCAGACCAGACCATTGTAAGATTCTAGTATTACATCTTCTTTGGGTCTGAAATGGATCTTTATGGTGTATTCCTGTATGTTCCCTGTAAAATCTCAGAGCTTTGTGTCCTTTTCTGCTTGCCATGGCCCAACACTTGTGTATATCAGTCTCTCCAAGTGTGTATGACATGGTCAGTGCTGAAAGACAAACATCACTGATGGACAACTTGCCCTGCCTCAAGCTCTGATCACAGCCACCTCCCTGTAATTGGGGCATTTTGCACCTGTACAGTGACAGGAGTAAGTGAAAGCAAGGAGGGCAAAAAGGATATAAAGCCCTCTGTCCCAGTGCATGCCACTGGGATATTCCTTCAAGAGAGAACATTTTCTTTACCCAGCTCTACATGTTGCTCAGGAGGCACAAGCAATAGGGGCACAGAGTAGAGAGTAGCTGTGGTCATCCTCGCCCCTGGTTTTTAGTGTGACATTCCCTAGCAAAGGCTGCTTTGGAAAGTGATCAAGGAATAGCCCTTGAGTGCAGGCATTCAGGCTGCTCAGGCAGTGCTGAGAGCTGCAGTCAGCTCAGCTGGGAGTCCCTGGGAACCTGCAGCTTCATCCCCGGCTGGTCTCTGGACAAGCCAGGAATTGTTGGAAATCGTAGCAGGGCGTGTGGGCAGGGAGCCTGCTGGTGCGGTCCGGGCTTTGAGGCTGCCCCGTGGTGTCCTGTCTGGTGGCCCAGAGCGCTGTGGCCGCTGAGCTGTGGCATTTTCCCCGGCACGGCGGCGTGGCTGCCGTGCCCCGGAGTGCCAGCGCTGCTGTGCTCCCGCAGGCACTACAGCCTGGACGCGTACCTGCCGCTGCGCCTGCGGCCCGAGTCCATGGAGAAGCTGCACTGCCTGCGCGCCTGCGTCATCCGCTCCCTGTTCCACATGTACGAGCCCTTCGCCGCGCGCCTCTCCCGGAACCCCGCCATCCCCGACAGTACGCCCAGCACTTTAAAGAACTCCAGAGTAAGTGCATCCCTCAGCAACCGCCATTTGTCTGACCTGTTGCTGGTTCTCTTTGGTTTGTTTTTTCTTTCTAGAAGAAAAACAGATGTGGAGATGGTCACCAGTGAAGCTGGGGTGTAGGATGATCACTAACTGGGTATTCTCAGTGGGATTTGTAAAAGTGGGATGCTTACTTGTACTTCCAGAGTTACTCTTTGGAGTAACTTCTGCCTAATCCTACACTACACTGTTTTAACCAGCAAAAGGGCCCTGGTTTCACTGGATGTCAGAACTGCCAGGGATGTTTGCAGCTCTCCCCTCCTCTGAACAAGGCTCCATAGGATGAGCTTTCATCTGTTTTGCTTTTATTCTGACACTTGTCTGCCGGAGTACATCTCTCTGTAACAGGCCTCTGGAGAGCTCAGGAGTGACACTGATGCCAGGAGTTGTGTCACCCTGCTTTCCTGCATGTCACCCTGCTTTCCTTTCATGCACCATGATCTGGTGCGTGGGTGAGGCAGGGTGGTGACACTGGTGTGAGCATGGCAAAAGTGCAGAGCCAGTGTCTGCTTTGGGACTGGGCTGCACTTGTGTTGGGTTGTGAAGTGTTTGTCTGTGGTTTGGGCAGGTAATTCCCTGGGCTGTCCCAGCTTGGAGTACTTGCATATCATTCCTCTTCAATTGCTGTTGACCATTAACTCTGAAACGCCTTTGTGTTTCTTGTTTGGTTTTAACTTGCAACTGGCCAATACTCTGAGAGCAGCTTAAGCAACAATGTGAATTCTCCACCCTCCAAATCCAAGGTCAAAAACCTTGAGTGAGATTAAACGAGATCTTTGGAACCAAACTGAAGTGGGTTTAATTGAGGAGTTTTTCTTTCTTTTCTGTTCAAAATAGAGGAGCCTCATCTATCTGTACATGACATCCCACCTTTCTTCCTTCCTCTCCCTGTCACAGGCTGTCATAGGCTCGGGGAGCATCCAGCAGCACACAGGAGATGGTGCTGCAGCACAGGGAAAAGCACATGGCTCTGTGTGCAGTCTTGCCTCTGCATCCAGAGCTTCTCATTCTCTTCCTGAGTCCCCAGGCTGGGGATCTTCATTCTTACCAACTGAAAAAGCAAGGGACTTTGAGGAGATTCCAGTAGTCCTGAGCCCAAGCTCCCACTGCTCGTGGCTGTAGCAGCTGGAACCCCGAGGTGGTGCTGGCAGGGTCGGCATTTTGGGAGGATTCCTGGTGACATCATAACGGCTTTGGTGCCCACTGCTAGTGCTTCTCCTGTATAAACAGTCGGAGGAGCATCCTTTAAATGCAGTCTTTCGTTGTTCAGCTTTTAAAAAAGGAAATTAAATGGGGATGAGACTTTATCAGAGCAGTAGAGGTTTGACCTAACCCTTGCAGCATGTAAGAGCCATCCTGAGTCTGGTCTTGCTGTACTACTGCACTGCAGGACTCTGAGCTCCACTTGTGTGACTGTGCACAGAAATTCCTCAGCACAGAGGGTTTGGAGGAGGACCTGGCACTGCCTCCCCACGTTCTGGCTTTCCTGGGCTTTGCTTGTACCTTTGTAGGTTGCTGACACTAACAGCAACACCTACCTTAACTGCATGTGGCTAGAGGAGAGCCCAGCCCCGGGTGTGATCCAACCTAGCTTTTCCTCTTTAATTTCCTTTTTTCTTTCCCTAGCCTAGCTTGTGTGGGACACTGGAGCCGTTATGGTGTCAGCAGAGGTGCTTGCCCTTTAAAGACACCCCATTATTTTGGGCGGAGCGGCAGCCGCACGGCGCGTGTGAAGGGCAGGACGGCTGACCCGAGGACGACATCCTCTGCCCCTTAGGAGGTACTGACCTTTTGTGCTTCACTACTTGCCATGACCAAACAGGTTGCTAGACCAGGTTTTCTCTGCAGGTGAACTACAAATGCCACTGATAGTGGAGTTAAACTCAGCAGCATCTGCTGCTCATCTGAGTTAAAAGATCCGGAGCATGTTTTTACTGGAAAAAACCTGAGGGCTGCTTCCTCCTATGTGCAGGTTATTCCATGCATGTTTCTGAGCTTTACTCCACAGAGCTTTGTTGTTCACCTCATGAAGATTGTGGAGAAAAAAAGTCCTTTAAGGACTCTTGTTTATTGGTATGACTCAGAGTTGAAGTAGAGAATCTTGTATCCCCTTTGGCTTCTTCAGAGTCCCTGTGGTGGAGGCTGGCTCTGGCTTCATTTTATTAAGATCACTCCATTCTGGAATGAAGTTAAATGTGGGCTTTGCCCACAACCCAGTCAGGCCTCTCTTCAGGAGAGACTGTGTATGGATCACAGGGAGTTCTCTTTACCCTTCTTTTCCTGCTGACACTGATGAAAGATGAGGCCAGCTGTGGTGGGCTGGCATCTGTAGTGTGGAAAAGCTTTGAGGAATGGATGGATTGACTTGCCAGGTACTTTCCTTGGCTGTTGAAAGGTTGCTTGTATTGTGGCTGGTAGGCAGGGATTTCCCTCCTACAGGAGTTCTTCTGAGCCTCCTGCTCTAGTGAGCTCCTGGGCAGATGCCTGTGGCTCACACAGTGATAACCAAGTGAAATTGGTTATGTTCTGGTGTATGTCCGTGTGGGAGGGCAGTATTGGTGACTTCTGAGGCTGTTTGAGGCTGGTTTCTCATTTTCTTTTGAAAAGGCACAGAAGGTTGGTCAGACTGTGCTGTCCTGGCAGTGGTTCTGGAATCGAAGCAGTGACAGTCAGTGCTGGTGATGGCAAGGTTAAGGTTTCCATTTGACACCACAGTGGCTTAGGAACTTCTTCATCCATCACCTCATAGCTCATGTCGTGGTCTTTGTATTTCCCTTTGAATCCTTCCCTTCTCAATCCTTATTCTGTTCTCTGTTGTTCCTCACTTTAACCTTGTTTGGAACCCAGTTTAATGGGAGTTGCTGGTGGGTGGAGGGAATGGGTGAATCTGCACTACTCATTCCTGCCCTAGGAAAGGGACAAATGGCACAACAGGATTTTGCTGTTTGGCACATCCGTGACTACGTGTTGCATGAGGAGTTGGCCAGCTTGGAGATCTACACTGCTGAGAGGTTCTTTGAACATAATTAATTTGAATAAGTGGCTCCTAATTGCTCCTATGTAATTGTGTTTGCAATTGGAAGCCTTTATGATCTGTTAAAACTTTCTTAAAGTGGTGCTTCTAAGGGTTCCATAATTTTGTGTTTCTTTTTTTCCACCTCAGTGTCTGCTTTTCTGGTGCAAAAAGATTGTAGGGAACAGACAAGAAGCAATGTGGGAATTCAACTTCAAGTTCAAAAAGCAGGTATGAAAGAACCAGATCAGCTGTGACTTTTGTTTGAAGTAGAAATTATTTATCTGGAGGGATAGGGAAGTGGAAACTTTTTGTCCTTTCAGACAATAAATGCAAGCTGATTCCCATGGTAAACTAAAGCACACTGTGGAACTACACTCAGTTTTCAGTCTGTGGTACCAAGACGTTTAGAATCCCACATTTTTATTTCCTCCTTTGGCATCCTTTCCCTGCTATAGGATGTGGATAATTTTTTACACCAATTAATCTCACCTTTGGGTCATCACTACTGATTGTTACCAAAATCCAGACTGCCTGACTGCAGTGGTCAAAATGCTGACCAAAATCTGAAACTTCTTTTTATGCCATTGCCAAGATTTCTCAGAAAAGTGAAGACAGTCAGCACTGCCAGGGAAAGCCTCCAGTAGTGAGTCTTGGGAGAAGAGAAGCCAGTAATTTCAGGCAGCCACGGGAATTGTGCAGCTTTCCCCTCCGAAGGAATGGTCCTGAAAATTGCCCACCCTGAGTGATGGCATTTGGTTGTTAATGTGACACTTTGCCCAAACACCTGGGGAGGAGGAGACACCCTGGCAGGCTGCCCTGGGGAGGAGCAGCCAAACCCAGCAGAGGCTCCTGCTTTGCTAAATCAGCCTCTCTTTCTTTCAAGTCTCCCAGATTTAAGAGCAAGTGTTGCAAAGGTCTCCAGCCCCCAATCCAGTATGAGGAAGTGCACACAAACCCTGATCAGGATTGCTGCCTGCTGCAGATCACCACCTTCAACTTCATCTTCGTGCCAATTGTCATGGGCATGACCTTCACTTTGGTGAGTGGGAGAAAGCTTCAGGCTTTGCAGATGAGGTTCCTGTAAGGACATGAAGAGGGCACCTGGAATCTCCTGTGTTGGAAGGGACCCACAGGGATCATCAAGCCCAGCTCCTGGCTCTGCACAGGACAACCCCAAGAATCCCACCCAGTGCCTCTTTTGGGCTGTATAAATCCTACTGCTCTATCAGCAAACCAGCTCTGGGAATCATATGGTTAACGAAGAGAGGAAATGCTCAGAATCTCGGTTTAACTTCTCCATTTCCGTTAGCTCTTCCCTGGTTGGTGCAGTGAATAGAAAGGATGTAGAGGCTCTGCCAGGAGCTGTGGTTGTGCAGTGTCTGGGGGCAGGTCAGTTACCACAACTGCAGCAGGTACAGGAAACAGGGAGCAGCACAAGTGGAAGAGTGCCCCCACAGCAAAATATCTCTTTATGGCAATAAATTCTGAGAGGAAAATCCCACATGAGCAAACTCTTTGAATGTGTGTTTGGTCCCTGGTTGGGAGTCAGGGTTTCAGAAGTGGCAAGTGCTCGGGAGAGGTTCAGTCTTGCCTCACTTAGGAGTTGGGCAGTGAGTTCCAGACTTCACTGACAACCACTTGCTTCCAGGTTCAATTAGAATCAGACTGATAAAATTACTTAAATTGGAAAAGACCTTTCAGAGTCCCAGCACTGCTGTGTTCACCCCTAACCACATCTTGCCTTTTGAACACTGCAAGGGGTGTGGCTCCACCACTGCCCAGGTAGTTCCAGTGTTCTTTTACAACCCTTAGTGGTTATTTGGGGCTGCCAGCCAGAGAGCCGGTTTGGATCCAGTGCTGTAGCCTTGAGAGCGTGACTGTGAAACATCTTAGACTTGCACAGTTCAGAGGAATTTATAAAGTCTAGAGGTGTTGTGTTGAGAGCTCTCTTGGCCACTGTGACTTTGTGAAGCAGCTCTGGTCTCCTCTCTTGCAGTTCTCCATCTCGGTGAGCGCGGACATGCGGCACCACCGCGTGCGCCTGATGTTCCAGGACGCGCCCGTGCGCAACGGGAAGAAGCCGCGCGTGGAGCAGGGGGTGCAGGTGGTGCTGGACCCTGTGCACAGTGTCAGGCTCCTGGATTGGTGGCACCCACAGTACCCCTTCTCCCCAAAGGCTTAGTGCTCTCCTGAGGCTGCAGGAGCCTGAATCTGGCAGGCTGAAGAGAATTTCTAGGAACCAGGAAATCCTATTTTTATTTCTGAAATAAATTCTGCAGTCTCCTTGCAAGTGGTTGAAGCTGCTGAGCTAGTTTGTATGTATATAACTTCTGGTCAGTAATGAGCAGAGCTGAGTGTAAAGCAGAAACTATTTGTAAACACACTTTTATGTAAAATTGACATTTTATGATTTGAAAGGAGTTCCCTGGAACTGTTCATTTAAAATCCTTTTGGTGCTAATCAGAGTGGTCCTGTGTTCTCTTGTTCGGGAAGAAGCAGGAGGTTTTGCTTTCCAAGAACTTTCCCTTTTGCTTTCCGGGAACAATTTGCAAACAAAATCCATGTTTGTTTTACTGCAGGAGGATTGTGTTCATGCACAGTGTGATATTTCAGTGTCTGAGAAGCAGTGAGCAAGACAGTAGTGATCAACAATAATCTTAATTGCCAGCCCAGCAGATCTGAGTTGAAGGAAAGAAAAAGGCATAAATGATCAAACAAAGGAATGAATTACTTCAAAGAGACGTTGTAAGGCAAAAGTCTCACTTGAATGTAAAGGTACTCAAGTTCTCACACTGGTGTTTTTCTTTGAAAAGAAGATTTAAACTTTTAAAACCAGAAGCTGCTTTTCAGAGAACATAAACAGGGAGGGAAAGGAGGGGATAAACTAAAATGGCTGAAGCAGTTGTGGAGGACTCAACTCTTTTCAAAGAGCAGTGTGGAAATCTTTCCTGTTGAAGCTGCTGAAGCAGCCACTGATCTGGTTTTTTACTAAACAAATTGATTTCTGTGAGGAAGAAGCAACCCTGAAACTTCCTGTGGCTCTGAGCTGACTGAGAAGTGAGGGGTGCAGGGGCTGGGCCTCTCAGGGGTGTGGTCTGACCAGAATGAACGTGGCTCCCTGGGGAGGTGCAGAGGAGGTGCTGCAGGGCAGGGGAGCAGCTGTGCAGATACAGCCCCTGGACTGAGCTTTGCTGCCTATCAGATATCAGCTCCTCAGTCCTACTGCACATCACATCTGGTCCCAAGCAGGAGGAACAGCACTTACCCACGTAGAATGTTCAGTGAAGCTCCTGAAGGAGAGGGAGTTCTGCCATCTCGGTTTGGACTCTGTGGTCTTCGTGGGTCCCTTCCAGCTCAGAATATCCAGTGATTCTGTGACCCCACATGACCCTGGTGTAGCTGCCCAGGAGGAGTTTCTTGCATATGCCTCTGCCACTCTGTACATCACCACTAAGGACAGCTGCCCCAACCTTGGACCTGTATTGGAGGCTCTTCACATTCACTTCAAACACATTTGGGACAGCCCCTGCTTCACAGTTCCCCTTTCCACCACTGCTGAACGTCTGTTGATAGCATCAGGTAAGTTTTGAAGTTAAATTGGTTTAATAGAGATAAAAGGCAAGACAAATGTGCTGTCCCAGTGCTCGTGGGGCTGCCATGACAGCAGAGCCTGGGCTGTGTTGGTTGTGGTGCGGGAGAGGCAGGGCAGGGCTGGGGCTGGAGCTGTGTGTAAGGGGCTCCATCCCCAAGGAGGCTGTTACAGGGCGGTGGGGGACAACAATCTTGCTTTTGCTGTGGGATTAAACACCGCTGAACTCAGGGGCAGGTGGTGAAGCTCAGGCAGTAAGATGTGGTCAGGCTGCAGTTTCCAGTTGTCCTGGAGGGAGGTGGCTAATTACTCAGAGCCTGGTTCTGACTGTGCTTCAGGCTGTTTCCCTGAAAACTCCCTCATGATGATGCCAGGGCTATGTGGCTGATGATTGCTGTTTCTGCAGGGTCTGGAGGGTGGGAGCAGAGGGGTTTGGTTCCTGGCCCAGGCCAGTGGCAGCAGCGTGGAGCAGGCTGGTGTCTGTGGAGGCTGTGCCCTTACCTGTGGGGAGCCGCTCCAGCTGAGCGGGGCCCTGCCCTGCCTCCTGGGCAGGGCTACAGGACAGCTCCTAGGGCTGTGTGATACTGCCATCTGGCAAAGCAGGAATAGCTTCTGATCAGGCATGTGGCAGATGCAGGGGGCAAAGGTGCTTGGCAACTCCCAGAATTCCCTGGCTGATGGCAGGCGGTGCAGCCGCAGTGGGCGGCACAGGCTGGGACAGCAGGAGGCAGGTAGATGGGATGTTTCCTGCTGCCAACAGACTTGCTAGGTTCAAATATGGGTATTCAGATACAGACAGATGCCCCTAAGCCAGAATTGTCCCTCCCTGGCCAGGCTTTTTCTAGGCTGAAATGTATAAATGTACAAGAACAATTCTCAGTCTTTTCCTTTACAAAGCTTCTGTGGTCCACAGCTGGAGCTGTGCTGATCAGCAATGCTGGCAGGGATTGGGAACCTGGTCTGATCCATGTTGAGAGGCTGGGGGGTGGCAGGGATGCTGTGGAGGGGAATTCTACCTCTGTGTAGAGGTGCAGAAGGTTGCAGGTGTTCCCCTTGGTCCTTACCCAGAGCATCAGATGCTGAACCGTGGGCTGAGGTTTGCTCAGTGAGGGAGTAACACTGAAGCTTAGTCCCAAGAAAGGTATTTTCACTCTGGCCCCCGAGCCCAGCCTCTCATGAAGCTTGATTGCAAAAGAAGTCCTCTTCAGTGTCCTCCAGGGTGGGATGCAGTGAGTGCACCGGCAGGAGTGCCTGTGGTTTGGTGTCACCCATTTCTGTAGGACATGGCTCAGAGGGGTCCGTGGGGGTGTGGAAGTGGAGCCCCAGAGCAGCATCAAGTGGCTCTTCCTGTACTCTTCCTGCTGTGTGAGGCCCCGTTCTACCTTTGCTTTGTCATGCTCCTGAATAATGGAAGGGCTGTAAACAGATCCTGCCGGGCTCTCTGGTTTCCTAGGGGAGACAGGAAGGCTTGGCCACCACCCTCACCCTGCTCCTGTCCTTGTCAGGGATCCGGTGTCCAACAGGAGCTGAGCTGGGTAAGGCGAGGCCTGGGGGCTTGGGGAAAGGGGCTGGGCCCTGCTGTGCGCCCCCTTGTGCCTGTCCCATCCCAGTCCCTCTGCTTTGGCCCCAGCTAGGGGAACTGGTCCTCCCTGACCCCTGAGCTGGGTGTGCCTGTGCAGCCACAGGGCACTCTCAGAGCAGCCTTTGCACCTGGCTTCTTCGGCTTGTTTTAAAAGCAAGCGAAAATATTCAAAAAACCCTGGTTTCAGCCACCCCCCTGTTACCCCCAGTAAAATATTTTGGTGAGCAGTGTGTTTGGGTTTGGGGGCCAGAGGGAGGTTTGAGCTGGAGGTTTGAAACCTGGTTGTTTTCCTGGGCACTGGGGCTATGCTGTGGCCCTCACAGGGGGGCAGGTGGAGGGACCCTTTTTCAGCACCCAAACACCATTTGGGGCTTGCTCCATAGTGTAAAGGGATGGCTGGATGAACTGGCTCAGCCTGGGTTTGTGGCACCTGCTTTGAGGGTAAGAGGACCCAGGATGTTTGCCTGGGCACTAGGAGCTGTGTCCTAGCTGTGGATTCCTTTCCTGCTCCTGGCAGGCTCGTGGATGTGCCTGGAGAGGGTCAAATGCTGCCCTAGCACTGCCCCTGAAGCAGCCTATGGGACCAGCTGGAGTTTGGTGGCTCTGCTGCTCCCGTTGGCAGTGCTGGCTGTTCCTGTGGCAGGGCTGCTGCACCCTGAGCGTTGGGGATGCAGGGCTGTGCTGGGTGTCACAGCCCTCCTCCTCTTCCTTTCTGTGGGGCAGGAAGGACCAGGTTTCCTTCCTGTGCAGGGTGGGGGTCAGGGGCAGCTGTGGTGAGAAAAGCCCTCCCCCTCCTGCAGCTGCCTCCAAACCCCACAGTCCTTTCTACCTTGGGCCACTGGGCAGCAGAGCTTTGCTGGGCTGCACCATCCCGGCTCCCTTGGCCTCCTGGAGTCCTCCAGCCCCTGCCCAGCTGGGAATCCTGCACTGCCCCTGCTCCAGTGCAGGTGGGGTGTCCCCACTGAGCCCCTGGGACCTCACGGGGGCAGAGCATGCCATCCCACCATAGGAATGTAAGGGTTTAAACCCAAATGATGTAGGAAAAGTGAAAGCCAGCAGATGCACGAGCCTGGGCATGTCTCTTCTGCCTTCCCAGCACCATCAGCTGCTTCCTGCCCTACTGGATCTCTCTCGCAGAGGTGTCCCAGGCTCCCTGTGCTCCCATGGGGAGCAGCTGGGGCTGGAAGTCGGCATGGGGGATTTGTAGAAGACGGAGCTTGGCAAGAGACGTGAGGCCTCCTGAAGGTAGGAGCGGTCCAGGCCAGCAAGGAAGAGAAGGGAGTGGGATCCACACTTCTGTGTGAATCGATAGGGTGGGTGGAATGGAAGGGAAGAAGCTTCCTCTCCATAGGGATGCTATGGGTGGGCTGCTGTGTGGGAAGGAGCTGATCTGCTTGGGAGCTGGGGACAAGCAATGCGATTGGTGACTCGTGGATGCTCCAGAGCCGTGTTCCTGCTCCGGGTCCAGAGGGAAGGGAAGCAGTGGGAGAAAAGGCTTGGAGGAACAAATGTGGCCCGCATTGGTTCATTGGTATCAGAAGGGGCTTCATTCCCAGCCCAGCTGTGAGGCCCAGTGCTCCAGTGAGGAGCTGGAGTGTGTGGGGAAGCTGTCCTGTCCTGGGGCTACATGCTGGGTAGGATCCAGGTTCTGGATCCCGGGGTGCCAGGTGTGAAGTTCTGGCTCTGCAGCCCTAGAGGTTTTAGCCGCCTCAGCACAAGAGCTGGAAAATAAATGGGCAAAAAGCTGTGCCAGGTCCATGCCACCAGCTGCTGGCTCAGTGAAGTGGCGGGTTCGTGCCGGAGTTGGGGATGCCGGGGCTGCACAAGAGCCCCCGGCGGGGTGTGGTGCTGCCCGGGGCACTGGAGCTGCCTGTGAGGATGGGGTCAGTGGGTGGGACACAGCTGATGCCATCCTAGGGTGCCCGTCCGCGAGGCTGCCGCATTCCCACGGTGGGCTGGGGCCCCTGGCCCGTCCCGCGTGGGCTCCCGCCGGCCTGGCCGGTTCTCCGAAGCTCCCGGGGCAGAGGCCGCCGGCGAACGCTCCTCCTCTGCGGGAGGCAGGCGAGGACTCGGGGTGGGGCTTTGCCGAGCGAGAATCCGGAGTGCGGCCAGCCCGGGGAAGTTGCCAGGGCCGAGCACCCCGGAGAGCGAGGCTGCCGCCCACCCGTGAGTCTGTGCCATCGGCGGGTGCGTCCGGAGCGGAGCTGGCCGGGCCATCTCCGGCTGCCATGGGAGAGGGTGCCTGGGGAGCCGGGGCTGAGGGCAGGGGGCTGGCCTGGGGGTTCCCCAGCTGTCAGCGGTGGAGACAGGATCGGTGTAGGTGTCCCTCGCTGCAGGGACCCCCCTGTTCTGTGGGACACCTGCGTGGTCCGAAAGCTTTGGGCCCCGGAGCCGTGCGCTCCTGGAACAGGGCAGCCCCTGGAGCAGACACCCACGGACAGTGGGGCCAGACCCCTGACTCCCAGGGGGCTCAGGAGCCCCCATCCCACACAGCCCCTAATGGCCACAATTTGCCCACGGGGAACGCTGTGGTGCCACAATTGGCAGTGTCCCCCACCCGTTTCTGTGCTAGGTGCCATCCCACCCCTTTCCATCCCGGGGACCCGCAGGGTGGGGCACTGAGCAGTGCTGCAGGAGAGCTGGTGTTTACCCTCGTGGGTGCCGCAGCTGAGTCCGTGCCTCCATTTCCCCCAGCATGGAAAGGCTCTCCTGGCAGTGGGAAGGTAGCCCTGGCTGTGTCCTTCTCCTTGTGCAGCCAGCCCTGCTGTCCCCAGTGCCGGCGGAAGCAGCTGGAGCTGCCTGCACACCGGGAGCTTCCTCGAAACCTCGTGGGACTGAGGCTGGGAATGGAGTGCTCTTCCCCTGCCCTGGACTGTGGCTGGGGAGGAGTTTGGTTCCAAGGAAGTGGCTCTCAGCTGCTCCTGGCCAATGTCCCCACAGGGGGGTGGCTTTTGGGGACATCTGCAGTGGGGTGCTGAGCTGTGGGGAAGGTGCCTGAGGTGCTGGAGCAGAGTGTGGGGACAGGGACACTCTGTGGAGGCACTCTGAGCTGGAGCAGGAGGATGCTGCACCCCTGGTTGTGCCCACTTACCTGGGCTGCTGCATTCCTCCATGGAGACAGAAGTCCAAAGTCCAATTAGTGGGCTAATTACGGGGCTGCACTCGATCCCTTCTGTTCTGTGCCTGTGACCCCTGTGCCCTGTAGGCTGCCTGCTCCGTGGGCGAAGCTGCTGCCTGTGAGAGCAGGGGTGCCTAGCAGCATCTTGTTTTCAATGCAGGATGGGCCCTTGGCAGCCAGACACTCCCCAGCAGCCAGAAAAACCATTGGCCACCCAGAGTGGCCAAATGCCTGGCCAGGCATGTGGCCAAGCCTTGCCCTTCCCAGCTCGCCTCGTGGTCCTGGCTGTAGATCTCAGACGTCCAGGCTTGCAAATCTACGTCCAGGGTGGCATCAGCGTGATGTCCCCGTGTCTCAGACAGATCCCCAGTGCTGCTCCCCCCCTGAGCTGGTGAGGTCCCCACTGTCTCCAGAGCTGTAAGGGATGGTGAGGCCCCACTCTCTGCTGGGACCTGGGCAGACTTTGAGCAGCTCCAGGAGCTGGTTGTCTGTGCCGGCAGTCAGTCCTGCCCCGCCTGGCAGCACGGCTCTGCGGCTCCAAGTGTTTATCTCCACAGTGCGAGCGTGTCCCTGGGCGGGGTCAGTGCCCCAAGGACGGAGCTGCAGCGCACAGTCTCTTGAGGAGCTGACAGCCCCCACCAAAGGACTCCTGGGCACAGAAACTGGAGGGTTCTTCTTAAAATAAGCCCAGCATGGGCTTCAGGGCAGCGATCCCAGAGGTGCTGTGCTCCAATCTGTGGGGCCCGAGGGTGGGCTCAGAGCATCCTCTGCACAGCGGTGGTCGGGGCAGCCAGATGTTTAGAGCACAGTCCTGGGAATCTCAGCCTTGGTTTGGGAAGGCTTAGGAGGACTTTTCTGCCAAGCTGCGTTGACCAAGACAAGCCAAGGCACTGTGAGCAGTTTAGATGGGGCTGAGGATGTTTGCCCTGTCAGGCTGGGCATTCACCTGGGCTCAGCTGCCTCTCTTCCAGGGCAGCACTGTCATATTTATAATGGAAAAAACACAGGAGCCTTTTAGCTTCCTGCCACACCTCTGCTACAAGGTAAAATATCTCAAGGTCACTGCAACTTCCTGAAAGGTGACACTGTCCCCTCAGGGACGTCTTTTGTGTCCTACCAAGTAGGGAATGGGGCTGGGACAGAGTGAGCTGGTGCCTGCCTGGAGGAAGGTGGGAAGCTGCTTCCTCCTCTCAGTGCTGGAAGAGCAGCTGGGCCCATTTGACACCTGGGTGTTTCCCAGGGCTTGGTCACAAATCCTGGGGTGTTGGTAACTGGTCCTGGGGTGTCCCCACAACCCGAAAGTTTTTCGTGAGGTGCTATCATCTGCATTTCTTCTGCCTCCAGCTCTGGGGTGCTGCTTGAGGTGTCCCAGGGCAGCCGAGGTGTCCTGGGGCTGGTTTGAGGGGGATTTTTATATCTGGTTGATTTTGTCCTGGTCAGGTTGGGGTGTCCCTGTCCCTGCCTACCCAATGGGGACAGTGCACAAGTGTCCCCTGATGCCCCGTGGCTGCCCTCAGATGTGATGTGGGTGCTCGGGGCAGGGGGGCAGTCCCCGGGGTGTATCCAGGTGCTGTCCCATGCAGGGGCGGTGGCTTTCCCCAGGCTGTGCCCTGACATGTCCCCTCTCCCCAGGCCTCAGCCAGCAGGGGCCATGCGATGCTCCCTGAAACGCTCCCTCACAGCTCTGCTCGCTGCCTCCTTCCTCATCCTCCTCTTGCTCCTCTATGGGGACAGCCAGCAGGAACAGGATCTCCTGGAGGTGAGTCCCCAGCCAGTGATGTCCCACTGGAGAGGCCACTGGAGCATCCCTCTATCCCCTCCTGCCCCACACAGACCCCAACCTCAGCTCTGCTCTCTTCCCTGCACCATGTCACCCCCAACCCCCAGCTCTGCCTTCTCTCCCTGGGGTTGCCCTGGGCAGCTGGACCCCCCTGAATCCTGGAGTTGGGAGGGCAGGACAGGGGCTCCCCTTCGCTTCTGGGTCCCCCTGTTGTCATCCCTGCTGGCTGCATGGTGCTCTGGGATGTGACCTGATTGCCTTTGGCTCCCATGCAGGTGGAGCTCGGGGGCCTGGCTCCCGACAGGCTCCTGCTGCGGCCCGAGGGAGCCCAGCACATCCTCAGGGACACAGCTGAGCTCTCTGCACTCCACAACGTCTCCTACCAGCTCCTCGCTGGCTCCCCGGCTCCCCGAAAAAGTGAGTGCTCCTGCACCCTCTGGGTGTGCACAGCTGGGTGTGCACAGCTGCACGTCCCAGCAGGGACTTGCCCCCTCACTGCTGCTGGGGCAGGGAGGAGCTGTGTCCAGCCGTTTTGGGTGGGGGCCTGCCCACTACCTCCTCCAAAACCTCCAGAGCCTTCACTGCTCGCTCTGGGGATGGAGGAGCTGGGGAAACTCCATGTGCTCCATGAGTGACCACAGGTGTTTTGGGCTTCCCAGACCTCTCTGGGGAGGGTTGCAGAGATCTCATCTCCCCAGGGTTGAGCTTCTAGGAGAGATGGTGAGCTGGACCACTGGGACAGGCCCATAGTGTGGGAGAAGTGGGCCAAGCTCTCGGACAGGTGCACAAGAAGCAATTCCCATGCAAATCCCGTGGGAGGGAGCTTAGGGCAACCTCTGAGGCTGTGCTGGAACTAGCACAGGAATGATGCTGTCCCAACCAGCAGCAGGAGAAGCTGAACCAAGGCAGCCACTGCTGAGCCATGGGGGGACAGAAGGTGCTTGATCCCAGTATGGGTGCATCTTCATGAGGTGTGGAGTGGGGAACACTTCCAGGATGTGCAGTGTCTTGGTCTGAAAAGACAGGCGTCTGCTAAGGAAGTCAGGAGCCTCTCTTGAAATGGAAAATGTAAACCCCCTCCCTCTGAATTATTACAATTTTGATATTAAGGGGCTCTCAGGCAAAGATATGGGAATAGGAATAACTGTTCTTTACTAGGAAAATTAAAATACAGTAACAAAAAAAAACCCACTGAGTCAGAATGCAACCTGACACCCCATCAGTCAGTCAGGGTGTTGGTAGCAGTCTGATTAAATGGTGGCTGCATCCTCCTGGAGTGGCAGATGTGGTTCTGTTGATGCAGTGGTCCTGTAGAAGGTGCAGTTTTCTTCTGAAGGTCCAGAGGTGGTGTAAATGGGCCTGGTCTTCCTCTGGAATCCAGTGGAAGAAGGCTGCTGTGGTGTTCCAAATCTCAGATTTTATCTAGGTAGGAAAGGCTTGGCTCCTCCCCTGGCTGGAGCATCTCCCAGTGGGATGATGTAATTTTATCAGTCATGCCCTGGGACTCAATGGCCCGTTGACAGAAGATATCTCCTGGAGGAGGGATGGGTTGTGGAAAAGATAAAGAGCACTCCCCCACCTGGTTTTAGCAGCTGGCCCATTGAAGAGGATATCTCCCCCAGAGTTATGAGGGATAGGTCATGGAAGAGATAAATAACACTGCTCCACCTGGTTTCAACAGATGGTGATAGAATACATACTTCTGATTGCTTCTTGCATTGCAAACTAAGACATGCAGCCATACCAATAAGCCATTCCTGCATTATAGACTCTCTCTGCACTGTTACTTGCCTGGGTTTGGTTTTTTTAAGGTGTTTTTCAGGAATATTTCTTCAGAGGAGCCCCTGCCTCCTCAACTTGCCTCTTGCTGACATTTGGGGCAATTTTGGGCTCCTCCTGAGATGCTGAAGGCTTCAGCTTCAGGAAGGACCCACCTGCCTTAGATACAGGTTACAAACAGCACTGCCCCTGCAGGCTGGCCATGGGAAAAGGTTTTTGGAGCCCTTTCATTACATCTTGCAGGGAAGAACATCATGTGGCGATCCAGGTCACCCCTCTGCCTGCTCATGCCTTTCCTGTGCCTTGCAGAATTCCTGGCAGTGGGACTGGCGTCCGTGCAGAGGCCACGTGGCTTCTACCTCCTGGCCACGCTGCAGTCCCTCTTCAGCCAGTCCTCGGAGGAGGAGCTGCAGGAGATGGTGGTGGTGGTGCACCTGGCGGACACCGATCCTGACTGGAACGTGCGCGTTGCCGCCGCCATCGCCCACAAGTTCGCTCGCCACATCCTCCTGGGCCAGCTGCTGCTGATCCACGCTCCCCCCGAGTTCTACCCCACCCTGGAAGGCCTGAAGAGGAACTTCAACGACGCAGAGGAGCGGGTGAGGTTCCGCGCGAAGCAGAACGTGGACTACGCCTTCCTGCTCGCCTTCGCCGCCAACCTCTCCTCCTACTACCTGATGATCGAGGACGACGTGTGGAGCGCCAGGTCCTTCCTGACGGCCATCCGCAGGGCGCTGGCTTCCCAGGAGGGCTCCAGCTGGGCCACCCTCGAATTCTCCAAGCTGGGCTACATTGGAAAGCTCTACCGCTCCAGTGACCTTCCTCGCCTGGCTCGCTTCCTCCTCCTCTTCTACCAGGAAATGCCCTGTGACTGGCTGCTGGTCCACTTCCGCCAGCTGCTCACCCAGAAGGACGTGATCCGCTTCAAGCCATCCCTCTTCCAGCACATGGGCCTCTACTCCTCCTTCCAGGGCACTGTCAACCGGCTAAAGGACGAGGATTTCCAGGCCGATGCCTTGGATGTCCCGGACAACCCGCCGGCATCCCTGTACACCAGCATGTCCATCTTTGAGAACTATGAGCCCCTCAAGGCCTACAGCTCGGCACAGGGGTACTTTTGGGGCAAAGACCCAGCAGCTGGCAGTACTTTTTCCATTGTGTTCCAGCAGCCAGCTCGAGTCAGCCGTGTCCGGGTGCGCACGGGCTCCGCGGAGCGCCCGGGCGATTTCCTGCACGCAGGGCTGCTGGAGCTGGGCCAGCGCCGGGGCCGCGGCCGGGACTGCTCCTCCTATGTCCCTGTGGGCTCCTTCGAGAAGGGGATCCTGGAGCAGCAGGGCCTGGAGAGGCTCCTGCCCGGGCCCGTGGAGTGCGTGAGGATCCGGGTGACGCAGGGCCAGAGCGAGTGGCTCATCATCCAGAGCATTGATATCTGGACCACAGCAGGCGTTTGAGCACAACACCTGTGGGAGGATGTCAAGGCAGCTGGATTTGGTTCTAAGAGATCCTTTGTTTTTCACTTTCTCTTTCTGGATAAGAAATTAAGTTATTGACTCCCACTGCCCTGTGTCTGTAGAGATGGGAACCACTGGTGTGGGCTGTGCATGGGTCTAGGAGCAGGGCCCATCAGGATGTGCCTGCTGGGGAATGGCCCAGTGAGCCAGAGATGGGACACAGGAAGGGGAAGGGAGCTTGGGAGTAGTAGAAAACCTTTCCTCTTGGGGAGGATGATTTATAAAGCAAAGCTAATCAGCTAATTAACTAACCAAGTAATCAGGCAGTAGTATTTTTTGCAGCCTCTCCACACTTTACCTGCTTACCTTTTCTAACTTTTTCCAAAACTCTTGATTTCTATCTCCCTCCTCTCTGATCCCATTTCCTAGCTGCTCCTGGAGGGGTCAGGGGAAGGAGCTCTAGGGCTGCTGCTCACCAAAGCCCTCGCCCTGCAGGCTCAGCAGGCGGGCGGCAGCAGAAGCTCCCAGTGGTGCCCAGCCATTTCCCAGTGCCGATCGGCAGCCACGGCCACCAGATGGACCCCTCAGCCCGGCCCCGGCGGCGCCTCCCACCAGGGACCTCATCTGTGTTCAGGCGGGATTCACTCGGAGAGGGAAGGACAGGCAAGACAGGGTTTTTACAAAGGGGAGGAAGGCCCAGAATTGAGCACCTGGTAACAAAGATGAGCCAAAGAAAACATGACCTTGGTATACTGTGAAACTCTGGGCTCTTTTTAGCTCAGTGAAGTGCTGAAGGGTAACTGGGGTACACACAGACTCCCAAAAGCTGCTGTTTGGGTTTGTGTAGCTGGGCCAGCTTGGAGGGCTGGATGCTCCATTAGCAGCTGCTGGCCCCAGTATGCAGGGCAGTGACTGGCACCTCCCCCAATCAGGCTTTTAGCAGCAATTTCTCAGCTTCCTGCAAAGGGAAGAATTCCAGTCTGCCCAGATTTCCCATGGGATAGGCCAGAGAAGTTAAGTCACTAAGCTGAGCCAAGCAGGACTCTGGTCTGCCCCTGTTCCAAGCCTGGCTCTCCTGGAGCAGGACAGTCACTGTCAGCAGGGAGCAGTGCCAGGGACACTCCTGCAGTGCCATAACCACAGCTCTGGCTTGAGGAGGCATCAGAGCTCACCTGCTGGGCACTGGGAGGCAGATGGAGATCACCAGCCCTGGCATGTTGGGGTCTTTCCCCTGAAGAAAAAGCCACTCAGGTAGTAGATCTTTGTCTGCATTTAATACAGATGTGCTACACCATACACTCCAAATGTTCTCAGTGGGATCAATATACATGGCAGAACCACTGCTGCTTCCTCCACACAGCCCAAGTCCTGTCAGAGCTCTTGGAGTGTTCTGAGTGGCACAAGTGTTCACTTCCCAGGGCCCTGACAGGTGTTTCCAGCGCTCCAGGAGAGACTTTGCCCCCGTTCTCTTGGACAAAAATGCTGCTGCCCACCCTGGGAGAACACCAAGGGTCACCGGTGTGGGTCCAGATGGAGAGGTTTCACCCCAGGAGGTTTTTATCTACTGGTAAAGCACGAAAGATATGTAAACCAGCTTTTTACCTGTTGGGCTCTTACGGATCTAGTACTAAAAGGTTTTGTGATATTCACCTGCCCAGAAGCAAGCTGCAGTCTCAGTTATGCTGGTGTAAACCTGGACAGACTCCAGAGGTATGGAAATCTCTCCATTTACATCAGGATAAGTGGAAGCAGCAGTGCCCACTGGCAGAAGCCCCTTCCCCTTTGTTCCT
Source organism: Luscinia megarhynchos (assembly GCA_034336665.1). Taxonomy (NCBI): domain Eukaryota; kingdom Metazoa; phylum Chordata; class Aves; order Passeriformes; family Muscicapidae; genus Luscinia; species Luscinia megarhynchos. The sequence continues at coordinate 483,071 of CM067588.1, forward strand.
GTGCTGCACACATGGCTCAGCACCACAGTGTCCAGGGACCATCAGTGCACACTGGAGGAGGAGGAGGTGGTTGCTGCATCCTGGAGAAACGTTACATAATTTATCCCACATTAAAATTCTCCCAGTTTTTATCCCAGGAAGAGTCAGCCAGCTCCCAGCGCTCCATTCCCAGCCCCTGTCCCTGCTGGGGTGGGCTGATGGAGTTCTGTGTTCAGCCGAGCTCCACATGGCAGCCATAGCCCAGGGGCCAGCGCAGCTGGGCAGGGGAAGGACAGGGGACACTCAGAGAAGCCTTTGGGGCTGCTGCTCCCTCTGGAGCCGGTGAATCAGGGAGGGTTGGAGGCTCCATTCCAAGGCTGGGCTGTCCCGACACGGCAGAGCCCAGCAGAACTAGCTCAGCATCTTGTGGCGGTCGAACACCGTCTTCCTCTGCTCCTGCACCTGCCGCTTCCAGCGCTGCTGCGCCCCCTCCACGCGCTCCAGCACCGTGTTGGCCCTGGCAGCAGCCAGGGGCGGCACTCCGGCCAGCGAGCGAGCGTCCTGCAGGGAGAGGGAGGCGCTGGAGAGCACGGAGCGAGGAGGGGCTTGGGGAGAAGCTGCACTAAAGAGCAGCTCAAGGGCTGAGTGTTCTGATGAAAAAGCTCCTTTTCAGAGCTCCTCAACACCAGCCCCCAAGTCCTTGCTCTTGGGAATCACCCACGACTCCAGGTAAAAGTCCCCAGGAGAGGAACCGCACAAAGCATAGAGCTCTGCTGGAAATCCACTCCTGCGAGTCTGCAAGGAGCCACAGTGCTGAACTGAACATCCCTCCACTAAAACCAGGCTGACAGTGGATGGAGATCCATCATGGCACAGGAACAAGGCCTATCCCAGAGGACTTGTAAGCTGGAGTGAGATAAACCTCACCTAACACCAGGCATTTACCATGCACACCTGGATCTACATCTGAATTCCTGCTGCAGAGCAGGGTGCAAACCCATGGCTGGGATACAATCTCCTCCTGCAGGACCTTCTTCTTGAGGAGAGGCAGAGGCAGTGGATGGACTGTGAACACTGGAGCAGCTGCTCCTCACTTGCATTAGGTTAAGAAGGAATTGGGCCAAATAGTTTATACTCACAACAAAGTACAAATATGACAATCCAACCCAGTGCTGCAACTGCATGAATTTTATGCAGCAAGAAATTGGTCCTCTCCCCAGAACTGGTGTGTGACCAAGAGAGAAAGAGAGAGAGAGTGGCTCTTTCTTTGTTACTGGGTCCTGATCATTTTGCCCATGGTTTCTACGCCAGCATTCCTCTAAACGATGGGGTTTGAATGAAATTCTGCTCTGGGGAGAAGCACAAGGAAAAACAGCCTGGATATAACCCAGGGCCTAGCCTGAGAGCAAGATCAAAACAGCATCTCATAGGCTAGTGTTTTAAGGGTCTAAAAGATGTTTCAGCCAACACTTAAGCTCATCCTCCCTGCAAGTTCAGCACCACAAAATCCCACTTGGGACACTGCACAAACAGGATCTGACTTTTTGTTCCCTCTAGATGGATGAACCAAATTCAGGCCAGTTGCTACAAAGCTCCCTCTGCCTCTGAGGGCATGGCTTGCCTTGGGCTCATTACACAGAGCTTTGAATATTCCTTGTGCTTGTGCATGACCTGCAGACATCTGGGTCTAAATGTTCACCTGTGTAAGTGCCCCCAAAGCAGCAGTGCTGGTCCCTCACTGTCACAGGAAACAAGCAGGAGGTCACTGTTTCCCTGTCCCCTATCCTCCTGCCCCTTGTGTGCACCCTGTGCCCCCTCACCTCGCTGTCCTCCTCGTTGTGCAGGGGCTGGGTGTAGGGGTCTGGCTTGCGGATCAGGGGGTCCACGAGCACCAGGAATGCCATGTAGAGCAGCAGAGCCCCCACCACCGACAGGTAGATGATGATGATCACCTGCAGGTGAGGACAGCGCAGGGGGAAGGGATAAGCAGTGTGGATAAGCAGCACCACAGAGGTCAGGAAGGTCCTTTGCAGCTGCCTCCAATGTGTGGTCTCTTGCTCTCACTTTACTCACAAGAGTCTCTTGCTCTTGCCTGGAGGCCATGGTGCTGCCATCACTGCACAAACTGTGCTGATGCTCTCACTGTGCCAACAGAGGACATGTTCTGCACAGGAAGGACAATGAGATGGGGCCCTGGTCAGAGATGCTTGGTACTGTCACACATCCCCAGCAAGAAGACTGGGCTCCCACACAGCTTCTCACTACCAGGAATGCCCATGGCTTGGACACAGAAATCACAGAAGTCACAGAACCCCTGAATTTCTGACATTGGAGAAGATGTCTGAGATCATGGAGTCCAACCTGTGACCAATCCCTACCTTGTCACCCCGCCCAAAGCACTCAGTGCCACCTCCAGGGTGTTCACCAGGGACTCCACCACCTCCCTGGGCAGCCCCTTCCAGTATCCAACACCCTTTTTGTGAAGAAATTCTTCCTAATGCCCAACCTAAACCTCCCCTGGTGCAGCTTAAGACCATGTCTTGTCCTGTCACTGGCTATCTGGGAGAAGAGGCCAACCCCCACCTGGCTGCAGCCTCCTTTCAGAGAGTTGTAGAGAGTGAGCCCCTGGCACTGCCACCATGTACTCTGCTGTGACAGTTTTCTTTCTGGGCTCTTCACCAGGAACCCAGGTGTGCCAGTGGCTGCTGTGGCACAGCAGGGGCAGAGGGCAGGCAGTGACTGCAGGCACCTGGGCTGCTGTGGCACAGCAGGGGCAGAGGGCAGGCAGTGACTGCAGGCCCCTGGGCTGCTGTGGCACAGCAGGGCAGGCACAGGCAGTGACTGCAGGCCCCTGGGCTGCTCTGACACAGCAGGGCAGGCACAGGCAGTGACTGCAGGCACCCTGGGCTGCTGTGACACAGCAGGGCAGGGCACAGGCAGTGACTGCAGGCCCCTGGGCTGCTGTGACACAGCAGGGCAGGCACAGGCAGTGACTGCAGGCCCCTGGGCTGCTTTGGCACAGCAGGGCACAGGCAGTGACTGCAGGCCCCTGGGCTGCTGTGACACAGCAGGGCAGGCACAGGCAGTGACTGCAGGCCCCTGGGCTGCTGTGGCACAGCAGGGCACAGGCAGTGACTGCAGGCCCCTGGGCTGCTGTGACACAGCAGGGGCAGAGGGCAGGCAGTGACTGCAGGCCCTGGGCTGCTCTGGCACAGCAGGGCAGGCACAGGCAGTGACTGCAGGCCCCTGGGCTGCTGTGGCACAGCAGGGCACAGGCAGTGACTGCAGGCCCCTGGGCTGCTGTGGCACAGCAGGGCAGGCACAGGGGACTGAGCTCAGGTACCTTGATGGTGGTGGTGCTGCGCTCCTCGTACTTGCACTCGCAGAGCAGGCAATAGGCCTCCACGTCATTCCCGGGCACTGGCATGGGCTCCACCACGTGCAGACAGTTGCTGCAGCACAAACAAACCACAATCAGCAGCAGCACAAGGTGAAACCAGTGCTCTGTGCAAGGACACTGGGGTGACTTTGTCTGTGTCCCAGCCTTCCTGTCAGGCTGATAACACTGATCTGGTGTTAAGAGCTCCCCTCACAGCCTAGCACAGATATGTTGTCCCAGTGCCTTTTGCAGGGATCCAGTCCAGGTGGAAGGGATTGGAGGGCACACCCTACATCTGCGATGACCAGTGGCATCCCATATCATCCCAGATTCCTCAATTTCTGTTTAAAAAATGTCCCTAGCCTGGGTTGAACATCACCCAGCAAAGCAGCTCCCTCGCAGACACACAGGCAGGGAATCTCTTCCTCAGCAGCAGCTGGGAACTGCAGAGCTTGGCTGTCCAGGACCCACCCCTGAGGCTGCTCCCCCTCACTCACCAGTCCTTCTGGGACACATTCTTGTTGTAGATGTGCCCGCTGATGTTGCGGTACGGGGGGCAGATGCACTTGCAGCGAATGTCCTCAGAGCTCTGCAGGGCACAGGAGCCATGTGAAGGAGGGGACATGGCTCTGTCCCCTCACACCCCACCTCTGCTGTGCCCCACACGTGGCTCAGTGTCACCCACCTTGCTGGCCTGTGCTGGGGGACACAGCACACAGCCCAGCAGCACCAGCAGCAGCACGGGGCTTGCAAAGTTCCGGGAGCTCTGGGCAAACATCCTGGGAGCCTGAGGGAACAAAACTCACATACAGGATAGAGCATCTCGGCTGAAAGCAGACACAACAAGGTAGTCAGAGATTTTTTTTTGGCCCACTTGCCTCTGTTTTGCCCAGGAAGAAGAAATTTGTTCCTGAATCACAGCTGATGCCAAGCCAGAAACTCTTGGAAGCAACACAGGTGCCAAGAACACTCCTCTCAGAAGAGCTTCTACCCTGTACAAGAACACATCCAGACTACCCCAGCCCTGCAAAAATATTGCTGACTTCCTTACAACTGGACTTGCAAAAGGCCTCCTGTTCCTCTCTTACTATCCTGGAGCCCAGCTACAGGTATTTTGGTGCTGACAGTTTTGCTCAGTAAAAGACACAGAACTAGGAAAACCACGGAGCAAGAGTGACCTGAAGCAGTACACTGCAGCCTCCCTGCTGCACTGTCACACATGGTAAATCATCCATCTTCTGACATTCAAAGTCTTGTTGGTGAAGGGAATGATGTCTTTTCCTGTCATGAGCTATGGGAAAGGGATGGAATATTCCTAAATATTCCAAACCAATTCCTAAACCTCCTTTATCTCAAGTCACCTGTTCAGTAAATCCTGATTTTAAAATTACTTCAAGCTGATAGCTTGGTGAATTCATTAACACCTTTTGCTACATATCACAGAACAGTCTGGGCTGGAAGGGACCCTGAAGATCATCTCCTTCCAACCCCCATGTGTGTGGATAAAGTTGTTCCAGAGACGTGTGCTTCCACAAATCCATAAGAATATAATTTACCCCCTGTGCCACAAAAGACAAGATGGCTTTGCCCAGGTTGGTGTTCACCCTGAGAGAGAAAAGGTGGAGCAGGTGTTGGGGACCTTGGGAAAACATGGAAGAGCTGTTCCAGCAGAAGAAGGGGAATGGAATTTACACCTTCATTAAACAGTTCTCAGGTAATCCCACAGCTTACTCCAGGTCCTTCTACTCCATGACCTGACCTGAGTCCATTGGGGTTTAAATCACTGCAATATTCCATCACCCTTTGCTTTATCTTATGTCAATACCTTAAACTGACATAATGGGTTACAAACACCAAGTTCCTTTCTTCTTTATCTAAACAAAGCATGTGAAACTTCTCACAGGTTGCCAGACGGACAAAATGCATCTCAGTCCTGTCACCTCATCCCACGATTTATTCAGGTTTGGCACCACTGTTTCAAAAACCTCCTCCAACAATGGTCCTTTCCAGGGAGACTCCCCTGCACATCAGGGGTTCAGATCATCATCACAGACCCGGGGAACAGGACCGACCTGAGCTGCCCAGTGCACGTTCCCCACTTTAAGTAGGTCTGGACTTTTGTCTGAATTTTTAACACAACAATGAGGCATATACCGGGAATTCAGTTTTAGCCTCTCATAAATGTCACTTTTAATAATAGTAGGGGAAAACAAGTGATCTATTATACCATAAACAAAAACTTGGAACGTGAACTGCAGAACACCCTCAGCCACACAAGGGATAATTAAGGCATATTTATCTCCAAGTTTGAGAGCAAAGGGAAACTGTGCACATATGCCTTAGAGCTATTTTTTCCAGAGCATCAGCCCAGCCCATGTGGCGAAAGGTAGCTGCATGTGGACCAAAACCCACCAGCGCAGGAAGCCCAGCACAGGGTTTGAGGTGAAGTTCTCAGGCTGTGAGTGTGGCAGCTCCCAGGATGAGCCCCCAAAGGAGGCTGTCCGGAGCACCGCTGCACACAACCACCCCACGCTCCTTCTCCCTCAGAGTGCCCAATAATCCCCTCGTCTTTAAGTGTCCAGGGCCAGGCTGCACGGGGCTTGGAGCAGCCTGGTCTCGGGGAAGGAGTCCTTGCCCGTGGCTTTATGAGCTTTATAGTCCCTTCCCACCCAAACCATTCTGGGACCGATTCTGTGAACATCACCTGGAGCCTTTCTAAGACTCCGGCCCGTTTCCCCTCCCGGATCTGTGCTCGAACCACCCCCGACATCGACCCGGACCCAGGGCAGGGCCGGACCCCTCCATTCCCGCCGAAGGCCCGGATGCTCCCCCAGCCCTCCAGGGGCTTCCACCGCCCCGTCCCACGCGGCCTCCCGGGATGCCTCCGGCAGTGCAGGCCGCCGCCGAGCCCCGGGTCCCGCACAGTCCCGCTGCGGTGCAGGAGCGGAGCAGGGCCAAGGCCCAACGGCCCTCGGGCGGCGGCCATACCGACCGCATCGGCCCCTTACCTGCCCCTCGCCGCAGCCCGAGCGCGGCCCCGCCCCAGCCCCGCCCCGGCCTTCCTCGCGCGCCCATTGGCTGTGGAGCGTGACTCCCGGTGACAGGCACCAGCGCTGGCCAATCGGGGGCAGGCAGCGCAGCGGGCGCTGAGGGTGGGCCCGCGCCCGCAGAGCGGAGGGGCCGCGCTGGCGGCAGCGCGGGTGGGCGATCGGGGCGGTGCCATTGCGGGAGGTGCGCTCGGCGAGCGGGGCCCGGCAGCTCCCGCCCGGCTCCCCGCGCGGGGCTGAGCCGCGGGACAGCCCCGCTCCTTCTCAGCCCCTTCTCACCTCCCTCACAGCCCCTTTCTCCCCTCACACCTAGCTCTCTCCTCATGGTCCCACTCCCCCTAATAGCCCCTCTCTTCCCCGTAAGCCTCGCGCACCCCGCTCTCCCCTCATGGCTCCCCTCTCCCCTCACGGCCCCCTTCTCTCCCGGTCTGCGTTCCCCTCACACCCCGCTCTCCCCTCACGGCCCTGCTCTCCCCTCACGGCCCTGCTCTCCCCTCACGGCCCCCGCTCTCCCCTCATGGCTCCCCTCTCCTCATGGCTCCCCTCTCCCCTCACGGCCCCCTTCTCTCCCGGTCTCCGTTCCCCTCACGGCCCCCGCTCTCCCCTCACGGCCCCGCTCTCCCCTCACACCGGCCGTGCTCCTGTGGCTATCAGCGGGAAAAGCCCGGGCCGCAGCGCTGCTCTTGCTTCTGGTTTTGGCTGTTTTATGGTCATAGATGATGTCAGTCATCCTTCAGGTTCCAATACTTCAGTCTTGCCATGAACCTCTTGTATTTGAGACTTGTGACTCATTTTAAAAGCCTTGTCCTTATGCCAAGAGTGTAAGGGAAATTAATCCACAAACACCAGAGGTTTATGTCCAAAAAGGAGACAGAGGAGCCCTTTTGCTTTATTTGAATAAAGGGAGAGGCCATGGGGCATTCCCCTGGGATCTCTCAAATTTTGGAGCACACAGCCCCCCTTTTGATCCTATTTTCCCGGCTGCTTTTCCCTCTCTCTTTCCCCATGGGCTGAGGTGCTTGAGAGGCACAGACTTCCCAGAGCCTGACACCTGAGATTCCCCTCTAATGTATAACCCTCCCTCTTAATTTTTAATTCTTATAGAATTCATAGTTTCCCCTGTTGCTTCTTTCATCTTCTGATACCCAATTTCATTTACCAGCAAACCTACAGTTTGTTTGTAAAGGCAAATCTCTTTTCCCATTCATCAATCAGTGTAATCCCTCCCATTGTTTCTTTTATCTCTAGGTGCTGAATTACCAAAATATGAGTATTGGTCTAATACCGACACTCAACTGTGACGGACAAAAGACTCTCCAACAATTTAAAGTTAGAAAGTGTGTGTTTATTCAGGGCTGGGCAGCAGCGTGAGGTGATCCTCTAATAGCACTGCAAAATCACAGGTGATCACACAGTCTATTTATTAGCAAAGGATTCAAACAAATACATATTCATAATAACAGCCCCTCCCATCCCCCGCTTCCTATGGTAATTAGCTTGAATAGCTATTAAGCATGCGTGATTGACTTCTTAAATTAAGTCTGGGGTCATTTTTGTGGGGAGGGTCTTAAAAGGAGGAAGTAAGGCGAGTCTTCCTCACCCTAAACTCTTGACCTTTTCTATCACTGACAATACAAATGATTTTTGGGGATAGTCCAGTTTTCCAAAGAATGGGTTTCTGGTTGCATTGTCTATGTTCCTTTGGATCTGCTCACTAGTTTCGTCTTTTTCCATTGTAAGTACAGCTGAGCAAACATGAAATGACAGACAATCAATTATTTAAGTTTCAGATAACTACTCCCCTTCTAACTTTTAATTGTTTTCAGCAAGATAACTAAAATCCTAATTTTCTAAGATTAGTGTTTCAGTGCTAACTTTATCTACCATCAGATCTACAGCTTTTTTTTGTAAAGGAATGGGGACTGCACCACCTGGAGTCCCTGGGCAGCCCCTTCCAATGCCTGTCCACCCTTTCCATGGAGAAATTCCTCTGGGTGTCCAACCTGAGCCCTTCCTGGTACAGCTGGAGGCTGTTTCCTCTTGTCCTGGCCCTTGTTCCTTGGGAGCAGCACCCAACCTCCCCTGGCTGTCCCCTCCTGTCGGGGGGTTGTGCAAGCCAAAAGGTCCCCCCCGAGCCTCCTTTTCTCCAGGCTGAGCCCCCCAGCTCCCTCAGCTGCTCCTGGGGCTCAGCCCCTCCCACAGCTCCATTCCCAGCTCTGGACTCTCTCCAGCCCCTCGATGTGCTTCCTGAACCCACCTGCCACGGATCCAGTCCTGACACAGTTTGCTACTTTGATGAAAATAAAAATGCAGATAATAAGGTGAGATACATTCAGCCAGAAATAGGTGTAGATCAGAGGGGAGGTGTCTGTTTGGCAGATAGTTCTGTCTCTGATAGTTTTAACTTTCTAGAAATGAGTAAATAATTGAGACTTCTTTTTTTAGGGCTTGTAGAATGTATAGGTTGTGGAGACTGCCAGGTTTTAAATGTCCCACACTGTTCCATGCCCTTGGCATAGGAATTACTGATGTAAAAGTGCTTTCATAGTCATAAAGCCATGGAGTGGCTTGGATTGGGAGGGCCCTCAAAGCTCATCCCATTCCACCCCCTGCCATGGGCAGGGACATCTTCCACTATCCCAGGTTACTCCAAGCCCCATCCAGCCTGGCCTTGGACACCTCCAAGGATGGGGCAGCCAAAGTTTCCCTGGGCAGCCTGTGCCAGGGCCTCACCACTCTCACATGGAAGAATTTTTTTTTAATACTTCATCTAAACCTATTCTGTTTCAGTTTGAAGCCATTCACCCTTGTCCTGTCATTGCATGTTCTTGTACATAGTCTCATAAATAATAATCTAAAGATTTTCTCACCCCATTGCTGTAATGTTTAAAATCCATGGCCCTGCCATGGCTGCATTCTACCCCCATTCACTGGAGGCTGTATAGGATAGTGGTCTAAGTCAGCTGGGCTGATCCAAGGAAATATTCCATGAGAATAATCCTGGGTATTAGATGCACAAAGGATTTCTAATTCCTTCCTCCTACTCCAGTGTTGCTGAACAGAAGATCTTTGGTTCTAAATCAGAGCTCTCCCATCAGAGTAGAGCCCTGGGCCTGCCTGCAGGACACTCTGCTGTGACACAGCTGAGTTTGTTCAGGTTTAAAATCCCATGGCCACAGTGACTAACCTTCCTCAGGCTGGTGAGGAGGTGTTTTTATCTCTGACGTGGTTGTTGTCACAGCAATCTGTTCTTCTCTGTCTTTTGCAGCCCACAGGTCCATACCACTGCTTCTTGTGGGGCTACAGAAGGCTGGATTGACACATGGAGGAAGCAGCCTGGACTGGTGACAAGACACTGGAAATGCCCTTGGAGGAAGTAAAGGAACGGCCCAGGCAGCTGAGAGATCACATCCAGGGGTCAGGTTTTCTGGGTGAGTGCCTCAAAAACAGACTGACCCAGTAGAGAATGAGTTTGAAAGTTGCATTTCAGTTCAAGTGCCTTTTCCAAGAGGCTGGTTTCAGAATTCTTGGAGGGGAGAGTGAGTTGCATGTACAGTTCCTGCAGTGATGAGTGGGAGATCTCACACACACTTCCAGGAGACTGTTTCCTGTTCCCTTCCTTGCTGAGTTCTCCCTGGCAAAGCTGCCTTTTTGTCTGTCCCAGATAACTGGGATAACTGGGATGCAGCAGGCTCACCTCCTGGATGTCATCCCTGTTGCTGTTTTGAAAGCCCAGCAGCAGTGGCAAAAGTGACTTTTCCTGGAGGTGGCAGGATTTGCTGCTTTATTTCTTCCCACCTGTTGCTCAGTCTTGTCCTCATTCGTAAGTGCACCACTGCACACAGCCAACAGATGTGGTCATGTTTCCTAAATTTCTGTGTGTGCTGAATGCAGGTCCCTTCAAAAATCTCTCCAGGAATGGGTTCTGAACCCTGTAGAGATCTTGCCCTGAATTCCTAGTAATTTGGGTTGATTTTAGCCACTGACACCTCCCTGTAGGGATCTGTGACTCACACGGGGTCTTGGAGACCTTGGGACTGGCAGTGTGACACCCTGGGGCTGTTCATTCCTGATCTCTGCCTCTCACTTTGAAAGGTGAGAGGTGCCTCAGAGGAGCTTTCCATGTGCAGTGCCCTGGGAATAGAGGCCAAACACAATTCATGTGGCACGGAGGGAGAGGGAATAGGAGATGGGAAACAAAGAAATGCATCAGGTGTTAATATCCTGTTCCTGTCTCCTTACCCAAGTAATTAGGCCTTGCTGCCACTCGTGGTGTCAATCTGAAGGACAGGTGGCATTTTTGTTAACAAGAGCAGTGGCTGAGGACACACAGGAACAGCTTGTCCACAGCTTGTCCTTATTCTCTCTGGACACAGGTGTTGGTGACAACACGGCCCAGCGCCGTGGTCACAGCAGCTGGCACATATTTAAAGGGCAATTTATTTTAAATTGTGAACAGACACATCGACTTGTAAATATTCTAGAAATACATCCTGCCATTATAAAAAGCATCTGTTGAGTGTTGGTTTTTCCTTTCCTCTTTGCCTGTGGAATTTTTTCCCATTGACATGCTAAGAAGCACTGATGGCTAAGTCCTTGAGATGGAGGGAGGGGGAACGTCCCTGGTTTTTTAGGAGTTTTCTTCTGTGAATTGTTATTTCCACAGCTGTTGTTTTATTTACTGTGTTATATATACTAGTAAAGAACTCTTATTCCTATCCTCACATCTTTGCCTGAAAACCCCTTAATTTCAAAATTATACTAATTCAGAAGATTTACTTTTTCCATTTAAAAAAAAAAAAAACCAACCCTGGTTTCCCTAACAAACACCTGTCTTCAAACCAAAACAGCATCCTGTTATTCAAGGGGAAGACATTTCATTTTTCACCTGCAACAAGATGATTTTGTCCTTCTATTGCCTATGAAATGAAACACTTTGGGAACTGGAAGCTGACAAGAGGAGACTGCAGAGTGTCTGGGCATTGGGCCAACCTCCAGGGCTCCCTTCCTCACTTAGGATGGGTGGTTAGACCAAAAAATGGCAATTCTCATTCCCTTTATGTTGTCAATTCCATTCCAGCTCCAAGGAAGTGGTTTTGGTGCCATGACTCAGTTTCGTCAGTCAAATGGTACCACAGAGTGGGAGGGGTTCTGTGAGGATGGCTGAAGAGCTTGTGAGGCTCCCAAGAGCTGCTTGTGATGGTCAGTTCTTGGGGGCTTCTCTCACCCTGGAAGACCTGATGGTCTTAAGAAGCCTGATGGAGATTTGAGAGCACACATTAATGAACAAACAGTATCAGTCCCAGGCAGGAGCAGCTGCTGTGTGTGTGGGAGCTGACAGAAGATGCATGCAAACAAAGTAAAACGAGATTCATTCACATGTCCTAACAGCAGGAGCAGTGGGGGAAAATTCTACACGTGAGACCAAGGAAGTCCTTGTGAATAGAGGTCACTGCCTTTGGACAGTTTGGAGCCAAGGCCCTATGGTTTGGGTTGCTCAGTGCAGTGTTGGATCACATCTCTCAGCCTTCTTCCAGTTTGCACAATTGGGGTTTTGTTTCCCTAAAAATTCCCAAGTGGATACAGAATACATAAACTTCTGACCTGCCATGCTGAGTTGCTGTCATGCTGAGTTGAACAGCTGGTCTGTTTCAGAAAGGATAAAAGAATTCCTGGGGAGAGCCCTGGGCAGGAGGAATTTCTCTGCTTGGTGGGACTGGGAGAGCACTGTGGTTATAGGATCTCACCTGTATTTGCCCCCCTTGGAGCAGGAGGGATTTCTCTGTTTGGTGGGACTGGGAGAGCACTGTGGTTATAGGATCCCACCTGTATTTGCCCCCCTTGGAGCAGGATGCTCTCCAGAAACCTTAGTAGAGACTTGGAGAAGTGACTCAGCTGTGTTTGAAGGAAGTGATTCCAGTGCAATAGAGTATGTGGTCATTTCCTCTGGCACAAAAGAGAACACAAAACATTAATAGGTGTGCAGATTCCCTCAGTATAGCTAAATGTTGTGCTTTCTCAGCTCTGCCATCAGCCTGTAATTTGGGGGCCCCAGACAGGGCATCCCCCGGGACCCGGCAGTGTGGGTGGGAGTTTTGCCTCTCCCTGCAGGGCTGACCTCAGGGAGGAGGAGAGCCAGGGAAGCTCCAGCTACAGTAACTGCTTGTCTCCCAAGGCTCAGGCCAAAGAGGGCTGGTCAGGGGCTTTTGCAGCCCTTGGAAAAGGGACAGGGAATGAGCACAGGCCTTTCATTTCTGTATTGCTTGGATGAAATAAATTGTAAACCAGAAAATCAAACTCGGACATGCAGGTGGGACGCTGCCAAGGCTCCCAGTAATACACTGGTCATCCTTATCTCCACACCTTTTGTTGTCAGCTGTAGTGACAAACATATATTTATGTTAGAGTGATGTGCTACACTCATCTGGCATCATCATCAGCCACCCAGCTGTGCTGAACTACCCCAAACCATTGTTTCCATCTGTGGGACTCCTAGCACTGAGGGATCCTGTGGTGTGGGGTTTCCCTGGACATGATCTTTTCAGGTCAGACGTCTTCCCCAGAAGGCAGTGACACTTTTTTTAAAAATTATTCCCTCCTGTCTAAATTAATCTTTTTGCTGCTAATTTGGGAAGTAACAAGATAGCAGAGTGGCAGGCAGTATGCTCTCAGCACACATGTAGGTTGTATTAAAAATAGACATGAAAATATAATTTCTTGTGCCTTTTTAAAATGACCTGGATCTTTGTCAAGAGAGGTCTGTGCTTTTTCTCCCCTCTCCTAGGAACGCTGCTTCCCTCACGATTTTTTGATTAGCGTTGCTTGCTGCAGTAGGTTTTATTTCTCAGATCAGATTTCACCTTCCCCTTCTCATGTCCCACTGCAGCCACTGACCAGGACAATCCCTGGCCAGTCTGTGCAGGGCAGGATGGGATAATGTTGCTGACAGAAGACCTCAAGAGGCAATTAACAGCTTCTCCAGCATGCAGGCCCTGATTGAATAGAGGTTATTCCCTACTTGTCAAAGAGCCCTCTCCTTGGAAGGGAAGACAAAGGAGGGCCTGGACACAGAACCTGCTCTACATTTCTGCTGTGTTGGCTTTCTCTTTGGGCAGGATTATTTCAAGAGTTGGTTCCAAGTGGTGTTTTTTGTTGGGAAGAACCTGTAAGAGTGGGCCAGATCACCAGTGAGGGTTTGCACATCTCTGATGCTGTGCTGGGTGGTTCTGGACTCCTGGCCCTGTGGAACAGGTGGGCTCAGGAGCAGTGGGAGTGAGCCAAAAGTCCCATTTCCTTCCACTGCTGTTCAGGTCTCAGTGACAGAGGGCTGGACAGGTGTGCAAGATGCAGCCCATGGCTGTAAGAGTGAAGAACATCTTGCCCCTCTTGTGGAAACATGGGGACTGACAGTGCTGGGAATCACAAACCTCTGAGAGCAGCCTTTGTTCTGGGAAAGGGGGTGGAGCTGCTGTGCCAGCAGGCATCTGGTGCAGCACTGAAAGATACTGGTAGGTTATGGGAAGGTGCTGGCAGGAGGTGGTCATGTCTGCTTCAGAATGCCCTGGCAGGGATGGAAAGACTGACATCAGCATCAGCAAGCACTGCACTGGACGTTCTGAGCATGTCCTGAACCACAGGCTGCTGCAGGGGTGTCTTGCTGCAGCTATTGGAGCAGTGCAGAGGTGTTGTGAGAGCAGAGAGATGCCCAGAGCCAGCCTGCTCCCGAGGGAGCTCTGGGTTGCTCAGTGGGGGCCAGGCTTCTCCTGCCTGCTGCTGTGCTCTTTACTTACCCTGAGCTCCCTCCAAGCGTCTTGGCCTCACAGGTATCTCGTGGGTGGCAGTGCACGTCCCAACTCCCCTCCCAGTTGGCCCTATTTATGGAGTTCCAATGTTGGCAGGTAGGGAAGTGAGACATTTGAAGCATGAGGGCCTATCCTGGTGAGGCAGGGATATTTATTTGAGCTGATGAAACTTCTTGTCGTTGCCCAGGGTTAGGAACTCTGCACATGTGTTCTGAACCATCATTTCCAGGGCATGAGTGGGCTCATTATTCAGGACAAAGCAAACAAAACGTTGTTAGAGTGGGAAGAGGGATTTCTGCCCACATAAATTATACCCTGTTATCACCACATGGAGGGCCAGTCACATGTCAGAACATTTCTCTTGAGGGCTAAGATGGCTTGACTCCCTTTTTACTTCAACAGTATGATCTCCCAGAGCTGTGTGATTTGTCTTTTCCATGCAAGGGAAAGCTGAGGGGGAACCCACTCAGCCACAGATCATGGTCAGGATGGGCAGAAATATCTCCTGTGGAAAGATTTAAAGACACTGGAGAGAGAGTCTCTTTGACTGTCTCCATTCCTGCTAGATAATAGGGGAAATTCTCCTGAAAATAGATCTTGCTGCAACAGGCAGATTTCACAGCCTGTTCCCAGGCTTTTCTTGTTGGGGAATCTCATGATGGGTAATCTGGAATGACCAGCTAGTCCCTAGGAGTGGTCCCAGCTCTGCAGGGTGTCCTAGGAGCAAGGATCACCACTGTGTTCACAATACCCAGCTCTTACTGGTGCAGAGAGCTGTGATCCTACCAACCATTGCTGTTTTTATTGTTTGCTCCCACAAGAGCCAGAAATGCCTGAGCATGTAGAGCTATTGAAGAGTTTGGGCTTGGATTAGAGACTTCAAAAGTTCCTTCCCTTCTGTGTTTCTGTTTTGTGACACAGTCATGATTCAAGACATTGCACAGGGATCAGTGACTGGCAGAACCCCCCTCTGTAGATTTCTGATCCAGAAGGGATTTATTTCAAACACAGGGCAGATCATACTAAAGTGTCTGTGCCAGCTCACCTCCTGTCTGCCCCAAAGCAGTCTCAGCCCATGCAGCCCTTGTCAGCCAGGGACAAGGCAAGTTTGCACACCTTGAGGACTCCCTCACCCAGGTAACCCACAGCCCAAATCCTGCTGCCACCATCACCATCCATCACAGCTGCTGAAAACACCTCAAATACTTCTGCTGGCTGATGGTTCTCTTGCTTCCTGAGATCCAAGAGGCCTCTGACACAGTTCAGAGAGCCAGGGCTGGAGCACCAGAGCTCCTGCAAGAGAAAGTGACTTCATTTGATTGCTTTTCCTTTTCCTTTGACAAGTATTTCAGTGCTGAAAACCTTTCCATTCACTAAAATCTGCCTATGTGCTATTTCTTCCAAACTCAGTCCCTTTTCTGGGGGTCTCTCTACAGGGCTGATGAGCCACATTCTGTGTGTGTCCAGTCCTGTTCTGAGGTAGAAGAATCAATGTAGTCACCCTTCTCAAAGTGCTGCCAAAATCCCTTGGTGCTGGTCACTCCTGTGAGTGTGATGAGGAGTTGGAAGGGGCTGGCTGGCAGGACATTAATGGTAGCTTGTTTGTACTCTGAGCAGGTTGCCCTGCCCTCAAGGTCGTCTTTCCTTTGGGCAAGTCCTGCAAGGCAGTAGTGCCCACCCACCCCCCATTAGTGCCAGCTCCTCGGAGATCCTGCTCAGGGCACCCAAACAGCCAAGCCACACCTGTGAAGGCTGAGGGCAGTGCCAAGGAGCATTCCAGCAGGGAAGGTGGGGTTATGCTTCCCCTGAGACTGAATCACAGAATCATTTAGGTTGAGAAAGACCTTTGAGATCGAGTCCAAGCTATGCCTGACCCCATCTTGCCACCCAGCCCAGAGCATGGAGTGTCACATCCAGTTGTTCCTTAGGTACCTCTAGGGCTGGGGACTCCAAAGCTCCCTCAGCAGCCCCTTGCTATGTTTAATATCCCTTTCTGGGAAGAAATTCCTCCTGATGTCCAGCCTTCCCTGACACACCCTGAGCCTTTTTTCCTGAGCACACTGAAGCTGCAGAGGGCTCTGAGCCCTGGCTGGACAGGAGTTACTGCAGCAGGCCCTGTCCCCACTGCAGCTGGCTGAGCTTGTGTGATCTGCAGGAGCAAAGGGACAGCACACACACAGTGCTGTGTCCTGAATCCCTCTCCAGCAGGGCACTGCTGGACTAACCCAGGCAGCCCTTCTGTAATCGTTCAGGCCCTGGCAGCAGAGGCAGGGCAGAGCTGCAGCCAGCTCCACAGCAGAGGCTGTGACAGTGATGATGGACAGGCAGGGAAGGGGCATGAGGGAGCAGAGGGGAGGGTGTGTGTGCCCCTTCCCCGCAGCTTCTCCCACTCAGAAGGTGTTTATCCTAGTGACAAGTGCTATGGGCCTTTCATAACTGCTGCATTAGCAGAGGATCAAGTGGCACTTAATGGGGAGCATACTGCCTCATAAAGTGTGATGGGAAAGGTCACCAAGGTCGAAGGGGAAACATTTTCAGCAGGCTGACACAAGCCTTGGCTCCTGCCTGACAACAGGTGCCAGTTTGCTGGGCTCCCTCCCCTGCAGCACTGCTGCCTGTCCTGGCTCCTCTGTCTCCTTTCTGAACATAAACCTCTGGTGTTTGTGGATTAATTTTCCTGACAACTTCCATTCCACAATAAACAGCTTCACTCCTCAAGGCAACTGGTTTTTGCTGGGGTTGCTGAAATGAGATTGCTGGGTCTCAGCCCATCTGCAGTTTGAACAGCCCCAGTTTGCCCAAGCCAGATGAAATCTTACTGCTGCCCCTGGCAAGCCTGTCCCTGCAGTCAGACACGTATTGATGGCTTTGCAAGTCTTCTTGCCCTCCTCTCTTGGTGCTTTGGTGTCCCATCTGTCTTACACAGTTTCATTTGGGACAATGCAGGGTATTCAGTCCAGGCCAAGTTGCTGATGACAAGCTAATTAAAAGACCAAGCAAGGGAGGAGCAGCCTAATGAGGGAGAAGTGGGAGGCAGGGCAGTTTGCCAGGACTGTGCTTGGAGACTCTGGCTCAGTGGAACGAATTGTGTGCTGTAATTGATGGTCCAGGGGAGGCCCTCCTCACACAGCCTGCAGGTCAGAGGAACAGAGACCTGCTTCTGTGGCCTGTTCTGGGAGACTGGGGTGGGATGGGAACACACCTTCCCAGCTCCAGGGTTTCCTCTACAGGGTCAATTCTTAGCTTTAACATGGAGTTAATTGTCTTGCACCATTGGAAATAAGGGACCTGGAGAGCACAATATGGCCATGTCACAGCAAACAAAAAGCCAGGAGCAGGAGTGGCATCTTCTCAGGACCAGCAGTACTCAGGCTGAAGGTCCTGTGCCACCAGCAGCCCTGACCATGAGCCACAGGATCACAGAATCATTTATGCCAAAAAGATCTCCAAGATCATCCAGTCCAACCGTTAACTCAGCTCTAATCCACATCCCTAAGCTCCACATGCACTTACTTTCTGGATACTTGCAGGGATGGTGACTCTACTACTGCCTTGAGCAGCTGTGTCAGGGCTTGATCATCCTGAAGAAATTTTTCCTTATATTCAATTTAAGCAGGCCCTGGCCAGCTCCCTTCCTGCAGTCCTCTGAAGGGAATGGGGCATGAAAGGAAGGTGCATTCTGGCACTGGTGGGAATAGAGACTCTGCTGGATCATTTCATTTGGAATGTGTGTGCTGGGAACTCTGGGGTTACCCCAAGTACTCACAGGAGTCAGCACAAACAACCAGGTGGTGATGGACTGTGCCAGAGCTGTGTTAGCATGGCCCTGCTCTTAGCACCTCATCCTGGGTCCCCTTCACTCACTTCATCCCGAGTAATCAAAGCAAGGCAATTCCTCACCTCTGGGGAATGATGGAGTGTGAGAAAACACCTTTTATGAGTATGAAAATACTTTTATTTGGCTTGCTTTCTGCTGTTTCCATGCTGAATTTCCTTTCTGAATGGTGGCACTGAGAGTTCTTTGATTCACAACCAAATTATTCAGCGCATCTCACCAAACATGAGGAAACAACTGAGAGTTTCTGCATGCTCTCTGTAACTCCAAAAGCGACTCTGGAGTGAAGAATGATTGTGTCTTGTGTGTTTTGTTCTGAAATCTGGAGAAAGATTTTTCTAGCCTTTGCCTCAGGAATGTTCATTCCTCAAGTGCAGTGATGTAAGAGCTCTGCATTTCCCACCTCCTCAGGAAAGTCAGGGGATTTCTGCTGCAGCAGACTGTTCCTAACCCTAAGGCATGGCCCAAAGGCTGTTGCACAGTTGTGTTTGGCACAAGCTCTGCTAGGGATCTGTTTGCAGGGAGAGTTCTGTCCTTGAGGCCAAGTGCCCTGGGCAGTTAGTGGGTGCAGCCACCTTCACAGCCCTCCCTGAGCCTTCCATCTCTCCTCACAGCTTCTAAAATTCCTCTCACCACGGGGGAGCATTTCCTTATTATCAACACCTGCTTGGACAGGCAGAGGCACTGACCCCTTCCAGAGCTGCTGGGACCAAAAGCTTTGGGGCATAGCTGTGTGGAGGTGTTAAAGCTGGCTGTGGGTAATTTATGGTCTGCAGCAGGGACACAGCCCCTGGGTGCAGAGTGCTGGGGCAGGAGCTCTGCTGCTGGCTCTGCTGCCAGCTGGGTGCACAGCGGGGAGGAGGGGACACTCCTTGCTCACAGCTTCCCACATTCTCCATCACAAGTCAGCAGAGCCATGAATCCCAGGAGACTGTGGTGATTCTGAGGCCCCAGAGCCCCCAGCAAGTCCCACGAAGTGCTGTCAGAGACACCCACACACCAACAATGAAGAACCATCCCAGCAGAGAACACACATGAAAGGTGCATTTCTGTTTGAATGAAATCCCACCTGGGATTTCTGTCTAAAGGATGTGGAGGTCTTACAGTGGATAAGAACTGGGACCTTCCAAGGGCTTTTCTGGCAGGGTGTTGGCAGCATGTAAAGCCTGCTGGGACACTGCCTTGTTCACCCAAATGAGTGCCCTGGGGTAACCAGAGCTCTCCCCAGGCCCTGCTGCTGGGCTGGGACATGGGGGCCACTGTGCTCTGCACACAGGTCACTGCAGGCTGGCAATTGAAGGAGAATGTCCAAGGGTCAGGACAACAAATTGCCAAAATAGTTGTATAGCAAGTCACCCCCAACTGGCATTTACTGTAGCCAAGAGTTTCTGAGCTCAGTGCCTCCTGGCCATTTGTCCTCCCAGATCTCCTGACCTTAGAAAAGGCCTTTGAACTTGAGTGGCAGAAAGCTGTGACACTGAGTTCCCATTATAAAATAAATCTATGATAACTCTGTCAGACACTCCACCTTGTTATTCCACCCAGGAGGCTGTTCTAGCCATGTCTGGTGGTTAAAAGTCTCCTGATATTCCTCTTTATGGACAGTTATTTTCTTTGTCCTTCTCTCACCTTGTCTCCCCTTTTGGTATTTACCTTTGTAAGATATTTAATATTTTTTATCACCCATCTCTTTTGTTGGGCTGAACAGAGTACCTTACCCACTCTATTTTAATACAACTTGCCCTCCACTACCTGAGCAGCCAATGGTGCCACCTCCACACATTGTCCTGCTTGAGAAACTTGGTTTTCAACATGGACAAACAGCCGTGTTTCCTGGATTGTGGTGGGCACCTCAAAAATATGGATCAAAAGCTGGCACAGGGTATTTCCCTAACAGCTCTACTTACTGGCTCCTGATGGAACTGCACATGGAGTTTTCTGTCCAGATCTCATGGTGATTTCTGCTCCTGTGTCCTCTGCTCTCCAGTCAGCTTTGTCAAAACCATTTTTGCCATCATTATGATTTAAAACAGAGGCTTCACGTATTCTCACCCTCTCAGTGCTGCAGAGTCAACCCATTTAATCTTCTTTTTTTGGTGTAGATTTTTTCACTGCTCGTCTTAAGGAATTTGTACTGTCCTACCTAGGTTGATATTTGTCAGTTCTTACTTAATCACTTAACCAGGCTTTGCAAACAGACCAGGTTAGAAAAGGCATAAGAGCTGGCAAAACATCCCTTCTCAGACTCATAAGGACAAGAAACGTGACAGAATCTGTAGGTGTGAGGAAGATGTGAGGGGAGTACCTTGGGGAATCAAGGTCATAGTAGAAATAAAAATAACCTATTATTTTTCCATCTGTTTGGACTGGATGTCCCTATGCTTGGGTCCCTCATTTGTGAGTATCTCCACTTAAGTCAGTCTCCAGCTGAAGCCTCAGGAAGCTATGGAACATAAAAATGAAGGAAATCAGCAGATTTCAACAGAGGGACGGAAATGGACCAGAGAGATGAAAATCTGTCCCAGTGCAGGGATGAAACAGCTGAACTGTGGTCTTATACTGAAAATTGACTTCATACAGTGACAAAAAGCTTGAGGGTCAGAGTCAGGCCCCTGGGTGCAGCAATAGAGCCAATGACCTGGCAGGAATGGCATCTTCAGAGCACCTGTGCAAGGTTAAAGCAACCTGGTCGCTCATGGTTTCCTCCCCACTGAACGCAGACGAAACAACATGGATCTTCTCTGAGCACACCCAAATGTATTCCTTTCATAAGCCAGGACTCCCCAGTTATTAATAATAGCTGATATCAGACTGCAACATGACAGCAATTCCTTACAGGGCCTTAATGACAGACTTGCTGGTAAGAAAATCATTAGAAGAGAAATGTTGCCAGAAATTCTAAATCCCTGACTCTGGCATGCTGAGGTTTGGAAGCTTCCACCTCCAAACTGCCTTATGGGAGATGATTTGTCAGGATGGTTTTCAGCTCAGGAGTTCTTTCTGCAGTGTTTGCCCTTCTTCATGTCATGCCTTTGCTGACAGGCACTGTCACTCCAGCCTTCACCTTGAGCTCTCTTGTATTAATTTTTGTTGCCTCCTTTTAGCCCTTTATCCACTGCCACACATTTAACAAAGCAAGCTTCTGCAGTTTTGTCCTGGTACTTGTACACAGAAACTTCACTATCATCTCATGTTCACTGCTCAAAGTTAACACAACCATTCCACCTGGACAGGAGGTGTTCTTGAGTGGGTGCCAACTTGGAGACGAACCAGCTCTGTGTGCCCATCATAAAGCTCTGCACCCTGGGCTAAATCCAGAGACATGTGGCCAGCAGAGCAAGTTTGGTGACAGAGGGGACAGGGGGAGAAACTCTTCTTTGTGCTTCTAAATTATGACAGTCAATGGCCACAAGTTCCATCTCAGGAGGTTCAGGTTGGGCACTAGGAAAAGGCCACTCTCCAGGAAACTGGTGCACACTGGGACAGGTCATGAGAAAGGGGGAATCTCCATCCTCGTGAGAGTTTGGGGTATTTGCTGAGACTCAGTGGAAAAGCCTTGGCTGCTGCAGTCTGGTGTTCCAGACAGTGGTGCCCTGAGTGGGAGGATGAACCTCCAGAGCCCCTGTTCACTGCCCCCTCCATGGCTCAGTGACCACCAGTGACCCAGCTGCACTTCCCTGTCACCTGCCAGCCCAGGTGTCTTTCAGGCTGCCAGGGTAGTGGTGGAGTCACCATCTCTGCAAGTGTCCAAAAAACACATGTAGCCACTTGGGGGTAGGGTCTAGTGGTGAACATGGCAGTGCTGGGGGAATGTTGGACTCAATGATCTTTGTGGACTTTTCAAACCTAAATGACTCCATGATTCTGTGACTGTGTGACTTTGCTAGA